>CM066036.1:393260813-393779056 GCA_033557465.1 Ichthyophis bannanicus
CGGCTCACAGAGGTGGTCAATGCCATCTGACAGAGTCGGCATATGACAGCTCAGGGGATGCTGCAGATGCTTGGCCACATGGCCTCCACAGTGCATGTGACCCTGATGGCCCATCATTGGACTCTGAGCACTCAGTGGCAGCCAGTTACGGGGATGCCTCTAGGAACGGGTGGCAGGTACTGCGCCCCTCGCGGAATCCCTCCAGTTGTGGTTGGAGGCACAAAACATGCACTGGGGCCTCCCCTTCCAATCGCTGCCACCCCACCGGACACTCACCACGGGCAGGTCCAAGTTGGGCTGGGGAGCTCATCTGTATGGCCTGCGCACTCAGGGCCTGTAATTGGAGCAGGAGATCCTGCACCAGCAAAACTGCTTGGCGCTGCGGACCATTGCAGGCCCTCCTGGCGTTCCAAACGCACCTGGCCAACCAAGTAGTCCTGATTCAAATGGACAGTCAAGTGGTGGTGATCTACATCAACAAACAGGGAGGGCTGGGATCGTACCTTCTGTGCTGATAAGCAGTGTGCTTGTGAAAGTTCGACATGGCCCATGGGATGGAGCTAAGGGCGACCTACTTTCCTGGAGAGCTCAATGCCCTGGTGGACCACCTCAACAGGGTCCTCCAGCCACACGAATGGACCCTCAACGAGAGGGTAGTGGACCGTATCTTTCAAGAGTGGGGTATTCTATCGATAGACCTCTTCACCACACTGCACAACATCCAGGTGGGTCAGTTCTGCTCCTGGGTGGCTTTTAATGTCCGTCTGGCCTCGGATACTTTCTTCCTGAATTGGGGGCTGCTTTACACATATCCCCCAACCCTGCTCATGACAAAGACACCGCTGAAGCTCTAGGCAGACCGGAATACCATGATACTGATTGCCCTGTACTGATCCAGGCAGCCATGGTTTTTCCTGCTGCTTCAATTCTCTTGGCGAGAGCCTCTCCATCTGGGCTGCAACCCAGACCTCACATCTCAGGAGGGCAGGACCTTGCTGCATCCCACTGTCCTGTCCTTGACCCTCATGCTTGGATGCTGAGCGGGTAGTCCTCTCAGAACTTAACCTGCCCGGGGAAGTAATTTACGTACTCCTGGCTTCCCGCAGGAATTCCACATTCCAATTCTTACACCTTCAAGTGATGGAGTTCTCGCTTTGGTCTGCTGACAGAACAATGTATCCCTTTTCTTGCACTGAAAAGGCTCCTACACCTTTCAAACTTGGGCCTCAAGTCCAATCCCATCTAGGTCCACCTAAGCGCGATTGAGGCCTACCATCGTGGCTTGGACGGCAAGCCCATATATGCTCAGTCGCTGGTGGCCTGCTTCATTCGGGGCTTGCTTCTTTCTAAACCTCCAATTAAGCCCCTGCCGGTAGCTTGGGACCTCAATGTGGTGCAACTCCTGTTGGCTCCTTTTGGGCAGCTGGCTTCTTGCCTGCTAAAATTCTTGACCTGGAAGGTCGTGTTCCTCATGGCGGTCACCTCGGCCCACCGTGTTAGTGAGCTTCAGGCCCCGGTGGCTCATCCACCATACACCAGGTTTCATCACAATAGGGTAGTACTGCTAACACATCTGCATTTCTTGCCCAAGTTGTCTCCTCTTTCCACCTTAATCTGTTGGTGGTCTTACCCACCTTTTTCCTCAGGCCTCATACCAACAGGACAGAGCCTCACAGCACATGATGGATTGTAAACATGCCTTGGATTTCTGTCTGGAACGGACAAGAGCACATCGTCATTCCACCCAGTTCTTCGTCTCTTTTTACCCCAGCAAGCTGGGCTTTTCCGTCTCCAAACACATGCTGTCCATTTGGGTGGCAGACTGCATTTCCTTCACCTACACTCAGGCAGGTTTGAGCCTTGAGGGTCATGTCGCGACTCACAATGTTTGTTTATTAGTTCTTGATACCGCCCTTTGTAACATCAGAGCGGTTTACAATTCAAAGTAATAACAAAATTATGGCTCAAGGCCGGAAAAATGAAAAGGGACTACAAAATTTAGACAGTAAAGAAAGGTCATAGAATCAAGCCAGACAGGACAGAGAGGAAGTCGACAAACCCAGGTTAAAGGACTGAGTCTGGGCCCCAGACGATGCAACAAAAGTGAATCGTGTAGGGCAGCAAGGAGCGCTGAATGGCTTGAAATCCAGAGATACAGCTGCAGCATTGAGCAGAGGATCATCTCACCGGTAGACTGAAAACAACAGGTTCGAACCATGTCTGCTTCAGTGGACAACTTGTGCTCAGTCTCCATGGAGGAGATTTGCAGGGCTGCAATGTGGTCCTCAGTCCACACTTTCACAGCCTACTAATTTCTGGATGGGGATTCTTGACGTGACAGCAACTTTGGCCAAGCCATACTTTGGCACCTGTTTGGGACTTAGGTTCAACTCCTTCTCACCAGCCCTTCTGTCTGTCCAAGCTACTGAAAGAGTGGTCCTAGTGTCGATGCACGCTGTGGACACAAAGTCAATCGAGTCCTCCAGAGGGAGTACCCATGCTGTTTTTTTCAGCTCTCTAGTTTTGTTGTCCCCTGTTGGGCTTGTTTCCTCATTTTTTTCAGTAGTGTAGCTTGGGAGTCCCGTACATGAGCACTTACTTCCTGTTTGTCCATGGAGAAAGCGTAGTTACTCACCTGTAGCAGATGTTCTCCGTGGACAGCAGGAATAAGTCCTCACAACCCTCCCCCCTCCTCGCCCCCCCTCCGAGGAGTTGTTTTTGGCTACTAGCTTTGTTATCATAGTAGAGATAAGATGGTGCCACGGCAAGCAGGGAGGTAGGTGCGCATGCATGATGGAACCTCCCAAAAACTTCCTATGGAAACTGGGGAGTATTCCTTCATGGGGCTCCGTCGGAGACGTCACCCCATATGTGAGAACTTATTCCTGCTGTCCACGGAGAACATCTGCTACAGGTGAGTAACTACGCTTTCTTTTAAATAAATAAATACATTTGATTTAATCCCCAATAAAGAATCAAAAATAATTTGACTGTTCTCCCTCACGCACTACCCTGTCTGTTGCTATACAAAGTTATACAGGCTTATTGCACTGTATTTAAAAAAACAAAAAAAAACAGAATAATGCAACTTTTAAAAAGTGCTTAGAAGAATCTCCCCCTGACACCACATGAAATAGGACTTTAAACTAAAGCAAAAATGATTTTTAGGGAAATTTCTATGTTTCAAAGATAAAATGGTACAGAAAAACAACAAAGCCCTGGTAATGCCTCTCTCATCCCTTGGGTTAATTCAGAATTCCTCTCCTTTTTTTCATCTCTCCCCCCCCCCTCCCCCCTGTCTTTAAAACCTGATCTCTTCCCTGGAGCAGCTTCTATTATCCTGCCCTCATTCTCCAGGTGTGAGCCAGGTGCTGCTGGAGAGGCATAGGTGGGATCACTCAAGAATTGGTATTAGAAAGATTTAGAGGGGTTTTTTTGGGCTTTTTTTTTTCATTTGGTTTGGCTTTTTTTTTTTTTTTTTAGCAAAAGCTCAGAGAGAGATGGCAAGAAGATAATTGGTAGAAGGCTAGGTTAATACATGTGAAAAGGGATTTCCCAACATCTGAAGTTCAAAGGAGAACAAAGGAGAGACATTGATGAGAGAGATATGGTGTCATATGGAGAGGAAACTGAGAAGGGATTTTTTGAAGAGAATGTTGAGAAGAAAGAAAAATGATTAAAAGAATGATGTATGCATTTATATTTGGTGTTTACAGCCCTCTTAACTCTGGTTGCTAGACTGACTTTAGTGCAGAGTTATTCTTTCCCTTTCTGTATATGCCTTCTTTCTTTCTTTCTTTTCATACCCTGCCCCCCCCTCTCTTTTCCTCCTGTCCTCTTCCTTTACCTTTCTTTTTTACTCTCTGTCCATCTCCCTTCCTTTCCCCCTTGTTTTCTCTCCTAATTTTAGTTTATCTTTTCCTCTCACTCTGCATCGTTATTCCCCCTGCCCTGTTTGGTCTATTTTCCCTTTCTCTCCTTTCCTGATGCCTTTTCCTTTCCAAACAGGAGAGAGAATGGAAAGTAGAAAAGAAGGGAGAGAATAAGAGGGAGAAGATGGGGACAGAAAAAAGTTAAATACAATTGGAAAGAGAGACGGAGAGAAAACAAATACTCATGTTTAATATAGCATTTCTGCAAGTAGCAACAGCTCGATCCAGAAGAATGAATTTATAAGCAAAGAATTCAGCCCATGAAGTAAATTGCCTTTTGCCCCATAAACCCAAACTGGAATAGTTTTGCAGAGAGGGTTTGTGCTCAGCCTTTGTAAGGAATTGATTAGATGGCATTTGTGTAAGCTTCTGAACAAGATCCCATGGTCACCAATAATAACGTATAAGTTATAAAGAAAAATAACATAACATAGAAACAAACTTTACAGTGATTTTCCATTCACTGCTTCAAATCTAGTCATGGGACAGGGGAAAAAAAGCATTTCTCTTGCAGGTTATTGGTCACGTTTCAGATTACCAGTAACTGTAAATTTTGTCCCTATGATCTGTTCCTAAGAGTTTACTGGCCATGAGGTATAACAATTCAAAGGGAGAAATGCTCAATTATTTTTATATTATGTTTTTGACAGGCACCAGGATGTTCCCACAAGGAGTCGTTATGTGCGTCTTGTAGACAGTGTGCGTGACAATGCAGGGGCCGTGCGGTAAGCTGCCAGAATGGCAAGAAGAAGTAATTATTGTTATTGACTGAAAAAGGGCCAGCCCAACCACTAGGCACTCTAGCAGGGCATTCAGAGCTAAACAGTAGATTCTGCCAGGGGGGTGGACATAAGGCTTAAGGTTCGCCTAGCGCTGCCAACACCTTGAACCAACTCTGGGACCAGCCATAGACTGAAGTAAAGCATGATTAAATTTCTCATTTGACAAACAGGTGAAATGGAGTCACAGACTGAGTCATGTATCTCTGTTTTGTGCTGACATGGAGAATTTTTCCACTGTTCTGTAGGAAAGATTTCTAAGCATCTTGGTGATTTCTTGTATACTGCCAGACTCTCAGCTGCTCAGCTTTTATCTTTTCTCTAAGAGGAAACATTATGCATTACTGCTCTGGTAACCTTTTTGGGGGAGGGTTTCTTCATCTTCATGTTCTTTTGAAGCATTTTTCTTAAGATTTGCTATTTTCCTCTTTTAATAACCTCAAGCCTGATTTTCGAAAAGCCTTTACACGGTTTATAGGCCAATAAACTGTGTAAATGCCTTAAATTGGGATATTCAATGGCATTTACACAGTGGCATTGAATATCCCCTTCTAACCCCACTGCACGCCCCGATGCTATGCAGTTAGCATCAGCGTGTTCTAGTGCGGAGACTGTTGCTAACAGGGTAGTGGCGATATTGCACCACTACCCAGTTAGCAATTGGCAGGTAAAACTAGGCGTAGCAAAAGCTGGCCTAGTTTTACCTGTGTAAGTTAACCAGGTAGTGGTGCAATATCACTGCTACCCAGTTAGCTTTGGCGGCTCCGGGGCATGTGCGACAACCCCAGATATCCAGTGCCGTCACCACAGTATTGAATATCCGGGATTAAGAGTCGGCAAGCAGGGCTGTGCACCGTAACAGCACATAGCCTGCCCAATTCAATATCGGGCCCTCAAGTTTTCAATACTTTGGAGGTTTTTTGTTTGTCTTTGCTGTGCACCGAGTGCATGGACAGTATCTACGACTGCTCTCACCTAAGTTTGCTACTAGAAGGCCAGCTATTTTTTTTTCTCTTGAGTTGTTAGGCAACTGCCTACCTGGAGCTAGTGCCCTGTGGGCTGTGAGGTTGACTTTTTCTGGGTGAATTGTCTGGCCTATAGAGGGATTGACTTTCTGTTAGACTGGCTCCTCTTTGTTAATGTGTTTAATGTTCTATTGTGTCTGCTGTTCCCTTATTGTCCCCCTGGAGCCCAGATTTGGTGATATGTTTCTTCCCCATCTCTGGCTCTGCTTTTGTCTAGTTCATTGTCACATCTGTACTGGTAAAGCTTCAGCCGAGATCTTTCCCTCCCTCATAGCTCCGACCATTACGCACTTACTCCTGTCCACTACGGAAGTGTCATTATATTGTAAGAATTACCAGGACAATAGTCTGTTGTGGGGCAAAACCTACAACTCATGGTCTCTCCAGCTCTGACTATCCACACCATCCCTCTCCATTGCTCCCAATCTGCAGAAAGACAGGATACAGTTTGGTTAGCTATTGTGGGCCGTTGTCTGTTCTTATGTACAGCTTATGTGGGGCCTATTTCCATCTGCTAATTTGCTTAATGGCAGGAGGGAGGGAGCCCATGATCGGCTGCTGAGGTGGCTGCCCCTATCCTAAAAGAGTATGGTACCGTACAGAGATGGGTTATAACCTGCCTCTGTTAGGCATTTTCTTATGCAAAAGCCAGGAGGATGTTGGGCTGCATATGAAGAGGAATTACCAGCAGAAAGAAAGAGGTTCTAATACCACTGAAAAAGTCACTGGTGAGGCCTCACTTGGAATACTGTGTTCAGTTTTGGAGACCGTATCTTGCAAAGGATGTAAAAAGAATGGAATCTGTTCAGAAGAAGGCGACCAAAATGATTTGGAGCCTGCGTCAGAAGCCTTATGAGAAGAGACTTGAAGAACTAAATATGTACACTTTGGAGGAGAGGAGGGATGGGGAGATATGATTCAGACTTAAGGAGAAATAATGAACAAACAAACCTCTTCCAAAGACGGGGAAGCTGTAAAACCAGAGGGCATAACATGAAGCTGCAAGGTGGAAAATTGAAAGGCAATATCAGGAAATACTTTTTCACTGAGAGGGTGGTGGATGCTTGGAATGCCCTCCCGATGGAGGTGGGGGGGGGGGCAAATACGGTGACAGAATTCAAAATGGCATGGCACAGACACAATGGATCCATTTATAGCAACAGAATAAAATCAAAATTAACTGAACCATCTAACTTCTCAACAAATAGGGGTGTCCTGCATGGAGCGGTGGGTTCACCCCTAAACAAAGACATGGGGAGGGGTGGCCTGAGGGGCGGCCTGCACAGAGTGGCACCTACCCCTGCCACCTTACTCCGGCCTTCTTACTGGGCAGACTAGATGGACCATACTGGTCTTTATCTGCCGTCATTTACTATGTTACTGTTGTGAATTAAAAAAGGGTCAGTGGAATACCACTTTTAGGCACTAAGAAGTGATCACTAACATGCTGTCTGATGGTCAGGTAATCCATGTACATTCTGTTCTCCGGGAACAAGCAGAAAGTCAGTCCTCACATATGGGCGACGTCGGCGCCGACGGAGCCCTCGTGCAGAGCAAATCCCCAGCTTTCAGAGAAAGCCTTTGGGAGTTGCATCACGCATGCGCGGTTCCCTTCCTGCCCAAGGGTGCCATCTTGCTCAGTCTCCTTTTTTTCCGCGAAGCCCTTTGGATGAAGTCCCCGTATCCCCGTGAAAAAAGTTAAAAATTCTCTCTTCTACCGGTTGACACTGGTTCCTCTTCCTGCCTTTGGCTTGATACACCGGTATCGAGTCCGGCTTTATTTTTTGGTTTTTGTCCTTCGTGACTGGCATTCGCGCCCTTTTTCTTTTTCACTGGCAGCCCAGATCTTTGATCTCGCAGGGGCCCTTTTTCCCCCGATGGCTGCCAGCGGGTTTAAAAACTGCGATTGGTGTGTAAAACTTATGTCCCTCACCGATACGTATGACTGCTGTCTCCGGTGCCTCGGGCCCGACCATGACCCAACGGTCTGCAGTCCGTGTAGGAAGATATCCTCTAAGGCCCTGAAGAGCCACCAGCAGCAGCATGATAGGATTTTTTCTGGGTCCTTGCCTTCGAGAGCCCGGACCTCGTCTGAGGCCTCTACGTCTCAGGGGAAGCATTCCGAGTCCAAGCAGCATCGAGGTTCCTCGGAGATGGGGTCTCCCTTGAGGGAACACAGGAGGAAGAAAAAGTCCTCAAAGGTGGCGGCGTTGGATGGAGCTCCGAGCGCTGGCCGGGATCTTCGGAGACGGAGCACCCGGCAAAGGTTCCTCGTCGGGAGACGGATCAGCCGAGGCAGGTAACAACTGTCCTCGTCGAGGACTCTCCGCCGGGGGAACCGGTGTCAGGCCCAACTGCATCGGGACTCCAGCCGGTGGCTGCACAGCCTTCTGACTCGAGTCCAGAATGGCGTCAGTGGAGCGCAGTTTTACTGCCTTCATGGAGCAGCAGCGGGCGCTGATTGCTAGTCTGTCCAGTTCTTCCGCCCCGACCACCAGGCCATCGACGTCGAAGTCGACCCTGGAGGCCGAGCCGATCCTCAAGACCTTTCAGGCTTGAGTCGATCCTCGGCCAAGGTTTCACTCGGCCTCCTGTTCGGGACCAAGGTTATTACCGCCGAGCCTCCCGGCGCCGGGGCCCTCGATGCCGGAGCCCCTCGATTCCTCTTCGGAGTGGGAAACGGAGGAAGAGGAGTCCCCAGACACCTGTCGGCAAAGGGATATCCCTTCCGATTCCCCGGTGTCCGAAGACTAGGGGACATGCAATGAAGCTACAGGGTAACCTATTTAAGACTAATAAGAGAAAATATATTTTCACTCAATGTGTAATCAAACTCTGGAATTTATTACCGGAGGATGTAGTAAAAGCTGTTAGTGTAGCTGGGTTTAAAAAAGGTTTGGACAAGTTCCTGGAGGAAAGGTCCATAAATCATTATAAAAAGGGACCCAGGATATCACTGCTTGACCCAATACAAGCATTGAGGACCCTGTGTCTTTTGGGGAGCATGTTTGGTACTTATGACCTAGGTTGGCCACTGTTGGAAATAGGATACTGGGCTTGATCGACCTTGGTCTGACCCAGTATGGCATATGTTCGTATGAACCTCGGAGAAGGTCCCCTCCGGAGGACACGAGGTTCTTGGAATTCGTGAGGGATATGTCCAAGGCTTTGGTGTTCCCCATGGAGTCCGAGGGGGATCCTCAAGCCGATGAGCTTGAGATTCTACAGTATGAGGCCCCCTGGAACGACTGATGCTCCATATGTGGGAGACACCGGCATCGGTGCCGGTCGTCAGCAAATGGCTTGACTCGATGCATTGAGTTCGCCGGAGCCCTAGGTTTCAAAAGTCTCAGCTGGCGCACAACTCCTTGATTGTGGAATCGGCCATGCACATGCTGAAGAGCCAGAAGATGCACTCCTTGGTGCCTCCCAGTAGGGAGGCCCGCAACTTGGATGCCCTCGGCAGAAAGTACTTCCAGGGCTCCATGCTGACTTGTCGAATCCATTCCTACCAGCTATACATGGGCATGTACCAGAGAGACTTGGCGAAGGAATTCGCCGGATTCTCAGCTGGTCTTGCCGAGGGGCCTTTGCAGCGCTTCAGGAGCCTGTCCACCGCCGTCCGTGAGTGCTCGAAGTTTGTCTCGAGTGGCCTATGACGGGTTCCAGTCAGCAGCCTGGGTAGCCGCAGCTGGAATTGGTGCACGCTGTCAGGCATGGCTGCAGGCATCGGACCTCGAGCAATGGGTTCAGGACAAGTTGGTCGATGTCCCATGCCAAGGGGAAAACCTCTTTGGCAAACCCATGACTGACAAGGCCGCAGAACTGGAGACAGAGTACATGATGAGGACACAGCTCTCCAAGAAGACCTCTGCCCCTTCTCTCAAGAAGGGCTTGGGTAAAAAGCTCTTTTACCCAAAGAAGGGTGCTGCTTACCGAAGCTACCCCCATTTTCAGGCCTCCCTGGCTCCACAACAGGGGCAGCAGGCCAAGGGACAGGGGCATGGTCCACGTAAGCAGAAAGCCCCCAGGCACCGGCTCTGGCCCAACCTGGCAGTGGCTTTTGACTCTTACAGCATGGCCCCTCTTCCCACAGTGAACAGGCAGTGCACAGGAGGCAGGCTTGCCCTGTATGCCCACAGGTGGACAGCCATTACCACCGATGCCTGGGTCTTGCAGATAGTCCAAGAGGGCTACCTCCTTCACCTAGCCCAGGTGCCTCCTCCTTCCCGGAAGAGCCAGTAAGGTCTCCCCTTCACTGGGACCTTCTTCTGAAGGAGTTGGTGGGTCTTCTCGAGGATCAGGCGATAGAACTGGTGCCCCACCACCTGCATGGCAAGGGCTTCTACTCCAGGTACTTTCTGGTACCAGAGAGAACAGGAGGCCTCAGACCTATCCTCGACCTGCACAATCTAAACAAGTTTCTGGTGAGGGAGAAGTTCAAGATGCTCTCCCTTGGAATATTGCTACCTTACCTCCGCCAGGGAGACTGGCTATGCTCCTTAGACCTAAAAGATGTGTTTACTCACATCCTCATACATCCAGACCACAGGCAGTATCTACGCTTTGTGGTGGGAGGCAATCACTACCAGTTCAGGATACTCCC
Organism: Ichthyophis bannanicus; assembly: GCA_033557465.1. Lineage (NCBI taxonomy): Eukaryota > Metazoa > Chordata > Amphibia > Gymnophiona > Ichthyophiidae > Ichthyophis > Ichthyophis bannanicus. The sequence goes on from CM066036.1 coordinate 393,271,156, forward strand.
CTTTGGCTTGGCCTCGGCCCCCAGGGTATTCACAACGTGCCTGGTGGTGGTGGCCGCCTTTCTCAGACTCCAAGGAGTCTTTGCCTTCCTCTACCTAGACGACTGGCTCATCAGAGGCACTTCAGCCAGCGAAGTCCACCAGGCCACATCTTGCACCATCCAGGTGCTCCAACATCTGGGGTTTGTAATCAACTACCCCAAGCCAAGCCTTGCTCCAACTCAGCAACTGGAGTTCATTGTGGCCAGACTCGACACCCTTCAAGCAAGGGCCTATCTGCCTGCAGACAGGGCAAGCAGGCTTCTGGCTCTGGCATGTCAGGTGAGTCGCAGGTCCGTAGTGTCAGCAAGACAATTTCTGTGCCTCCTTGGGCACATGGTTTCCATGGTCCATGTGACCCCCCTGATGCCCGCCTCCGCATGTGGACTGCTCAGTGGTGCCTCAGAGACCAGTGGTCACAGGCCACAGGTTTCCTCAGGGACAGAGTCACAGTGTCCAGGCGGCTAGTACGGTCCCTGTACTGGTGGCTTCCGCCACTCCACTTGGAGGCCAGGATGCTTTTCCAGGCTCCTCTACACACGAGGATCCTGAAAACCTGGAAAAGAGACGGCTGAGGGGGAGATATGATAGAAGTCTATAAATTAATGAATGGAGTGGAACGGGTAAACGTAGATCGATTGTTTACGTTATCAGAATATAGAAAGACTAGGGGACATGCAATGAAGCTACAGGGTAAACTATTTAAAACTAATAAAAGAAAATATTTCTTCACTCAACGTTTAATCAAACTCTGGAATTTGTTAACAGAGAATGTAGTAAAGGCTGTTAGTGTAGCTGGGTTTAAAAAAGGTTTGGACAAGTTCCTGGAGGAAAGGTCCATAAAGGGACCCAGGATATCAATGCTTGACCTAGTACAAGCATTGCGGAACCTGTGTCTTTTTGGGAAACTGCTAGGTACGTATGACCTAGATTGGCCACTGTTGGAAACAGGATACTGGGCTTGATGGACCTTGGTCTGACCCAGTATAGCATATCTTATGTTCTTATGACCACGGATGCATCCGTGCTGGGCTGGGGGCCCATTGCCAGGGGTTCCATACTCAGAGAGTGTGGTCCCCAAACGAGAGAGCACAACAGATCAATTTCTTGAAGCTCCGTACCATCCGCCTGGCTCTAAGAGTTTTCTGGCAGATCCTGGCCCACGAACCTGTCTTGGTACAGACAGATAACCAGGTGGCCATGTTCTATGTGAACAGGCACGGGGTCTCGTCTCCTATGTCAGGAAACCCCGGATCTGTGTCAGAAGTCGCCCTTAACAACAGCGCGGAGGAGAGTTCCAGGTGGCACAGAGCAGCAGAAGGTGGTCGGAGATTGGCCAAGGAGCGGCGGAGAGAGCAGGGGATCGAAGAAGATATTGGCTGAGGCAGTAATTAATACATGGATTTGAATGAGTAGTTTGTTAGTGTGGACAAGATGTTGGGGGAAGTTCATGAGTAAGGATGGGGTGAGGGGGGGACTGAAGGTTTGGGGAGGGTGGGTGTAATGGGGTGGATAGAGTTGGGAGGGTGAATGGGGGGGTAGGTGAGGGTCGGGTTCGAGGTCACAGGGATGGAAGTCAGTTCTCCGGGTAGGAGAAGAAGGTTGGAGGGGGGAGGGGAGGTTAGTGGGGAAGGGGGACAGAGGGGTGGGGGAGGGAGGGGCACAGGGGTGGGGGGGAGGATTGAGAGCTGTGGGGAGAGAGGGAGCAAGGGTAGAAGATATATTGAAAATTGTAACATTGAATGTGAAAGGGTTGAATTTTCCATGGAAGAGGCAGAAACTGTATAAAGAGTTGGCCAGACAAAAGGCGGCAATAGTGTTGCTGCAGGAGACACACTTGCAAAAAAAGCATGAGTCATTAGTGCAGCCGAAGGGCTATAGCGAATGTATTTTTGCTTCAAATATGCGGGAAAAGAAGAAGGGAGGGGTGGCAGTTTTTATCACTGGGGAGTGTAAAACTGAAGTGCAGACGGTGAGGCGGGACAAGGGGGGGAGGTACGTGTTGGTGAGGGTGAGAGTGGGGGAGGAATGGTTCTGTGTGGTGAATGTCTATGCACCCACGGGCTCGCAGAAAGAATTTTGGGAGGAGTTGGAGAAGGAGATGGCAGGTCTAGAAGACGGAGCGTTGATCTGTGGAGGGGACTTCAGCATGCCCTGGGAGGTGGGAAGGGACACATCGGGGAAGGGGGAAGGGCGGAGAGCGGATAGACAGAGGTATCATAGGTTTGTGAAAGAGAATGACTTGATTGATGCATGGAGATTGATGAATCCGGGGAGGCGGCAGTTTTCCTTTTTCTCAGCGGTGTATGGGACATATTCCAGGCTAGATGCTATCTGGGTAGGGAAGGAATTGGCGGGTAGAATTAAGGGAGGTGAAATAGAGCCTATTACGTGGTCAGACCATGCTCCAGTAGTGGTGAGGGTGAGGGGGGAAAACAAGGGGGGGGCAGTATTGGAAGCTGAATGAAAGCTTGCTGGAGGATATAAGGGTGGTAAGAGAGGTGGAGCAATTAATACCGGACTATTTTGAGATGAATGGAAAGGGAGAGGTGCAAGGCGGGGTGGTTTGGGATGCGTTTAAAGCAGTGGTCCGGGGGGGGGTTATTAAGTGGGGAGCACGAATAAAACGGGAACGGGAGGCAGTGGAATTACAATTAAGGAGGCAGCTAGTGGAATTGGAAGAAAAGGATGCCCAAGTGGGGGGGGGGGGGGGGAATTTAGGTGAGCGGTTTTGGAAACAAGGGCTAAGCTCAATGGTTTAGAAGCGGGGCGGATTAGGCATCGGTTGCAGATAATGCGGCAGAGCTTCTTTGAAGGGGGCAATAAAGCGGGGAAGTATTTAGCCCGGCAGTTAAAAAAGAGAAAAGAGTGGAATCGAATCATTCAGGTCAAAAGTAGGGAGGGAGGGGTAGTGCGGGAGGATCACAACATCAGACAGGAATTTGCAAAGTTCTATCAGGACTTGTATAGAGCCCGGGCTGAGGGTACGGAGGAGGAGATTACTGGCTACTTGGGGGGGTGGGTTTGCCAAGGTTGGAGGAAGGGGAGCAGGAGGATTTGGACAGGGAGATTGGAGTAGAGGAGATGATACGGGCCATTAAAGGCATGAAGACTGGGAAGGCCCCGGGGCTAGATGGGTTGACGGCACGATTTTACAAGAAATTTGGGGATCAGTTAGTCCAGCCTTTACTATCAGTCTTCAACTCCCACTAGAGGACAGCAACCTTGGGCCGGAAGGACTGGGGTTTCTAGTCCCACAGGTGCTCCTTGTGGTCTTGGGCAAGCCACTTAACCCTCCATAGCCCATGTTCCCTGTAAAATAGTTATCTCCAAGTTATAATGCCCTGTTTAATGTAATTTCAGTTTGTTCAATGTAAACCGCACTGATGCAGAATAGCGCGGTATATAAGAGAATATAAATAAATAAATAAATAAACTCCATGAGGCGGGGGGAGAAATTGGCCGATACGATGGGATGGGCTGGCATCACCTTGATTCATAAGGGAGGGAAAGATCCGCAGGACTGCGCATCCTGTCGGCCAATCTCGTTGTTAAACCTGGATGCAAAGTTGCTGGCAAAAATATTAGCGACAAGGCTTAATAAAATACTGGGAAAGTTAGTTCACGACGATCAAGCAGCTTTCATACCAGTGAGGCAAGTAGCGGATAATATCCGCAAGGTCCTCAGTGTGCTTTGGGCGACCAGGCGCTCGGGGGAAGGGGTGCTGCTGGTCTCGTTGGATGCAGAGAAAGCATTTGACCAGGTGTCATGGAAGTTCCTATTCTCGGTATTGGGGTCCATGGGGTTTGGGCCAGAATTTGTGAAGTGGGTACGGGCCTTGTACGGACGTCCAAGGGCCTGTGTGCGAGTGAATGGAGGGTATTCACAATTTTTCCCACTGGGGAGGGGTACCAGGCAGGGCTGTCGGTTGTCTCCTCTGTTGTTTGCGCTTTCGTTGGAGCCCCTGGCAGCGAGGATAAGGGTGAACCCAGAGATAAGGGGGGTGAGAATAGGCCAATCAGAATATCATATGTCGCTTTTCGCCGACGATATTCTCTTAACAATTACTCAACCAGGGGGAACTCTACCAGCCTTAATGGGTGAGATACAACAATATGGGAGAGTGGCGGGGTTTCGGATTAATTGGGGGAAGTCTGAAATTTTAAGTGTAGGGGGGATGAGGAACAGTACAGGGAGTTGCAGCAGCACTTTCCACTTCGATGGGCACAGCGGTCGATCAGGTATCTGGGTGTGCAGGTGGGGAGAACTTTGGAGGAACTCCATGAATTAAATTATAAAAATCTTTTAGGACAACTGGAATCTCAATTGGGGGGCTGGAGGAGGGGATACTATTCTTGGTTTGGGCGGATAGCGACTATTAAGATGATGTTGCTCCCCCAATTCTTATTTCTCTTCCAAGTGTTGCCTATAGCGGTACCGAGAGGGGTTCTAAGGAAGGTTCAAAAGCAGGTGGAGGGGGTTTATTTGGGGGGGGGGCAAAAGGCCAAGGGTGGCGGTGCAGACGTTGCAAGTGCAGGGGTTGGAGGGAGGGATGGGGGTGCCCAATTTTGCACTGTATTACAAGGCAGCACAGCTTAGGGCGGTGCATGTTTGGATCCAAGAGCCACGTAAGCAATGGGTGCAGATGGAGGCAGCAGGCTTCGGTCCTGGCGAACTAGAGCGGATGGTCTGGGGGGAGGAAGGGGGCGAGGGGGGCAAATCCTATGGTGGTGCACACTCTCAATATTTGGCAACAGAATAGGAAGAGGCTGGTGGGGGATAAGAAGTGGTCGCAGACTATGTCCCTTCAAGCGTGCTGCGAAAGGGGAGTGGGGCCGAGTAGAGCGGTGCTGTCGAGATGGGAGTGGCAGGGGTTAAATCAAGCGTCACAGATACTAGTGGGGAAGGAGGCACGGGCTTTTGAGGGCGTCCGGGATATGTACCATTTGCAAGAATCTGATAGATACGCATATCTGCAATTGGTGTCGCTCCTTCAGAAAAGACAGAAGGGGCAGGAAGGGGGGGAGGGAGTGGAATGGTTTGAAGGGGCATGTCTAGGGTCATTGGGACCCAAGGGGGTGATCTCTAGAATTTACAAAGGCCTAACGGCAAGGGGCGTTGGGAAGTTGGGGTATATGGAAGCGTGGGAAAGGGATTTGGGGGTGGAATGGGGGGTAGAGGTGTCAGAAGAGGTGGCAAGGGGGATAGCCAAATTCTTAGTGGCCACGGTGCTGCGGGAGAATGGGTTCAAGGTGCTGAGTAGGTGGTACCTCACGCCAGAGAGATTGTATAGAGCGGGGGTTTTGAAGACGAAGGAGTGTTGGAGGAGGTGTGGAGAGGAGGTTACATGGCTGCATATGTGGTGGCCCTGCCTGGTGATTCAGAGATATTGGGGAGAAGTTGGGGTTAATATTCAGCGGATTGTTGGGGCTGGAATAAAATTGACTCCTGAGGTGTGTCTCCTGCAGAAGAAGGATGGGCAGTGGGAGGGAGAGTGGCGTATTCTCTGGTTCTGTGTGGCAGCGGCCAGATGCGAAATTGCCTGGCATTGGAATAAACTAGCTCTGCCATCTATGGACAGCTATGCTAAAAGACTGTCGGAAATTTATTTAATTTATAAAATTACGGGGGAGAGGGTGGGGAGGGACAAATGGAAGGGTAGGGGGGGACAAATGGAGAGACGGTGGGAGGGGGTTTGGAAGTGGCTGAGAGAGCAGAAGTGGAAGGAAGGAGCAGTAAGGGATGGGGTAGGGGTGAGGCGGGATAGGGAGTAGAGTGAGGTAAGGTGGGAAGGGTTGGAGTACAAGACAGGGGGGTTAGGGGAAGGGGGAAGGGAAGGAGGGAGGGCTAGAAGTGGGGGATGGGGGGAGTAGGGAAGTGTTAGCGGATCAGGGTGGGGTAAATGAGTTAGCAGGGGGAGGATGAATACGGTTGGCTGTGGTTGAAGATAGTTGACTGTAACTTGATGCACATTTTTGGTGGTAAATGGCTGGTGGTAACATACTAAAATCATAATTCAATATAATAGAAGATGGATAGTTAAAATAGTACTATTCAGGTTTAACGGGTGGCGGTGGGGGATTTAGGCCAGTTTCTGAACGAAGGTGGGGGTGGGGTGAATGTTCCATTAAGGTATAGAAGATTGGTATATATGATGCCAGTTGCTTTTGGGTGTATACAGGATATGAATCTAATTTCAAGTTAAATGCATAATTTCAATTTTAAGAATATGGAGGAAGGCGGGTAAGGCAACGGGGTAAAAAGGATTAGAGTGAAGGTATACTCGAAAACTGGACTGTTATAATGTTGTAAGAAGTTTGATGATGTATAGAAATTGTGAATATGTTCCGAGTTTTGCTGCTCAGAAGCTATACATAAAAATTGAAAAATAAAAAGAAAGTCTCTGATGAGGGACCTTGTCAAAGGCTTTCTGAAAGTCCAGATACACTATATCAGCCGACTCACCTTTGTCCACCTGTTTATTCACACTTTCAAAAAAACATAACAGATTAGTAAGACAAGATCTTCCTTGTCTAAAGCCCTGTTGGCTGTCTCCCATTAGGCCATGACTATCTACATGCTGAGTAATTTTATTCTTTATGATGGTTTCTAACATTTTTCCTGGTACTGATGTGAGGCTCACCGGTCTGTAGTTTCCCTGATCACCCCTGGAACACTTTTTAAAAATTGGTGTTACATTGGCGATCCTCCAGTCTTCAGATCCAATATGGTTGGATCTGAAACCATATTGCTGGGGGTCAAGTGAGCAGTAAGAGTCAACGGAGTCTTGTAGCTGGATTTACACTATTTTCTCTGACTTTCGCTAGGAACGGCAGACTAGTTATGGTCAGGTGGGATCATCTGGTCCTTTCTTTATGGGGCGGATGGAGGCTTCTTTGAGGGATTTAGGCATATAAACATGTAAGATTGATCTGTTTGAAATACTGAGGATTGTAGGAATTAAAGCTTCTCTGGCGATCTTGATCCAGCTGACTGGACAGGGACAAGCGGAGAAGTTGTGTTGATGTTGATGATAATTGTCTCTAGTTGCTCTGAGGAGATGGTTGAAAAGGATTTCCATCCGTTATTTGTTTTTGTGTTGCTTTGCTTTTGTAGCTTTACTGGCACAGGGTGTTGAGGGATGTTTGTTTTTCGTATAAGTCAGCCATGGGTTGAGGGGAGATAGTGATCTCTTCTTTTTTCTGAGAGGTGTTTCTTGTCAAAGATTTTATTTCGAAGAGTTCTCTCGGGTGGTTAAGGGTACTTTGTAATTGTGTTTAGTGAAAAATATTTCTTTGCATGATTTGTAGTTGTTTGGTAAGTTTGTAGGTAGGCTTTGTAGATAGTCAGACTTTCCGTTGTTTTGGAGCATCGCCACTTTTGTTCGAGTATCCCAAGTTTGTTTTAGATCTCTCAGCTGAGGGGTATACCATGGTGCAGTGTTGTCTCTTGTGGGGAGTAGAGTTGTGGGATTTGGTGGCAATCTTAATTATAGTTTGATTCCAGTGTTGTATTTGTGCATCTAGTTCATTTAGAGCTTGTTTTAATTTGGGCAGAAGTTTGTCTAGGAAATCTTTTGTTTCTAGGTGATGAAATCTTTGTGTTAAGGGGGAGAGGGTTGTGTTGGGCTGCCTTATGGGATGTGGAAAGAAAGTATTTTGTGGTCTGACCATGGTACAGTGGTTAGGGTGAACCTGGGGAAGTTATAGTCTGTGAGCATATGCTGTGGAGCAAATATGATGTCCAAGGTGCTGCCTTTGTTGTGAGTTGGTTCGTTAGCAATTTATGAGTGTGCATCTCAGGTGGGGAGGGTGGGGTGAGGTGTCTAAGGGTTGTGTGGTGGCTCTTTTGGACCTAGTGTGAAGTGATGAGTTGTTTGTTGGAATGTTGATTATTCTGTTGAGTTGATATGGATGTCTGTTGTGTAGCCTGTCACTTATGTGGGTGTTTATTATGGGGATGGGTAGTGGATGTATGGTGTAAGCCAGGGGTCTCAAAACTCCAGTCCTGGAGGGCCGCAAACTAGTCAGGTTTTCAGGGTATCCCTAATGAATATGCATGAGATGTATTTGCATACAGTGGGGGCAGTGCATGCAAATATATCTCATGCAAATTCATTAGGGATACGCTGAAAACCTGACTGGTTTGCGGCCCTCCAGGACTGGAGTTTGAGACCCCTGGTGTAAGCAGTTGTTTGTGTGGAGCATAGAAGGAGTGTTAATAGGAAGGCATAGGCTAGGTGAATCAGTGTTGGACTCTGATGTGGAGGAGGACTTCCTGTCACCTTCAGAAGATTAGTAAGAGGCCAGCGTGATCTGCCTGTTCTGAACTTGGCAGATGCTTCCAGCACGAAACAGGAGCCGAAGGTACACCCACTCCTTCAAGTGGTGCATAAATTCACTATTGTCTTCACGTTTCTGGAGGTGATGAAAGATATGATCCGGTTCGAGTGGGACTCGACCAACTCCCTACCTAAAGGGTTAAGGGTCTATAAGAAGATTACGCTCTCCCCAAGGTGGAGCATAATGAGTGGTTTCCCAAGATGGATGCACAGGTCTCAGCGGTTACCAGATAGGCCACCATTCCCATGAAAGGTAGATCGGCTTTAAAGGATGTCCTGGACCACAAGGGCGATTCTTTGCTGAAAAGTCAATTTGCCATGTTGGCAGCTATTTTGCACCTGGGAGTTTGCACCAGCTTGACGTCTTGAGCCCTGCTCCAGTGGATTCAGTATCTTCCACCTAATGATACTACTGCTCTCTTGGAGTTGGCTGCAGCCTTTCTTTCTGATGCCATGTATGACCTGGTGTGCCTGGCGGCCAGGGATGGTGCCCTGACTACTATGTCACGGCATTGGATTTGGCTCCGTCACTGAGCGGCAGACCCATCATCCAAAGCTTGGTTGGTTCAACTGGCCTTTAAAGGGAAGCTCCTGTTTGGAATAGATTTGAAGAATCTGGTGAGGGGCCTAGGAGAGACAAAATCTTACCTCCTCCCGGAAGGCAGGTCCAGGGGGACCGTGAAGCAAGTGAGTGCCCCTTTCTCGTCAGCCTCTGGCCAACCACCAAGGGCTCACTGGCTGGATTTCCGAGGATCTCAGTGCTATTGTCAATACTGACCTGGAAAGCCTTTCTTCCCCTCTGCTTCAGGAGGACCCTTCCAGCCACGCAATGAATGTTTGAGGGCCCACTCCTTGATACCTCTAGGCTTCGCCTTTTCTTTCAGGAATGGGCCTGGATTACCAAGGATCGTTGGGTGCTAGACACCATTCACTTTGGCTATCTTCTGGAATGCAAGGAGTCAATTCCCAATCCCTTCATCATCTCCCTCTGTGGGTCTGCGATCAAAGGTGCCATGGTGTGGACCACCTTGGACAAGTTGCTTCACCTGAAGGCAATGGTGCCTATCCCCCCAAGTGAGAGGGGCAAGGGCAGATACTCCATCTACTTTGTGGTGCTAAAGAAGGATGATTCCTTCCAGCCCATCCTAGACCTCAAGGGGGGGGGTCAACAAGCACTTGTGCGTCTTGCGCTTTCAGATGGAAACCCTGTGCTCTGTGATTTGAGCAGTGTGCAAAGGAGAATTCTTGGCTTCTCTGATCTGGCTGAGGCATATTTTCATATCCTACTCCAGAGGAATCAGCAGAGGTATCTGCGTTTTGCTATGCTTGGCTCTCACTATCAGTTCTCTGCCCTTCCTTTGGGGCTCTCCACTGCCCCAAGAAAGTTCTCCAAGTCATGATGGTGCCAAGGAATCTGTGTCCATCCCTATCTGGACAACTGGTTCATCTGGGCACATTCTCTGTCGGAAGCATCTTGGGTAACGTCTCATGTAGTGTCCTCCTTGGAAAGCCTCGTCTGGGTGATCAATCAGGAAAAGAGCCAGATTTTCTCTTCCCAGTCCTTGGAGTTTCTGGGAGCATGTTTCGACATTCAAATGGGCAAGGTTTTTCCTGCCAGAGGACAAAGTCAAAATTGAATTGCAAAGCACTGTTCAGTGCGCAGCAGGCCCCCAGAGTCCTTGAATTGATCACAGTGACCTTAGAGATGGTCCCATGGGCATGTGCTCCAGCAGTCCTTGTTGATTCGATGGTCCTCGAGCACAGGCTCCTGCTCCCATTGATGGTGAAGTCCAGCCTGCGGTGGGGGAGGCAGCCCTGCCATCTGAGGAAGGGCATTGTTTTTTTCTTCTGGATCCTGCTGACAATGGATGCCAGCCTCTCGGGCTAAGGAGTCCATTGCCGAGACCATAAAGCCCAGGACCATTGGAACCGCGGGGAAGAAGGGTGGTCCATAAACCTGGTCAAGGGCAGGGGGGGGGGTTGAGTGTTTTCCAACAATGCCATGGTGGTGGCTTATGTCAATCAGTAGGGCAGCACAAGAAGCGCCGGAGTGGCTCTAGAGATGGATCTCCCGTTTGCTTGAGTGGAGAAGAACCTTCTAGTCTTGTCAGCTCAATACATTGCTGGAGTGGATAGTGTGGAAGCAGACTTCCTCAGTCAGCATTCCCTGAATCCTGGCGAGTGGGAATTGAGTCACGAAGCCTTTCAGTTGATTTTGGGCCATTGGGGTCGCCCCTAAATGGATCTGATGGCGACCCACTCCAAAGCCAAAGTGTGCCACTTCAGTTGAAACACGGAGATGATATCCGAGTGCATCAATGCCCTGACTCAGCCTTGGCGCAGTCAGCAGTTGCTGTACGTATTTCCTTCATGGCTCCTAATGGGGCATGTGATTCGGCGTATAGAGTACCACCCAGGCAGAATTATCCTGGAGGTGCCGGATTGGTCGTGGAGAGCATGGTTTGGAGATCTGATGCGGCTCCTCAAAGCGCCTCCCCTTCGGCTGCCTCCATCTCGGGTGCTGTTGCAGCAGGATTGATTGTCCTGGAGGACCCGGCTCCCTTCTCACTTATGGCATTGCTTTTGAAAGGAGACTGTTAGCATGAAAGGGCTTCTCTCCCACTGTAATCTCTACTATACTTGATGCCCTGAGGAGGTCTGCCAAGCTAGCATACATATGAATATAGCACCTCTTTGTGACACGCGGCACTTAGCTCCTGAGGTAACCTTTCTGCAGGATGTCCTCAAGAAGGGTCTCTCTCTTAGCTCTGTGAAGGTTCAGGTGTCAACGTTGGCCTGTTTTTGTAATCCAGTGACAGGCAAGTCCTTGGCCTAGCACCCAGTTGTCTCCCATTTTCTCCAAGGGGTTCAGCATCTGCGTCGTCCCCTTCGGTCCATGATCCCTTCTTGGGATCTGTCTGGTGCTCAGGGCCCTGATGAAGGCCCCCTTTGAGCTATTGAAGCATGCTGCCTTGAAGGATTTGACGCTCAAAACTGTCATCTTGGTCACGATTTTTTCTGCGAGGCGCATCTCTGAGCTGCAGGCTCTATTTTGCCAAGATCTTTATCTGTCCTTTTCAACTGACACCATTACCTTTAGACCTGCGCCTTCCTTCTTGCCTAAAGTGCCATCTCCCTTTTACGTGAACCATGTGGTTTGCCTGCCCTCCTTCAAGGAGCAGTGCCGGGGGAAGAATAAGGAATTTCATCTAGTGGATGTCCGGAGGATGCTGCTCCAGTACTTGGAGATTACGAATTCCTTTCATAAGTCAGACCATCTTTTTTTTTATTTTTTTTATTTTATAAATTTTTATTATCAACCTTTTCATATACATTATCCACCGTTCCATATACATGACTGTCAACCTGTTCACGCACAGTATACACTTCCTTTGCTATCCTTCTATACATAGAACCATAACTGCATAAAGAAATCCGTGTCTAGCACAACTGAATCACAATGCCCTTTGTTCCCTTTCCCCCCATTCGCATACCCATGCTTGACCGTAGGCAGAGATTACCTACTGGGCACCGGATAACCTTATAATCAACAGCCATTTAGAACTTAATAACAGTAACATGACCGTCCCTATATTCCCCTGCACCCCTTAAGCCGGTACAGTTAATACCTCTCTAACCCCCTACTCTCCCACCCCTCCACCCCCCATCCCCCTCCCCCCACTCTCCCTCCCGCAACCATCGCCAAACCCCCGCCCACCGCTTCTCAACTTGCTCCCCCCTTCCCCTCCTCTCACCCGTCATTTTATACATTGCATACAGAAAAGACACTCTTCCTGCATAACTAGCTATAGATGGCAAATTCGGCCTCTTCCAGTACCATGCTATTTCGCATCTTGCCGCTGTTACACAATACCAAATGATTCTCCAGTCCCCGTCCCACCTCCCATCAGGTTTATGCAAAAGACACATTTCAGGACCAAGCACAATATTCGCCCCCACCATTTTATTAATGCATTCCCCTATTTTGTGCCAATACTCTCTCACTACTGGGCACGTCCACCACATATGCAACCAAGAACCGCTCTCCCCACACATCCGCCAACACTCAGCCGTCTGTCGCACTCCTGCCCTGCACAATCTCTCCGGTGTGAGGTACCATCGTGACAACACCTTATAGCCATTCTCTCGTAGGGATGTGGCAATAGAGAATCTAGCTATACCCATTACTATCCCCTCCCACTCTTCCACCCCCCCCCCGCCCCCTAAATCCTTTTCCCACTCTTCCATATACTTAAGCTTCCGTTCCCCTCTGGCTATCAAACCTCTATAGATCCTAGAGAGCATCCCTTGTTGCCCCGTGGAACCTAAACAGGCCCCTTCGAACCACTCCCCTCCCCCCCTCGGACCATCTTTTTGTGCTGTTTTCTGGCCTGCATAAGGGTGCACTGGCAGCCAAGTGGACCTTGCGTCACTGGATTAAGGAGGCTATTGCCTCTGCATACCTGTAACGGAACCAGATAGTTCTTCAGGGGGTACGTGCCCATTCTATCTGAGCACAGATGTCTTCGTAGGCAGAGCAGAACTCGGTGGCTCCTGCAGACATTTTGTGGGGCAGCGATGTGGGCTTCTCTTTCCACTTTTGTCAAGCATTATCGCTTGGATGTCCACTTGCAGGAGGACACAGCCTTCAGCTCAAGAGTTTTGTGAGCTGCTGTGTCTTCTTACATAAGAACATAAGATATGCCATACTGGGTCAGACCAAGGTCCATCAAGCCCAGTATCCTGTTTCCAACAGTGGCCAATCTAGGTCATACGTACCTCGCAGTTTCCCCAAAAGACACAGGTTCTGCAATGCTTGTACTAGGTCAAGCATTGATATCCTGGGTCCCTTCTTAATAATGGTTTATGGACCTTTCCTCCAGGAACTTGTCCAAACCTTTTTTAAACCCAGCTACACTAACAGCCTTTATTACATCCTCCGGTAACAAATTCCAGAGTTTGATTACACGTTGAGTGAAAAAATATTTTCTTTTATTAGTCTTAAATAGTTTACCCTGTAGCTTCATTGCATGTCCCCTAGTCTTCCTATATTCTGATAACGTAAACAGTCGATCTACGTTTACCCGTTCCACTCCGTTCATTAATTTATAGACTTCTATTATATCTCCCCTCAGCCGTCTCTTTTCCAGGTTAAAGAGCCCTAACCTTTTTAGCCTTTCTTCATAGGAGTATCCTTCCATCCCCTTTACCATTTTGGTGGCTCTTCTCTGAACCTTTTCTAATAACGCTATATCCTTTTTAAGATACGGCGACCAGAATTGCACACAATATTCAAGGTGCGGTCTCACCATGGAACGGTATAGAGGCATTATAATATCTTTTGTTTTATTTTCCATTCCTTTCCTTATGATACCTAGCATTCTATTTGCTCTCTTGGCTGCTGCTGCACACTGGGCCGAGGGTTTTAACATGTTATCCACAATGATGCCTAAATCTTTTTCCTGGGTGGTGGTTCCTAATGTGGAACCTTGCATCGTGTAACCATAGTTTGGGTTGTTCTTCCCTAGGTGCATAACTTTGCACTTGTCCACATTAAATTTCAGTGGTATTGTAGTTTTGGTACATCCCACTTGTCTGACTAATCTAGCAGGACAATATGGAAGATGACATTTTACTTACCTTTCCTTAAGTCCTGCTAGACCAGTCCAGGGCCCACCCTTGAAACTATATTGCTCTTTTCTTTCTGCTGCGGTACCCTAGGATTCGCCATAATTTGTATTTGGCGATCATTTTCATCTGACAGCATTCTGTTCTGCTTTCCTGTACATAGTTCTCTACTGCTGAGTGCTCATTGCTGCCCACATTGAGGTTGTGTGAAGCTTGATCTGTATCTCCCCTATGTTTTGTGACAAATACTGAAGAGACCGGTGGTGGCTGAGGCATGGAGTGGCATCATTGAAACCTGGGCTTTTCAGTGGTCTTTGTCTCCAAACGCAACCCAGCTGTCTGGACTGGTCTAGCAGGACTCAAAGAAAGGACATTATCTGCTAAGTAAAATGTCACCTTTTCTTGCAAGAAAGGCCTGGCAGTCTATTTCTGGTCACACTGCTGTGTCACCAGGAGTCAGCATTGACCCGAATGCACACACACACACCTCTTTGGGGTGGAGGAGAAGCCTAATAGTTAGAGCACTGGCTTGTTAACCAAAAGACCAGGGTTCAGTACCCACTAGCTTTCCTTGTGGACCTGGACAAGTCACTTAATCCTCCATTGTCTCCATTCTGGTCACACTGCCAAGAAAACACAGGAGCTGCTGGATCACCAGGAATCAGCTTTGACTCGAAGTCACACATTGTATTGCAACACCCTGAGATGTATGCCATCCGGTCCAGGCAATTTGCTGCTCTTTTGTTTATCAATTAGCAGTATTACATCTTCCTGATTTATCGAGATTTGTTTCAATTCATCTGATATATCACCTTTAAACATCATTTCTGGCATAGATACGTTTCCTACATCTTCTTCAGTAAAGACTGAAGCAAAAAATTCATTCAGTTTCTCCACTATGGCCTTGTCCTCTCTCAAGGTACCTTTTACCCCTCCATCATCTAATGGTCCAACTGACTCCCTCGCAGGTGTTTTGCTATAGATATATTTGAAAACATTTTTATTATGAGCTTTGGCTTCCACGGCAAGTTTCTTTTCAAATTTTCTCTTTGCTTGCTTTATCAATGCCTTGTATTTAACTTGCCAGTATTTATGTTGTTTCCTGTTTTCGTCAATTGGCTGTTTTTTTCCATTTTCTGAAATATTCTCTCTTAGCTATAACAGCCTTTCTGACCTCACATTTAAGCCATGCAGGCTGTCATTTGGCCTTCCTTCCGCCTTTTCTTTAAACATGGAATGCATCTGGTCTGGGCTTCCAAGATATTATTTTTAAATACCGCCTAGGCCTGATGTAAACTCTTAACCTGCATCAAATTGCTTGCCTATTATAGGTGGTTTATAATGACAGTGATTCAGGAGACCGTACAGCCCACCTGCTTCTGTGTTGTGAGTTGTTCCGTACTATCCTTTCTCATCAGTAGCCTTGCTAAATGTGAAACTGAAGAGCCGGAAGTCTGACAGCATGGAAGAAACAACTATTCTGTATTAGAAATCATTCCTAGAAAGCTTTGGAAAAGTCCTGCCATCTCAACCTGAGATGGAGTTATGTAACCCATCTATATGATCCAGTATAATAATCTGTGAATTTTCATCTGTAATACCTGAAGATTGGAGGATCGCCAATTTTTAAAAAGGGTTCCAGGGGTGATCCGGGAAACTACAGACCAGTGAACCTGACGTCAGTACCGGGAAAAATGGTAGAAACCATCATAAAGAACAAAATTACTCAGCACGTAGATAGTCATGGCCTAATGAGAGACAGCCAACATGGCTTTAGACAAGGAAAATCTTGTCTTACTAATCCGTTATGTTTTTTTGAAGGTGTGAATAAATAGGTGGACAAAGGTGAGTCGGTTGATATAGTGTATCTGGACTTTCAGAAAGCCTTTGACACGGTCCCTCATCAGAGACTTTTGGCAAAACTAAAGAGTCATGGGATAGGAGGCAGTGTACTATTGTGGATCAGGAACTAGTTAAAAGATAGCAGAGAGTAGGGCTGAATGGCCAATTTTCCCAATGGAGAAAGGTGAATAGTGGTGTACCCCAGGGATCTGTGCTGGGTCCGCTGCTTTTTAACATATTCATAAATGACCTGGAAAAGGGAATAACGAGTGAGGTTATCAAATTTGCAGATGACACAAAACTATTTAAAGTTGTTAAAACCCAAGAGGATTGTGGAAAATTGCAAGAGGATCTTGATAAATTGGAAGACTGGGCATCAAAATGGCAGATGAAATTTAATGTGGACAAGTACAAAGTGTAATGGTGAAAGTCCCCAGGAGGAGATGGAGTTGGAGGAAAATCCTGTTGAAATAAATGACACTGCACTTGTGCACAGGATTTCCAAGCCAGATAAGAAAAAAACACAGCTTTCTGCTGAGCTCAGGCCACGCCCCAGCTCAGAGGGAGAGACAGGCTTCCTCACTGATTGGTCACACCTGGGGGAAGGACAGGGAGTGCCGGGAAGCAAATGCTTTTTAAATCCACAAACAGAGCAGAGAGTAGACACAGGAAGGAGCAAGAGAAGAGGCAAGGAAACAAGCACAGGAAGGAGCACGGGAAGGTGCAAGGGACGTGGAGAGGAAGGAAAAGAGCAAGCAAGAAAGGAACCTTATGAAGAAGGTGAAGGAGAGAGAGAGCCTCGGAGAGGACGTTACAGCAAAGCAGAACCTTGGAGCGAGAGAGCTAGCAAAGGAAGCCATTGGAGAGACGGCAATTGGACATACAGCAACAAGGACTATAGCAGCCGTAGAGGAAAGAAGGAAGAAAAGCCTCTTCAGAGCAGGTACCTAGCTGGCACTGGAAATAGACATAAGGAAGCTGAATTCCAGAACCTGGTGGATAGCAGGAGAAAAGGGTTCAGCAGTTGTCTAAGAAACTCTGCCAAAGGTAAAGCTAGCATTTCTAATGTTGAATCCTTGTTAGAGAAGCCATTTGCCTTTGCTACTGTCCAGGAAGAAGGAAGAAGGCATTGTTGAATAGCACTGAAACTGTATGAAATAATACACAAAGTACTTGCCATACCTGCTGAAGAATTGGAAGGGCTTCTTTTATGTTTAATAAACTTAATTGTCTTCTGAGGATAAGAAGCCGTGCTGTGAGAAAGAAAATCAGCTGTTGCAGTTTAATTGTTTCCGTTGAATAACCACACGAGGCAGTGTCCTGTGGAAAGTTTGTGAGACTGAGAAACAGCTGAGCAGTGCTGAGATATTTCTGTTACGTTTTTCTTCTGTTCCTGAAATACCTGTATGTTGGAGATGCATCCTTTACGCTTGTTTGTGTTTGAGCTTTGATGCGCTGGAAATTCCCCACAATAAATATTCTTGCAGCCTTGAAACACTCGTGTCATAACTACAACTTTGTCCTTAAGGAAATAAGCAAAACTACAAGTCCCATAATCCCTGGTGACAATAGGAATAGCTTTATTCAAAAGAGGACACTCAAAGGCCACTTCCAGCTGGTAAGCTCTCGGGCCCCAGCGGAAGCGTCGCAAAAGTTATGCACCTAGGGAAGAACAATCCAAACTATGGTTACACGATGCAAGGTTCCACATTAGGAACCACCACCCAGGAAAAAGATTTAGACGTCATTGTGGATAACATGTTAAAACCCTCGGCCCAGTGTGCAGTGGCGGCCAAGAGAGCAAATAGAATGCTAGGTATCATAAGGAAAGAAATGGAAAATAAAACAAAAGATGTTATAATGCCTCTATATCGTTCCATGGTGAGACCGCACCTTGAATATTGTGTGCAATTCTGGTCGCCGTATCTTTATTTATTTATTTATTTTATTTGGCATAGATTTGTATACCGCTACTTCCAGCGATCAGCAGCGGTTTACTTGTGTAGCAAGGGTGGCTGTACAGTACAATTTAAGTATACAAATCTGATTTCAGGGAGTAGCACACATCAACAAAAAATGGTACAGGTTATACATTTGATCAATGGGATAGTATAGTAGATTTGCAGATGAGCATGGAGGGGTAGATATATACATATAAACATTTTACAAGATCACAGGCAAGCCTTTTAAAGAGACATAGGCGCCTGAATATTTGCATAAATATAGTCTTCTATATCTCGGATGGAAATTCCATTATTCAATGTTCAGAGGAAAGGTAGGCGAGAGGGGTTTAGAGAAGTGGTAATTCAGCCTAGGTGATGCTGTAATGAGTCTGGAAAAGGTGGGTTTTGAGCTTTTTCCTGAAGTCCTCTAGGTCTTTGATTAGACGTATCTCGTGAGGCAGCTGGTTCCAGAGCATGGGTGCTGAGTACGTGTAAGCTCTGTTGCTCGTCATTTCTTTGACTGCTCTTATGCTACTTGGTACGCAGAGGGTGTTAAGGTTAGTGGTCCGTCTGCTTCTGTTGTGGGGTTGTGTGGAGATTAGGTTAGTGAGGAAAGAAGGGGATACGTTGTGAATAATCTTAAATGTTGTTACTAGCACTTTGTATTTTATACATGCAGTGATGGGGAGCCAGTGGAGCTCAATCAGGACTGGTGTGATGTGGTCCACCAGCTTCTTGTTCATGATAATCCTGGCTGATACATTTTGTGCCATTTGTAGGATGTTTAAGGTTTTCTTCGGTAGACTTTGTAAGATGGCGTTACAGTAGTCAAGGTGGGGAATGATGAGAGCCTGAGCTACTGTTCTGAAGTCCGAGTGGTCAATGATGCTGCGTAGTGGTTGTAGAACTCTCAGCTTGTGAAATATTGCTCGGTTGGTTAACCGTAGGTGTTTGTCCATTTTTAAGTTATCATCAATCAATACACTTAGATATTTGATGTCATTATTAGAGTGATAGGTGTTGTTGTTCAGGGTGATAGTTGCAGAGATGAACATTACTTCTGTTTTTTTGTGGTTTAGAGACATGTTGTTTCGTTGGAGCCAGGTTTGCATTTCGTTTAGGCATTCTTCTAATTGGTTGTAATTAGGGTCGTTTACATCGAGTTGCGTATACATCATAATATCATCTGCATATATGTGGTAGCTGATATTGTGTTTCTGGAATATCATACATACTGGCTGAATGTACACGTTGAATAGCAGGAAGGAGATAGCTGAGCCTTGGGGTATTCCTTGGGTTTGGGGGAAAGGCTTTGCTTGTTCGTTATTGAAGCGTACCTGCTGCATTCTATTTGTTAAGTAGGACGCAAACCACTTTAATGGGGTTCCTGCTATTCCTATGGACGCAAGTCTGCTCAAGATTGTTTCATGATCTACTGTGTCAAACGCTGCTGATATATATATGAATATAAGTATAAAAAGGATATAGCTTTATTAGAAAAGGTTCAGAGAAGAGCCACCAAAATGCTAAAGGGGATGGAAAGATACTCCTATTAAGAAAGGCTAAAAAGGTTAGGGCTCTTTAACCTGGAAAAGAGACGGCTGAGGGGAGATATGATAGAAGTCTATAAATTAATGAACGGAGTGGAACGGGTAAACGTAGATCA
This sequence comes from Ichthyophis bannanicus, assembly GCA_033557465.1. Classification (NCBI taxonomy): domain Eukaryota; kingdom Metazoa; phylum Chordata; class Amphibia; order Gymnophiona; family Ichthyophiidae; genus Ichthyophis; species Ichthyophis bannanicus. The sequence goes on from CM066036.1 coordinate 393,290,614, forward strand.
ATTGTTTACGTTATCAGAATATAGAAAGACTAGGGGACATGCAATGAAGCTACAGGGTAAACTATTTAAGACTAATAAAATAAAATATTTTTTCACTCAACGTGTAATCAAATTCTGGAATTTGTTACCGGAGGATGTAGTAAAGGCTGTTAGTGTAGCTGGGTTTAAAAAAGGTTTGGAAAAGTTCCTGAAGGAAAGGTCCATAAACCATTATTAATAAGGGACCCAGGATATCAATGCTTGACCCAGTACAAGCATTGTGGAACCTGTGTCTTTTGGGGAAACTGCTAGGTACGTATGACCTAGATTGGCCACTGTTGGAAACAGGATACTGGGCTTGATGGACCTTGGTCTGACCCAGTATGGCATATCTTATGTTCTTATGTTATGTTCTTAAAATAAGCCACCAGCATGGTTTGATTGCATCAACCAACTAACATAGACTGTGGTGGCTTATTTAGTAGTTCTATTATGCTTAGACATATTTGCCCCTGACGTAGGCATTTCTTGCCGAAACCCGGCCGTATCAGACATTACAAAAGATTTTCTCTTCAGTTTCCTACCCCTGCTCTTTTTTCTGCTTTGCTTTCTTGTGAAGGGGGGGGGGGGCTCCGCTTTTTGTGGTTTTGGTCTTGCAAGCACATGCAAACCAATAGAATAAATAACACAGGTACACTACCAAAAAACTGCCTCCAGTTTTGCAACTGATTCCTATAGATTTTGGGGTGCTGAATCCAGGAAAAATAGCCAAAATGTTCCATCACGTCACGTTTTCTTGCAAAATTAGATTTCTTACCCATATAAGGAATGCTCACATAATTTATTTTTAGCCGACTGCAGTTTATTTTCTTGGCCCAAAATAGAGGTTGTAATGGTTAACTAACTAGAAACACTCCCTCATGATATTTTAGAGTGTTTTGTATTCATTTTATACATTAACAGGACAATTGGGAGGCGGGGGGCTAAATCCAGTACTCGCGCTGGCGCATGTTCTTTCCTGTTCGCCTCGCCTCGTTCGCTCGCTCAAACACGGTGGTTGCGACATGGACGTTCCTGTCAAATTTCAGTTTCTTGCAAGTTCATTATTACCTTTTGTTTGCTCAGTCGTAATCCAGCTTTATTCCGAAGTGGTTCACTACAGTTGTAGTTTGCAGTGCTGTGTATTTGTGATGGCTCACCGAGCCAGAGGTTGCGTCAACTCTCCGGACAGTTTTTGTTTTATTTGTGGGGAATATACCGTGAAAAAGCGGCAGAGGAACATTTCTGCATTTATTAAAAAAGTATATTTCGCCTATTTCGGTTTGAAGTTAGGCGATCAAGACAAACCGTGGGCTCCTCACAAAGTGTGCAAGACATGTGAGGAAGATCTACGCTTATGGATGAAAGGTAAAAAACAAGCATTTCGTTTCGGAATACCTATGATGTGGCGTGAACAAAGAGACCACAGCAGTGACTGCTATTTTTGCTCTTGCATTGTGAAGGGATACAACTTAAAAAATAAGAACGTAATAAGTTACCCCAACCTTCCCTCAGCAATTAGGCCTATGCCTCATAGCAACGAAGTACCTGTGCCTGAACCACCAAAATCTTTGGATCATATTTGTGTGGACGGTTCTGATCATGATGAGACTCATCAGATGACTTTTCCCGATGAGTCCAGTACTTCCGAGTTTGAAACTGAACCAGATCCGAAACCTGAACTTTTCTCTCAAGCTGAATTGAATGATTTAGTCCGGGATTTAGGACTCCCAAAAGATGCTGCCCAACTGCTAGGTTCTCGGCTTAAACAGAAAAATCTATTGTCACCAGGAACAACTTTTTATTGGTACCGCAACCGCGAGACACAATTTTTGAAGTATTTCAGCAAAGAGGAAGATTTGGTATTTTGCAACGATATATACGGAGTGATGGAAAAGTTTAAACTCAAGTATGATCCTGCTGAATGGCGGCTGTTCATTGATTCGTCAAAAGACAGCATGAAAGGTGTTCTTCTTCATAATGGCAACACATTCGCTTCAGTTCCTATTGCTCACTCTGTTATTCTCCAAGAAAAATACGAGAATTTGGCCCTGATTCTTCAGAAGATTCGTTATGATGAGCATAAGTGGATGATTTGTGGAGACTTTAAAATTCTATCCATGCTATTAGGGCAGCAATCCGGTTTCACCAAATATCCCTGCTTCCTTTGCTTGTGGGATAGCCGGGCCCGTGACCTACACTGGGGGAAAAAAGACTGGCCAATTCGGGAGTATTTGAGACCCGGTGAGAAAAATGTTCTTCATGAGAGCTTGGTACCTCGTGATAAAATTCTATTACCACCTCTCCACATTAAGTTGGGTCTCATTAAGCAATTCATCAAGTCCCTTCCAAAAGATGGTGAGTGCTTTCGGTACCTTTGCTCAAAGTTCCCCTGACTTTCTGAAGCAAAGCTAAAGGAAGGAGTGTTTGTTGGCCCTGATATAAGGAAACTCATTTCAGATGGAGCATTCGCTGAAACGATGTCTGAGAAGAAAAAAGAAGCCTGGGATTCCTTCAAGGATGATGTTCTCAAATTCTTGGGGAACAGGCGGGATGAGAACTATAAGGATATTGTTGCCAGGATGCTCAATGCCTTCAAAGAACAAGGCTGTAACATTTATTTTATTTATTATTTTATTAACAATTCTTATATACCGCACTATTAGACATCAGCGCGGTTTACATTGAACAAAAAACATCCGACAATTTACATATGTCTGGTCATTACATTTAACAGGAAGTATAACTTGGCGAAATAGGGGAAACTAAATACAATGAGGGTTATCTGATAAAGGATATCCTGGTTAACTATATACAATGGTGGTACAATAGTACATGGAACAATTTACTATTTACATTGTGAAGTTGGCCTGTTGCGAGGTTCTATCTGTTTGACCACTTCTGCTATTTGCCTGGGGGTTATGTTCGGAGCTGTCAATGAGATATTTAAGGAAGAGGAAATGTTTCAGTGCCTTTCTGAACTGACTCAGATTAGGTGTTGCTCTGATTTGTGCTGGTAAGGTGTTCCATAGAGTTGGGGCACAGAATTGGAAGGCTCTGTTGGTTGTTGATCTAGTGCATCTTGTGGTATCATTTGGGATAACTAGTGTGTTTAATTCTGCTGTTCTTCGTGGCCTGTTTGGTGCGAGTGGTTGTATGAGGTTGGAGAGAGAGGAAGAGGTGAGTCCCTTAGCCGCTTTGAATGTTAGCAGTAAGGTCTTGAAGCTGATCCTCGCTTGCATGGGGAGCCAGTGTAGCTGTTTTAGAAGGGGTGTTACGTGATCTCTCCTGGATGCCCCGAGGAGTACCCTTGCTGCACTATTCATGGCTAGTTGCAGGGGGCTCAGGGTGGACCGGGGGAGTCCTTGTAGTATGGAGTTTGAGAAGTCGAAATGGGGGAGTATAAGGGCTTGATAAATGGTTCGGAAGTCATCCGGTTCAAGTAGCATGCGTAGGTGTCTGAGGGATCTGATTTTAAAGTAGATTGCCTTGACTGTATTGGCTATGTGGTTCTTCATGTCAAGGTTTTGGTCCAGCATTACTCCAAGGTAGCGTATTGCCGGTTTTACTTGGAGTTGGGCATCCTTTACGTTAATACAACTCGGAGGGGTGAAACTGGTGTTCCTCGAGACGAACAGTACTTCCGTCTTTTTGTGTTGTATTCTCAGGTTTTGTGATAAGAGCCACTCTGATATGGTGTCAAAGCAGTTAGTCAGCGGGGTGAGGTCTAGGCCATCCAATGATATTGGCATATATAGTAGTACATCGTCTGCATATATCATGTAACTGACATTAAAGGATCTGATGATGTCGCAGATGGGTTGGATGTATATATTAAACATCAATGCAGATAAGGAGGATCCTTGAGGTACACCTTGACTTTGTTGGAAAGGTTCAGATGTGTCCCCATCGACTCGGACATGCTGCCATCTATCGGACAGGTAAGATTTACACCATTCGAGTGCTGTTCCACCGATGCCTTTTTCCCTTAGCCGGCAGATGAGAATTTCGTGGCATACCGAGTCAAAAGCCGCTGCTATGTCTAGGAAGACGAGAGCGAAACCCTGGCGTATGTTATCCACACCCGAGATTATGTTGTTGAGGAGTGTTGTGAGTAGTGTTTCTACTCCATGGGACTCTCTGAAACCATGTTGAGCTGGATCCAGAGGGGCTGAGGTGTCTATATGATCCTGTAATTGCCTGTGCACTATTTTCTCAATGATTTTTGCTAGCATAGGTATGCTAGATATGGGCCTATAAGATTCTACTTTTTGAGGATCAAGTTTGGTGTTCTTTAACAGCGGTCTTACAGAGGTCTGCTTGAGCGTAGCGGGGAAGGAGCCAGTGGTGAAGGAATAGTTTAAGATTTTAGCTATAGTTGAGGATATGTCACATCGCAGGTCCTTTATCCAGTGCGCAGGGCAAGGGTCTGTGTGAGCAGTGGTTGTGTTCAGAGCTAGAATAGTATCTTCAATAGTTTTCTTCGAGGGGGTAGAGAATGATGCCAGTGATACTGGGTAGTCTTGTTCATCAGGAGAGTCCGGTATTAATATTTTGTTAGTCTTGCACATTTTAGATTGCATGTAAATTGCATAGTCCTGTGGATGGATCCTGCTGTGGTGCTCAGGGGTTGGCTCTTTGGCAAGCGTTTTAACTAAGTTAAACAAGTCGTGAGGTTTATTCAATGACCGTTTCAGGGTATCTGTGTGGTGTTGTCTGATTTTATCTGAGATGGCTTTACGATGCTCAGACAGGTGTTGGATGTAAGCTGATTGGTCACTGCTAGTACGTGACTTTCTCCATCGTTTTTCTAGCCTTCTTAAAATGGTTAGTGAGGTTTTTAAATCGGCTGTGAACCATGGGGCTGTAGATCTCTTCTTTGGGTTCTTGTTCGTTGGAGGGCGGATAGCGATTGTGCTGAGTTTTTTGTTCCAGGAGGAGATCACCTCATCTAGGCTTAGTGAGGTGTCATCAAAGAGTGTGCTCATTTCAGTGAGGATGCGTTCTCTGTTAAATGGGTGGAAGCTTCTGATAGTTGAGTTAGCGGGCCTGCTTTCATCTGAGCCTGAAAGTCCATTTCTTGCACTCCCATGTGAACTACTTTCCCAAAAACTTGGAGGCGTACAGTGAAGAACAAGGTGAAAGGTTTCACCAGGACATCAAGGACGCAGAGAGAAGGTACCAAGGAAGATGGAACACCACTATGATGGCTGATTTCTGCTGGTTGCTGCTGCGGGAAACCCCAGATGAAAAATACGCCAAGCAGCACACCAAGAGAAGCATTCGGGGGAAGAAGAAACGGGCCCACCAGGAGATTGATTGACCCAAGAATGACTTTAAAATCTAAACTGTGTTGACAAATATCGTGTTTTTACTAAACTTTGAAATAAAAATTTGCTAGTTATTACCACAGTGTCGGATCTCATTTATTAGAATTTTATTTTCACACCATCGGGTGTTTGTCTTCATGTATTGCAATGGTGCGGTTTGTGTTTTCTATTCTTACATACATACCTGTACAACATTTTTTGCACATTTCTTTGCTTTGCTTTGTGTCTAACCTCGCTCTTATATGCTCAATGTTTGTGCACATGTATGTGGCTGTTTTAAGTGCAGACAATTTTGCTACCATCACAGTGTGTTTTGTTGACATTACTCTATTCTTATGTGCTGCCTTGTTACAATTTTTTTTATTCTTATTTGAATAACTACTAAACAATTAGTATAAAGAATTCATCCAAGAAACTTTTATCTCGATCGCACTCAATCTGAAACGTTCACCTCAAACTGCTAACCCAATGTAGCAAAAAATCTGTACGTGATGGAGCAAATTGGTTACCAGATTTGGATTCAGCGCACCAAAAAACGTAAAAATCAATCGAAACATTAGAGGCAGTTTAAAAAAAATTTTTTTAGTGTACCTGTGTAATTGATCCTATTGTGTAAAAAAAAAGTACTCTATTTTGATGTGATTCTTTTTTTTTTTTTACCTTAGCACTGAATCTTTATTACAGCCCTGAGTGTTATGAAGATTCTAGTACAACAGAAAAGGGTCATCTGAGGTGAAGCGCAGAATGTCATCTCAGATGACTATAGTCAAAAAAGGTCCCTTCTCATTGTAGTGGGTCCTAAAGCATGCCCTAATCCCACTTTTTAAAAAAAAAAAAAAAACCCTGCCAGGTCATGTGGGCTCCAAACATCCCCCTTCCTCTCTATCCCTCCCCCCCAACCTACCTTTAGGTTGGGAGGCAAGTGCAGTGCTCATTTACTGCAGTTTCTGGCACTACTATGTTAGAAAATGACAATGCCTTGACTCATGTGATATGCTGAAAGGTACCCATAAGGGTTATTTTATTTATCCATATTTGTATACCACTTTTTCCTTCAATCAAAGTGGTTGTTTACATAGGTTGGGATGACATTACACATGTTGGACAACATTAAATAGGGGTGATTGGACGTACACAGAGACTAAGGTGGGTGGGATCATTGTACATTTAGGCTTGTGATAGGAGTCTTTAGTATGTTTGGTTGTAACATTCTTTGAATAGATAGATCTTAAGGGATTTGCGGAAGTCTTTGAAGTCATTCGTTGTCTGCAGTTCATCCAGTAGGGAACTCCAGAGGGCCGGTGCTGAGAGGGATATGGCTCTGTTAGAGGTCACTTGTTTTGTTTTATGGTAGCCAGTGGGTACACGGAGTCTATTGCTGCTGTTGGTTCTTCTGGGTCTTTGGATTGTGTCCCTGGATATCAAACTGTGGAGTACATCTGCTGTGCATAGATGTATGATCTTGAATATGTTTATAGTTGCTTTGTATCTTGCTCATGCAGAGATTGGCAGCCAGTGCAGTTGCCGGAGTACAGGTGTAATGTACTTGTGCTTGGCTGTGCCGGTTATGATTCAGGCTGCAGTGTTCTGTACCAGCTGGAGCAGATGGGTAGCCTGCTTAGGTAGTCTGCCAGGGTTAGTCTGCCTGACACATTGCTAGAGGTCTGGTTCTGCTATTTTCCACGATGATGGCAGATGGAGGGTGATATACACAGGACACTTCCCCAGGGCGAGATCTACTGTAAGGGTGTCCTGGATCAGGGTAGAAAGGCCAAAGATGTTCTGGACCTGATAGCGTCCTTAAAAGGAGGTGTGGGTTTTTTTTCATCTTCCCCGTCAATACATTAGCCAGCCCCATTCACTATTCAGCACTGAACAGGGATGGTTTTATATACTGACAGTGAAATTGAAAGCAAAAAGAGGTTCACCTGATGCAGAAAATTGTGGCATGTTACTCCACTGACATGCATTGCATTTCTTGATCATGTACATTCCATAGTGTCCCTCCAGTCCAGCCCGGACTCCTGAGTTGTGCACCCTTTCCTGCAGATGGAGACTGAATAAGCTACCTTTTTGTGATGTCACAGAACAAAGTGCCTGCACTCCTCCCACCAAGCCAGTATACTCGGTCATAAGAACATAAGATATGCCATACTGGGTCAGACCAAGGTCCATCAAGCCCAGTATCCTGTTTCCAGCAGTGGCCAATCTAGGTCATACGTACCTAGCAGTATCCCCAAAAGAGACAGGTTCCACAATCCATGTATTGGGTCAAGCATTGATATCCTGGGTCCATTTTTAATAATGGTTTATGGACCTTTCCTCCAGGAACTTGTCCAAACCTTTTTTAAACCCAGCTACACTAACAGCTCTTACTACATCCTCCGGTAACAAATTCCAGAGTTTGATTACACGTTGAGTGAAAAAATATTTTCTCTTATTTGTCTTAAATAGTTTACCCTGTAGCTTCATTACATGTCCCCTAGTCTTTCTATATTCTGATAGCGTAAACAATTGATCTATGTTTACCCGTTCCACTCCATTCATTAATTTATAGACCTCTGTCATATCTCCCCTCAGCCGTCTCTTTTCCAGGTTGAAGAGCCCTAACCTTTGTAGCCTCTCTTCATAGGAGTAGCCTTCCATCCCCTTTACCATTTTGGTGGCTCTTCTCTGAACCTTTTCTAATAATGCTATATCCTTTTTAAGATATGGCGACCAGAATTGCACACAATATTCAAGGTGTGGTCGTACCATGGAACGATACAGAGAGGCATTATAATATCCTTTGTTTTATTTTCCATTCCTTTCCTTTTGATACCTTGCTTTCTATTTGCTTTCTTTGCTGCTGCTGCACACTGGGCGGAGGGTTTTAACATGTTATCCACGATGACTCCTAAATCTTTTTCCTGGGTGGTGGTTCCCAATGTGGAACCTTGCATCGTGTAACCATAGTGTGGGTTGTTCTTTCCTAGGTGCATAACTTTGCACTTGTCCACAGTGAAATTCATCTGCCATTTGCATGCCCAGTCTTCCAATTTATCCAGATCCTCCTGCAGTTTTCTACAGTCCTCTTGGGTTTTAACAGCTTTAAACAGTTTTGTGTCATCTGCAAATTTGATAACCTCACTTGTTATTCCCTTTTCCAGGTCATTTATGAATAGGTCAAAAAGTAGCGGACCCAGTACAGATCCCTGGGGTACTCCACTATTCACCTTTTTCCATTGGGAAAATTGGCCATTTAGCCCTGCCCTCTGCTTTCTATCTTTTAGCCAGTTCCCGATCCACAATAGTACATTGCCTCCTATCCAGGGCCGGATTTACGTATACGCCATGTACGCCATGGCGTAGGGCCCACAAAAATGGAACAAGTTAGGCTTTTTTAAAAAAATAAAATAAAAAACCTGCTGGCTGCCGCCGCGGGGCCCCCTCTGCTGCCGCGGCAGCATGGACTGACCCGCGGGGGCCCCCTCTGCAAGCTCGATCCCTCCCTCCGTGCCTCCCTCCCTCCGTGCAGGCTGTGAGAGACGCGAAGGCAGACTGTCTCCTTCGCGTCTCTGTTAAGCCCGCAGGGGCTGATGGGATATTTCCCATCAGCCCCTGCGGGCTTAACAGAGACGCGAGGGAGACAGTCTGCCTTCGTGCCTCTCACAGCCTGCACGGAGGGAGGGATCGAGCTTGCAGAGGGGGCCCCCGCGGGTCAGTCCATGCTGCCGCGGCAGCAGAGGGGGCCCCGCGGCGGCAGCCAGCAGGTTTTTTTTTTAAAATTAAATTTTACTTTAGGCCGGGGGAGGGCTGGGACTGGAAATGGGTTGGGGGATTAAGGCTGGAGGTGGGCTGATGAGGTTAGGATTGGTAATGGGCTGTGGGCTGTTGGGGGGGTTAGAACTGGTAATGGGCTTTGGGGGGGTTAAGACTGGTAATGGGCTGTGGGCTGATGGGGGCTGTCTGGTAATGGGCTATGGGGGGGCTAGGACTGGAAAGGGGCTGGGGGGGTTAAGACTGGAGGTGGGCTGATGGGGTTAGGACTGATAATGGGCTGTTGGGGGGGTTTAGAACTGGTAATGGGCTTTGGGGGGGTTAAGACTGGTAATGGGCTGTGGACTGATGGGGGCTGTCTGGTAATGGGCTATGGGGGGGCTAGGACTGGAAATGGGCTGGGGGGGTTAAGACTGGAGGTGGGCTGATGGGGTTAGGACTGGTAATGGGCTGTGGGCTGATGGGGGGGGTTAGGACTGGCAATAGGCTATGGGGGGCTGGCTGGAAATGGGTTGATGGGGTTAGGACTGAAAATGGGCTGATGGGGGGGTTAGGACTGGTAATGGGTTATAGGGGGGGCTTAAACTGAAAATGGGGTGATGGGGGGGTTAGGACTGTAAGTGGATTGATGGGGGGCTAGGACTGGTATTGGGTTGGGGGGTTGCTAGGACTGGAAATGGGCTGATGCAGGGACTAGAAGGGAATGGATGCTGGGTGAGGCTGGAACTAGAAGGGAGCTGATGTTGGGGGAGGATTAGAATGGGATGGGGCTGGAAGAGTAAAATGGAGAAGGGAAAAATATTTTGTGTGGGAGGGATAAAAAATCTACAATTGGCTGGGTATTGGGAGAGTAAGTGGGGATTGAGGATGGAGGGGTAAAATTTGAGTGGATGAAATAGGAATGAGGAAAGAGCAAAAGGAGAAAGATTAGTATGTTAAAGCAGATGTAGAGAGAGAATGGAAAAAAACTAGAAGAGAGAAGAAAGGACAAATGGACAGCAGACGATGGAGAGTTAGTAGAAGACACGAAGAAACCAGAAGAAAGTGGCTGGAGCAATTGCAGCTGAAAAAAATGCACAAAAGGTAGAAAAATATCTCTTTATTTTGAATTTATTAATTGGAATATGTCAGCTCTGGTAAATGTGCATCATTAACGTCTGCGCTTTATTTAGTACAAGAGCAAATTAATGTATAGTTTTATTTCTACAGTGTTGTACATTCCAAGTTTGGCTTTTGGGATTCCCAGTTTAATTATTGTCTTCCTGTTTCTAAAATGTGATTACTTGTTTGGTGATGGTCTATGTTCTGCATGTGTAACTGAGCTGAGGTGTTCTGTTTATATAATTCCTATTTGACATTGCCACTTGTTCTCTTTCCCCAGTAGGTCATGTATTGTTGTTCTCTGAAATGTATTGGTTTAATATTTGCAGTGTTGCCTTTTGATTGGTAGAGTATGGTGCTTTGTGAGTCCTGGTAGTGCTGTTAGGATACGGCGGGTTTGCTATGGGTTCTAAATGGGCAGTGTTTGTAGTAGTTCCTAATGTGTCTGGCAGTTGGCACTGGATTATAGTAATGTAGAAATCTTATAGTCTTTCTTTATCCATACACTCATTAAGAGGAACGTTTACTAAAAGTTAGTATATGGTAACATTATGCAAATATTTATGCAAATGAGGCCCCTTATGCAAATGAGGCCCACCCCCCCCCCACCCCCACCCCCCTTGGGCCGCCCCTGCTGGGGGCCCACAATTTTTGTTGGCGTAGGGCCTCACTCAAGGTAAATCCAGCCCTGCTCCTATCCCATGACTTTTTAGTTTTGCCAAAAGTCTCTGATGAGGGACCTTGTCAAAGGCTTTCTGAAAGTCCAGATACACTATATCAACTGACTCGCCTTTGTCTACCTGTTTATTCACACCTTCAAAAAACATATCAGATTAGTAAGACAAGATCTTCCTTGTCTAAAGCCATGTTGGCTGTCTCCCATTAGGCCATGACTATCTACATGCTGTGTAATTTTGTTCTTTATGATGGTTTCTACCATCTTCCCCGGTACTGACGTCAGGCTCACCGGTCTGTAATTTCCCGGATCACCCTGGAACCCTCTTTAAAAATTGGCGTTACATTGGAGACCCTCCAATCTTCAGGTATTACAGATGATTTTAATGAAAGTTCACAGATTACTAATAGCAGGTCTGCAATCTCATATTTCAGTTCTTTCAACACTCTTGGATGTATACCATCCGGTCCATGTGATTTGCTACTATTCAGTTTATCAAATAGTTGTAATACATCTTCCCAGTGTAACGATATTTCTCTCAATTCCTCTGCAGTATCACTTTTAAATACCACTTCAGTCTTGGGTAACATCTCTACATCTTCCTCAGTAACGACCGAAGCAAAGAATTCATTCAGTCTCTCCGCTATCGCCTTGTCTCCTCTTACTGCCCCTTTTACCCCTCTATCATCTAATGGTCCAATTGACTCTCTCATAGGCCTTTTGCTACGAATGTACTTGAAAAAGTCTTTATTTCGTGTTTTTGCTTCCGTAGCAATTTCCTTCTCAAATTTTCGCTTTGCCTGCCTTATCAGTGCTTTGCATTTAACTTGCCAGTGCTTGTGCTGTTTCCAGTTTTCGTCGTCTGGCTCTTTTTTCCATTTCCTGAAAGATGCTTTTTTGGCAGCAACAGCCTCTCTGACCTCACCTTTAAACCATGCTGGCAGTTTTTTGGACTTTCTTCCACCTTTCTTAATGCGTGGAATACAGCTGGTCTGGGCTTCCAGCATAGTATTTTTAAACAAAGCCCAAGCTTGATGTAAGTCTTTAACCTTTGTAACCGCTCCTTTTAGTTTTTTCTTAACTATATTCCTCATTTTATCATAGTCTCCCTTTCGAAAGTTAAAAGATAGTACTGTGGATTTCTTTACTATCCCTCCTCTACTAATTAAATCAAACACGATCATGCTATGATCACTATTGCCAAGTGGTCCCAACACCCTTATCTCTTGCACCAGATCTGGTGTTCCACTAAGGACTAGGTCCAGTATGGCTTCCCCTCTGGTCGGTTCATGAACCAGCTGCTCCAGGAAGCAGTCATTTATTTCATCTAGAAACTTTATCTCCCTAGCATGTCCTGCCGTGACACTGACCCAGTCGATAACGGGGTAATTGAAATCACCAATTATTACTACTCTGCTGTGACTTTTGTTAGCTTCCTTGATTTCTTTGAGCATTTCATCATCCATTTGTTCATTCTGGCCAGGCGGTCGATAGTACACCCCCACTGCCATCACCTTCTCCTTCATACATGGAATTTCAATCCATAGAGATTCTACAGTAAATTTTGTTTCCTGCAAAACTTTAATCCTTTCTGACTCAATGCAGATGAGACACAGTCTCCAGCAGATGGGACTCATCTCAGGATTCTCTGAGCTGCACTGAAGAGACTGAGAAAAAAAAAGAAAAAAGATAAACTTCTCTGAGTAATCCTTGCGTGATATTCCTCTGGTAAGCTGAGGTAGGGATTGTTCAGTAGTGAAGATGTCTACCTCAAGTGTCCAACGCTGTTCAGTCAGCTGCAGGACCTCGGGATGGGGTGGGGGCTGCTTGGGGATCCGACCTCTTCAGGGCACATCTTTTTGCAGCCTCCAAAGCTTTTAGTGGTCAGCGAGGTAGCATTGTTGCAGTTGGTGCATTCACTCCATTTTTGCTCGTTTAAAGTCGCATGGCTGTTCTTATTGGTTTTCTTTCTCCCAGGAGCTGACAAGCTGTTTATTAGTTTGCATTCGCTCGCAGAGAGTCTTGTCCCGCCCTTCCTCTCTCTGGCTCCTCCTTTTCGAGACCACGTGGGATGCCGGTGAAGACAGTTTGTCCAGGCTGTGGCCTGAACCGCAGGCACATCTCCTCCTTCGGCTTCTGCAGGGCATGCGAGTCGGAAGTGAAGGAGGCAGGAAAAGTACAGCGGCCAATTCAGGAGGCAGAGCAGTCCGAAGACGCGGCAGCATCACCGCCACCACTGCTGTCATTGGCAGTTGAGTCAGCATTTTTCTGCGGGAAATGGCGTCATTTTAATTTCCGCACGATTGGCCAGCTCGGAGGCAGCAGCAGCTAATGTGGGGATGGATTCTGCCTTACCAGCCACCACGGAGGACCTAAAGGCACCGGGACAGCTTCTGTTTTCGGCGGAATTCATATTCATGATGCAGCAGGCTTACTGCAGTAGGCAGAGCCTCGGTGCTTCCTTTGCCTTCGGCCCATCTCTGGATCCTCATTATAAGGTGACACAGGTTCCACAGGTGACGCATGTGGTGGTCAGTAGCCCCTCAGCACACAATAGGCTGGCTGCAGATCTAGAGAGGGGGTCAGAACACTCTTTGGGTTCCGAGGACCCCCTAGAGGATTCTTTGGAGCACTTGGAGGAGGAGCAGACCTTGGGGGACCGTGGGGGCCAGTACTCACAGGGGAAGATCCCAATATCGTCAGGGTCTTTTGGCAAGAGGAACTTACAGCCCTCATTACACATGTATTGGCTGCGCTTAACCTCTAAGGCAAGGCTCCGACAGAAGAGTCTCCACTGGAGGACCCCCTCTTGCAGGGCATAGAGTTTCAGAGGTGGTCTTCCGGTTACACAGGGCCCTAAAACAGATGATTGACTTGGAGTGAGTGGTTCCTGAAGCAGGTCTCGGGGGAGGCAGAGCGATGCAGCGCCTCTATCCTGTCGCTTCTAGGAGTTTTAAGGCTACCTAAAGTGGATGCTTTGGTCATGGCGGTGACCAAGAAAACAACCATTCCTATAGAAGGTGGCGCAGCTCTTAAGGATCCACAGGATAGAAAGTTAGAGAAGTTATTGAAGCGGGCTTTCAAGGTGAACACCCTTGCTCTAAAGACTTCCATCTGCGGGGCACATGTGGCTAAAGTGTGCATTTGGTGGTCTCAGGCTCTAGGGGGGCCAGAGTCTGAGATGTTACTGGAGCTGCCAAATACTGCTTGCTTAAAGTCCGGGGCCGCTGGTCTTTGCAACTCTGCATTTTAATGGATTGCCTAGTCCCTCCCTCCCTCCCTCCCTCTGACGCGACCTACATCAGAGAAGGGAGAGAGAGGCCAGAATTGCATACAAGCGCAGAGTTGAAGGACCTGTGTGGAGTTTTTTTTGTTTTAAATTCAAAGTCAGGTCTGTTTTGCTGCTGCCAGTGCCGCTGCCGCTGAGAAAACAAAAAGTGGCGGCAGCAAGGCAACTGCAGGCAGCGTGGGGAGAGGGGCCGAGGCCGGCAGCCCGAAATGCGCCCCTAAGCCTTGGCACCCTTTTCGCTTTCTTCTCTGGAGCCATTCTTGAAACTATCCAGAGACAAGGTAGTGCTGTGCATGGTTCCGACCTTCTTGCCCAAGGTGTTGATAAACTTCCACCTTAATCAGACAGTAGTTTTGCCCGCTTTCCCGGATGGAGCAAACCCTCTCCTCCACTGTCTGGATGTCTGCAGGACCTTAGGTCAATACCTGAAGCACTCGCTTTCCTTTTGTGTGTCGGAACGCTTGTTTGTCCTGTGGGGGACCACGCAAAGGATAAGCAGCCTCCGTTGCCTGTTGATTTAAATTAGTAATTAGCGCAGCCTATATCTTAAAAGGGAAGCTGGTTCTTAGTGATCTCTGGGCCCATTCAACTAGAGCACAGGCTATGAGGTGGGCAGAGAATGGTTTAGTTCCGCCAGTAGATATTTGTCGGGCAACAACGTGGGCATCCTTGCATGCCTTCTCTCGTCATTATAGGTTGGACGTTCTGTTATGTTTTTTTTGAAGGTGTGAATAAACAGGTAGACAAAGGTGAGTCAATTGATATAGTGTATCTGGACTTTCAGAAAGCCTTTGAAAAGGTCCCTCATCAGAGACTTTTAGCAAAACTAAAAAGTCATGGGATAGGAGGTAGTGTACTATTGTGGATCAGGAACTGGTTAAAAGATAGAAAGCAGAGGGTAGGGCTAAATGGCCAATTTTCCCAATGGTAAAAGGTGAATAGTGAAGTACCCCAGGAATCTGTGCTGGGTCCGCTGCTTTTTAACATATTCATAAATGACCTGGAAAAGGGAATAACACAGGTACACTAAAAAAATTATTTTTTAAACTGCATCTAATGTTTCGATTGATTTTTACGTTTTCTGGTGCGCTGAATCCAAATCTGGTAACCAATTTGCTCCATCACGTACAGATTTTTTGCTACATTGGGTTAGCAGTTTGAGGTGAACGTTTCAGATTGAGTGCGATCGAGATAAAAGTTTCTTGGATGAATTCTTTATACTAATTGTTTAGTAGTTATTCAAATAAGAATAAAGAAAATTGTAACAAGGCAGCACATAAGAATAGAGTAATGTCAACAAAACACACTGTGATGGTAGCAAAATTGTCTGCACTTAAAACAGCCACATACATGTGCACAAACATTGAGCATATAAGAGCGAGGTTAGACACAAAGCAAAGCAAAGAAATGTGCAAAAAATGTTGTACAGGTATGTATGTAAGAATAGAAAACGCAAACCGCACCATTGCAATACATGAAGACAAACACCCGATGGTGTGAAAATAAAATTCTAATAAATGAGATGCGACACTGTGGTAATAACTAGCAAATTTTTATTTCAAAGTTTAGTAAAAACACGATATTTGTCAACAGTTTAGATTTTAAAGTCATTCTTGGGTCAATCAATCTCCTGGTGGGCCCGTTTCTTCTTCCCCCGAATGCTTCTCTTGGTGCGCTGCTTGGCGTATTTTTCATCTGGGGTTTCCCGCAGCAGCAATCAGCAGAAATCAGCCATCATAGTGGTGTTCCATCTTCCTTGGTACCTTCTCTCTGCGTCCTTGATGTCCTGGTGAAACCTTTCACCTTGTTCTTCACTGTACGCCCCCAAGTTTTCGGGAAAGTAGTTCACATGGGAGTGCAAGAAATGGACTTTCAGGCTCATGTTACAGCCTTGTTCTTTGAAGGCATTGAGCATCCTGGCAACAATATCCTTATAGTTCTCATCCCGCCTGTTCCCCAAGAATTTGAGAACAACATCCTTGAAGGAATCCCAGGCTTCTTTTTCCTTCTCAGACATCGTTTCAGCGAATGCTCCATCTGAAATGAGTTTCCTTATATCAGGGCCAACAAACACTCCTTCCTTTAGCTTTGCTTCAGAAAGTCGGGGGAACTTTGAGCAAAGGTACCGAAAGCACTCACCATCTTTTGGAAGGGACTTGATGAATTGCTTAATGAGACCCAACTTAATGTGGAGAGGTGGTAATAGAATTTTATCACGAGGTACCAAGCTCTCATGAAGAACATTTTTCTCACCGGGTCTCAAATACTCCCGAATTGGCCAGTCTTTTTTCCCCCAGTGTAGGTCGCGGGCCCGGCTATCCCACAAGCAAAGGAAGCAGGGATATTTGGTTGAAACCGGATTGCTGCCCTAATAGCATGGATAGAATTTTAAAGTCTACACAAATCATCCACTTATGCTCATCATAACGAATCTTCTGAAGAATCAGGGCCAAATTCTCGTATTTTTCTTGGAGAATAACAGAGTGAGCAATAGGAACTGAAGCGAATGTGTTGCCATTATGAAGAACACCTTTTATGCTGTCTTTTGACGAATCAATGAACAGCCGCCATTCAGCAGGATCATACTTGAGTTTAAACTTTTCCATCACTCCGTATATATCGTTGCAAAATACCAAATCTTCCTCTTTGCTGAAATACTTCAAAAATTGTGTCTCGCGGTTGCAGTACCAATAAAAAGTTGTTCCTGGTGACAATAGATTTTTCTGTTTAAGCCGAGAACCTAGCAGTTGGGCAGCATCTTTTGGGAGTCCTAAATCCCGGACTAAATCATTCAATTCAGCTTGAGAGAAAAGTTCAGGTTTCGGATCTGGTTCAGTTTCAAACTCGGAAGTACTGGACTCATCGGGAAAAGCCATCTGATGAGTCTCATCATGATCAGAACCGTCCACACAAATATGATCCAAAGATTTTGGTGGTTCAGGCACAGGTACTTCGTTGCTATGAGGCATAGGCCTAATTGCTGAGGGAAGGTTGGGGTAACTTATTACGTTCTTATTTTTTAAGTTGTATCCCTTCACAATGCAAGAGCAAAAATAGCAGTCACTGCTGTGGTCTCTTTGTTCACGCCACATCATAGGTATTCCGAAACGAAATGCTTGTTTTTTACCTTTCATCCATAAGCGTAGATCTTCCTCACATGTCTTGCACACTTTGTGAGGAGCCCACGGTTTGTCTTGATCGCCTAACTTCAAACTGAAATAAGCGAAATATACTTTTTTAATAAATGCAGAAATGTTCCTCTGCCGCTTTTTCACGGTATATTCCCCACAAATAAAACAAAAACTGTCCGGAGAGTTGACGCAACCTCTGGCTCTGTGAGCCATCACAAATACACAGCACTGCAAACTACAACTGTAGTGAACCACTTCGGAATAAAGCTGGATTACGACTGAGCAAACAAAAGGTAATAATGAACTTGCAAGAAACTGAAATTTGACAGGAACGTTCATGTCGCAACCACCGTGTTTGAGCGAGCGAACGAGGCGAGGCGAACAGGAAAGAACATGCGCCAGCGCGAGTACTGGATTTAGCCCCCGCCTCCCAATTGTCCTGTTAATGTATAAAATGAATACAAAACACTCTAAAATATCATGAGGGAGTGTTTCTAGTTAGTTAACCATTACAACCTCTATTTTGGGCCAAGAAAATAAACTGCAGTCGGCTAAAAAGAAATTATGTGAACATTCCTTATATGGGTAAGAAACCTAATTTTGCAAGAAAACGTGATGTGATGGAACATTTTGGCTATTTTTTCTGGATTCAGCACCCCAAAATCTATAGGAATCAGTTGCAAAACTGGAGGCAGTTTTTTGGTAGTGTACCTGTGTAATGAGTGAGGTTATCAAATTTGCAGATGACACAAAACTATTTAAAGTTGTTAAAACCCATGAGGATTGTGGAAAATTGCAAGAGGATCTTGATAAATTGGAAGACTAGGCATCCAAATGGCAGATGAAATTTAATGTGGACAAGTGCAAAGTTATGTACCTAGGAAAGAACAACCCAAACAATGGTTACACGATGAAAGGATCCACATTGGGAACCACCACCCAGGAAAAAGATTTAGGCTTCATCGTGGATAACATGTTAAAACCTTCCGCCCAGTATGCAGCGGCGGCAAAGAGAGCAAATAGAATGCTAGGTATCATAAGGAAAGGAATGGAAAATAAAACAAAGGATATTATAATGCCTCTGTATCGTTCCATAGTGCGACCGCACCTTGAATATTGCGTGCAATTCTGGTTGCCGTATCGTAAAAAGGATATAGCATTATTAGAAAAGGTACAGAGAAGAGCCACCAAAATGGTAAAGGGGATGGAAGGCTACTCCTATGAAGAGAGGCTAAAAAGGTTAGGGCTCTTCAACCCGGAAAAGAGACGGCTGAGGGGAGATATGATAGAGGTCTATAAATTAATGAAAGGAGTGGAACAGGTAAACGTAGATCGATTGTTTGTTATCAGAATATAGAAAGACTAGGGGACATGCAATGAAGCTACAGGGTAAACTATTTAAGACAAATAAGAGAAAATATTTTTTCACTCAACGTGTAATCAACTCTGGAATTTGTTACCGGAGGATGTAGTAAAGGCTTTTAGTATTGCTGGGTTTAAAAAGGTTTGGACAAGTTCCTGGAGGAGAGGTCCATAAACCATTATTAAAAGGGACCCAGGATAACAATGCTTGACTCAATACAAGCATTGTGGAACCTGTGTCTTTTGGGGAAACTGCTAGGTACGTATGACCTAGATTGGCTACTGTTGGAAACTGGATACTGGGCTTGATGGACCTTGGTCTGACCCAGTATGGCATGTTCTCATGTTCAGTCGCACTCGGATGCGCATTTTGGTTCTTGGATTTTGCAGGCTGGGCTTGCAGGTCCCACCCAAATCTAATTACTGCTCTGGTACTTCCCAGGAGTCCGGACTAAACTGGAGGGATGCTATGGAAGGTGAAATTAGGTCTTACCTGCTAACTTTCTTTCCTCTAGTCCCTCCAGTCCAGTCCGGAACCCACCTGGGATAACTGTTATTTTGAGGCAAGCCCTGATAAGAAAGTCATTTAAGGCATGCCAGATAAGAAAGTCATCTTTGCTTCGATTTGTTAACATCTGCTGCAGGTAGCAGGGAGGCCGTCCTGCGACCTAAGGATTTAGTTCCGCAGGGTCCTGCAGTGGGCTTCAGCCTTGGTCCTTGTTGACTGTGTTGGTTCACCACTTAGAATTTAGTTACAGCAGTAGCGTTGGTTTCATGATTTGTTTGTCGTAGTTTCGTAGCTGCTTGGTCAGGGGAATACTGGCTTGGTGGGAGGAACGCAGGCTCCTTATACTGTGACATCACTAAAAGACAGCATGCTCAGTCTCCATCTGCTGGAAAGGGTGCACTGTCCAAATGTCTAGTCCCTCCAGTCCAGTCCAAAGTAAAGAAAGTTAGCAGGTAAGACCCAACTTCATCTTTTTTAATGATTCAGTATTTTGCATTCCATTAGTTTCTCCAGGAACAAGCAGGAAGTCAGTCCTCACTTATGGGTGACGTCGGCACCGACAGAGCCCCCACAGAGCAATTCTCCAGCTTTCAAAGAAAGC
The DNA here is from genome assembly GCA_033557465.1 of Ichthyophis bannanicus. Lineage (NCBI taxonomy): Eukaryota > Metazoa > Chordata > Amphibia > Gymnophiona > Ichthyophiidae > Ichthyophis > Ichthyophis bannanicus. Next base: position 393,310,389 of record CM066036.1, read on the forward strand.
TTTTGGGATTGCTGCCACGCATGCGTGGTTCTCTTCCCGCCCAAGGGTGTCATCTTGCTCAGTCTCCCTTTTTCCACGGAGCCCTTCGGACGCACGTCCTCGACCCTCGGAAAAAGATTTCATTTTCTTTGCTTTAACAGGCTATATCTCTTTTTTCTGGTTGCACCGGTCCTCTACCCGTCCTCCTCTTGCTCACTTTTGGAGCTTGCGGGGATATCCTTCCTAAATTTTTTCTTCCCGGGCTTCGCGACCTTTTTTTCTTCCTCGCAGGGGCCGTTTTCATCCTCATGACCTCCGGCCTTAAAAAAATGCAATAGATGCTCCAGAAACATGTCGCTTACGGGACACTCATGACTGCTGTCTAAGGTGTCTGTTAGCCGACCATGATCCAGAGCTCTGTTCGCTTTGTAAGAAAATGTCTTCCAAGGCCCTGCTCAGAAGTAAGCAGACGTCCGAAGATATTTTTTGAAAGGCTACCTCAGAGTCACCGGTGGCACCCTCGGTCGTCTCCCCTCTGGTGCGTTCTTCCCCTGCGGCCCCACATTGCAGGCATTCGGATCAGGGGCCCCTTGAGGTGGAATGGCGCAAAAAGAAGGCGGCCTCGAAGTCGATGTCTGGGGTCCCCGTAAAGCACGAGCACTCCCGGCCCAGTCGCTTAGCCCCATTCGGCGTTCCCGAGAGTCAGACAAGGAGCGGTCCTGCAAGGTACCTCGCAGACAAACAGAGGCCTCAGTCGAAGGCGCCCAATCTCCTGAGGGCCATCCCAGTGAGGACCCCCTCTCCTCCTTGTTGCCCAATCAGGTGACTCCGGTATCGTCGTCCCAGGGCCCCACGCCCACATGAGAGTCCCATATGCTGGTGCTAGAATACAGCAATTCTGCGTTCATTGCTTCCCAGCAGGTGCTCACGGCCAGCTTCACTGACTTGCGCCCATAGACCACGTGTTCCTCGTGTGGGACACCCCAATCCATCCACGAAACCCCCAAGAGCCACGGGCCTCGTACAGGTCCTCGACGTCGGTCTTACTCGCTCTCTCGTTCCTCAGGAGCGAGGTCATCCAGGGCCTCCGGCTCCAGGCCATCGGACAGGGCGAACTGCCCAGCTTGGATCCCTCCACCGATTTCTTGGACTGGGAATCCAATGGGGACACATCCCCAGAGATCCGCACCCACTGGGATCTTCCATCAGATCCCTCGCCACCTGGTCTCCAGTGGCGTTCATCACCCAAGGACAACTCCTTTCTGATGTTTATTCGGGACATGGCTTGGGCCCTCAACCTGGTCACCCAGGCCGAGGAAGACCCTCGTGCTGAAGAACTCGATATTCTTCAGTACGAGGCCCTGCCCAAGGAATCCCTCACCGTACCGGTGCCGTCGATTCTCTCCCGGCTATTGCTCCGCATGTAGGAGGCCCCGGCCTCTATCCCCATTGTGAGCAAACGCCTCGACACAATGTACAAGGTGCAGCAGGGGCCAGGCTTCCGTAAGACTCAACTTCCACACACCTCTATGGTGGTGGAATCAACCATGAAGAAGCAGAAAAGCCCGAAGTCCCACTCATCGGTACCACCGGGCCAAGAATCAAGAGCCCTTGATGCCCTGGGCCCCAAGGTCTATCAGGGTTCCATGCTCTCCTGTCACATCCAGGCATACTAGTTATATATGGGTATGTTCCTCCGCGACTTGGCAAAAGAACTTGGAGACTTTTCCATGGGCCATGAGGGCGAGCCCCTTGATAGGTTCCGCACACTGTTGAAATCAGTAGCTAATTGCTCCAAGTATATCTCTCGAGCCTCCTACGATGGCTTTGAGACTTCGGCTTGGGTGGCGGCCGCGGGCATCGGAGCCCGCCGCCAGGCTTGGCTCCAATCCTCAGATTTGGAGCAGTGGGTGCAGGAAAAGCTCCTGGACATGCCCTGCCTCAGCGAGCAACTTTTTGTTAAGCCGATGGAGGAGAAGGCGGCTGAGATCGAGACAGAGTACGTCACTAGGACCCGTCTCTCCCGCAAGACCTTGACACTACCTTGGAAGACGTAGCCTTCCAAGAAGCCCTTCTTGCCCAGGAAAGGCCTCCAGTATCGCGGCTACCCGCCGTACCCGGCCACCCCCGCGCAGGGGAAGTCTGGCCAGGGTCACCGGAAACCAAAGGGACCGAAGGCCCCGACGCCGGCTTGCCTGTAACCCCCTCAGGGGTTTTGATGCCAGCGGCATAGCCCCTTGCCCTCTGGCGATGCAGCAGCCCATAGGGGGGATGCCTGTCCAGTTTCGCCCAGGCTTGAGCGGTTATCACCTCTGACACCTGGGTCCTCCAGGTCATCTGGGAGGGCTATAGCCCCCACTTTGACAGGCTCCCACCCCCTTTCTCCCCGGTGAAGCTTCCTCGACTCCCCGCGCACCAGCTTTTGCTGCAGCGGGAATTACACACTCTCCTCACCCAGCGGGCAGTCAAGAGGGTCCCTCCCACCCTTGAGGGGGCAGTCGAGAGGGTCCCTCCCACTTTTGAGGTTTTATTCCCGGTAATTCCTCGTCCCAAAAAAGATGGGGGTTCTGTGGCCTATCCTCGATCTCCGCAGGCTAAACAAGTTCCTGGTGCAGGAGAAATTAGAGATATTATCTCTTGGCGTGCTGCTGCCCTTCCTCCGGCAGGGCGACTGGCTATGCTCCTTGGATCTAAAGGACACTTATGCCCATATTCTGATCCACTCTCAACACAGGCAGTACCTGCTTTTCAGGGTGCGGGGAGAGCACTTCCAGTACAGGGTGCTCCCCTTCGGCCTTGCATCCGCCCCATGGGTCTTCACGAAGTGTCTCGTCATGGCCGCCGCTTACCTTTGGCACCGGGTCGTGTCGGTGTTTCCCTACCTCGACAACGGGCTCATCTGTCAAGGAAGCCTGGCAAGCGATGTCATGCACTGTCCTCCTCTTAGAGAGTTTGGGGTTCTTGTTCAACTACCCAAAGTCTCACTTCAAGCCGACGCAGGCTCTCGAGTTCATCGGGGTGCGCCTCAATACTCAGCAAGCCATGGCCTTCTAGTTCCTGGCGGCTCGCGTCCATAGCGCTCACCAGGTCATCACTCGGTCCATGCTATGCCTCCTGGGCCACATGGCCTTGACCGTGTATGTGGTTCCTCACTCCCGCCTGCACATGTGGGCGGCTCAGTGGTGTCTCAGTACCCAATGGAGCGAGTCCCTCGGACACCTCAGGGACCCCGTCAGGGTTCTTCCAGACCTCCACTTGTCGCTGAACTGGTGGCAAAACCCCCACAACCTTCTGCGGGGATTGCCCTTCCAGTCCCCACAGCACGACCTGCTGCTAATCACAGATGCTTCCCTGTTGGTGTTTGGAGCTCATTGCGGGTTCCTCTGGACGCAGGGACAATGGTTGTCTGTTGAGGCTCAGCAGCAGATAAACCTGTTCGAGCTCCGGGCCATCCGGTGGGCTCTGAAGGCCTTCGAGAATATCCTCAGCGGGAAGTCGGTTCTGGTGCAGACCGATAACCGGGTAGCGATGTTCTATATCAACAAAGAGGGGGGCAAGGGGTCGTGCTCCCACTGCAGGGAAGCAGTCCGCATCTGCTCCTTTGCTGCCCGGCAGAGGATGTCCCTCAAGGCGATGTACCTCCCGGCGATGTACCTCCCTGGTCAGGAGAATGGCCTGGCGGACAGGCTCAGCAGAATCCTTCGCCCCCACAAGTGTCGCTTCGACCCCCAAAGTGGTAGGCCGGCTGTTCCTATGCTGGGGCACCCCAGTGGTGGATCTCTTTTCCAGGCCTCAGAACGCACAACTTCCCTGCTTCTGCGGCCCAGTTATTCACGCGGGCAGGGAGGGCCCCAATGCATTTCTCCTGGACTGGTCTTGCTGTCTCCTATATGCATTCCCTCCTTTTTCCCCTCATTGCGAGGACTTTGTTCAAGGCCCAACGGGACGGGGCATTGCAGATCCTCTTGGCCTCCTCGTGGCCTCGGCAGCCTTACTTCCCACTCCTGCTCCGGCTGTCGTCGGATTCTCCGATTCCCCTGGGCTCTGCCAGGGACTTGCTGACACAAGAGGAAGGTCGGGTACTGCACCCGAATCTACCCTCCCAATCACTCACGGCCTGGCGGCTGGATGGGTCTCTCTAGCCCCCCTGGCCCTTCCAGAGGAGGTTGAGGAAATCCTCCTTACCTCAAGGAAGGACTCCATGAGGCGGGCTTACGCCTTCAAGTGGAAACGCTTCTCCATCTGGTGCTTGGATCACCAGATTGACCCTTTCTCCTGCCCGGTTCGGTGGGTTCTCCAATACCTCCTCCACCTCTCGAGGGAAGGGCTGAAGTCAAACTCTGTTAGAGTTCATTTGAGCGCCATATCGGCTAATCATCTCCCTATTTCAGGGAAAGCTTCTCTTTGGGCAGCCACTAGTCTCCCGCTTCATGCGGGGCCTTCTGTTGTCCAAGCCGCTTATCTGTCCTCCGCCAGCAGAATGGGACTTGAACGTGGTGCTCACGCAGCTCACTCGTCCACCCTTCGAGCCGATGGCGACGTGTTCGCTCCGGCACTTGTCCTGGAAGGAGACCTTCCTGGTGGCACTGACCTCGGCTCGCCGAGTCAGTGAGCTTCAGGCACTCATGGCTAGCGCCTCTTACACCAGGTTTTATCAGAACAGAGTGGTCCTCCAGACCCATCCTACGTTATTACCTAAGGTCGTGTCAGCCTTCCATCTCAACCAAGAGATTGTGCTCCCGACCTTCTTCCCGAGGCCCAACGCCGATCAAGCGTTGGCGGTTCTCCACACCCTCGACTGCAAGCGGGCCCTCGCTTTCAACTTGTAGTGTACCCAGACTCACCACAAGTCTGGCAGCCTTTTCGTGACCTACCATCCCAATTGGCAGGGGCAAGCAGTCACCAAGCGCACCCTCTCTGTTTGGGTAGCGGACTGTATTGCCTTCGCCCATGCGAAGGCGGGCGTCCCTCTGGATCGTCGAGTCACTGCTCATGGAGTCCGAGCCAAAATGGCCTCTGTTGCCTCGCTGCACTCCCTGCCCATGATGGACGTCTGCCGGGCAGCAACCTGGTCTTCTACGAACGCCTTCGCCGCCCACTACTGACAGTAGAGGGAGCCCCGCCGGGACAGTGCCTTCGTTCAGGCTGTACTCCACAATCTGTTTGGGTTATAAGCAACTCCTGCCCTCCGACCCTTCTTCCCGGCTACCGAGGGTTTCGCCCCAAGGACTCGGGCCCTTCGGGCTTCGGCTTCTGGCCTCGCGGAGGCATTTTTTGGTTACAGGTTCGGTAGCCTGTATCCAGCTAGGGAGTCTCATAAGTGAGGACTGACTTCCTGCTTGTTCCTGGAGAAAGCATAGTTACTCACCTATAATAGGTGTTCTCCAGGGACAGCATGAGTAAGTCCTCACTACCCCCCACCTCCCCTGATGAATTGCTACATTTTTGTCCTTCCCTTGCCATCTGCTTGGTAGGGCTCGAGCTAAGAAACTTGACTGAGCAAGATGGACACCCTTGGGCGGGAAGAGGACCACGCATGCGTGGCAGCAATCCCAAAAGCTTTCTTTGAAAGCTACAGAATTGCTCCACGCAGGCTCCGTCGGTACCGACGTCATCCATAAGTGAGGACTGATTCCTGCTGTCCCTGGAGAACACCTGTTACAAGTGAGTAACTACTCTTTACTGCACTGAGAGTAAAAAATATTTTTAGTGCATATGTTAGGAAATTGTGTGCTGAAGTTCACTGCGCAGTTTTACCACATGGAATATTATATTGGCTGTCAGTTTGGTAGGATTTCCAGGTGTCACACTTTGATACTATCAGCAGTAAATCTAACTTATTGGAGGATTCCAAATGAGAGGTGGAATGAAAGGGTAGGAAGTCCCTGGAGACTGGGAGAGCCCATATTAAAAGAAGAAATGTCAGACTAAAGCTGTTTGTCTTGGAATGCAATTATTATAGAGAGGTAAAGGAATTTGCACAGCCAACTCACACTTGCAGGACCAATGTGCTCTCAGAAATGTCTGACTTGTCTCCTCAGTTGGCTTTTGCTATTTATACTTATCCCAGTATTTCATTTTTCTGCCTTTTTTTCTTCACAGTATTTTCTCCAGCCTACATGTGTCTGGCGAGCGTAAGTATTTCCCTCAAGGTGCTGTGTAGTTGGTTTTGCTCTTTCTTGATTTATTGTTTCAAACTTTACATTTGCCTCTTTTTATTATTTTTTCTTTCTTTCTCCTCTTTAGCCTATTTTCTGCTGGGAAAGAAAGCTTATAAGATCATTCTCTGTTTGTGTGCGTACTTATATGTAAGCTTTTTTTAGTTCTGGGTGGAACTTCTTGTTTTACTTTTGTTCTTTTAGTTTTTTCTCATTTTCTCTTTCACTTTTTTCTTTGCTCTGTTGTCTTTTGTTTCTTGATCTCATTATTCCATTTATTTTAAAATTTTATCTATTTTTTGTTATGGCCTCCATCTTTAATGTCACTTTCTCATGGATCACCATGATCCTAGCTGGGCCAGGGATTTAATTGGCTGACAAGGGGTGGATACTCTGGCATGAGCCATATTTTTTCATTCCCTGGGTCAGTGTACTACCTATGTAACATGTCTAGCTTTGACTTTACCCCTAATATACAAGAGATACAAACCAGGATTCCGGTGTTGCAGTGCATATCTTTGTTAATCCTTCTTTGCTTTTCTCTTTCAATGTCTCCCTTTGTCTTTTTCACACTCTGTTTCTCTCTCAAATTGTTTAAATCTCTCTTGCCCTGGCCTATTTCTTTTTTTTCTGTCTAGTTTATATTACCTTGCTCTGTATTCCCTCTTTATCTCTTCCTCTCTTCCTTTGTCTCTCTTGCTGTTACTGTCTGTTCTCTTACTCTTTGCCTTATCTCTCCATAACTTTCACCATGTCTTTGCATCTCCTTGCCTGCTGTATCCACGTAAGACATTTTAGAGCCTTTTTGAATTAAAATAAAATTTCAGTACTCTCCAAAAAAGATATTGCTGGCTAAATATGATCTTGTCATGGTGTTCTCTCTTTAAAATCCTTTGTACTTTAGTTTAATTTATTTGCTTGATTGACCACATATTGCTTGGGATATCAAAATGGATTACAAATACAAAAACATATCAGTGCATAGTTAAAATAGAAAGATGTGCAAATAGATTAAAAGTGGCATTTTAGAAAGGACATGCTAACAGCAGGGGGGAATGTGCAAAAAAGGAAGGGCAGCAAATGTGGGCAATTTTGGAACTGGCCCTGTGAACAAGCAGGGACCGTGCAAAATCACCATATGAACATCCAGGTGTTTGAACATAGTGCATGGGCTAGGCAGCCATATGTGCTGCTCAATGAGAATACGGTGTGGAAGTTGTGCAAGTGTCATTTGCAAATGCATGTGCGAAAGATATGCATGCACAAAAGATATGCATGCATGTATGGACACGCAGAGGCAGAGCATAAGGACGTGGCAAGAAGATTTGGAGATGTCGATATGGCTGTCAATCGTCTCCCATGCGGAGAGCAAGCAATTCTGCCGGATTGTCATTGAGTACATGATGTACCTGCCAACAGAGCACAAACCGGTCTACCACAAGTCTCATGCAAACTGGTGGTAGATCTGCAGTAAGTGCCAATATCGCTATGGACAGGGGAGATGCTATAGGGCCATGAGGAGACAGGAGTGCAGACAGATGGGGACTGCAGGACTAAGCAACAGTATTTGTTTATGCAAATTCTTGATTTCTCTGGGAACAAGCAGGAAGTCAGTCCTCACATATGGGTGATGTCGACGCCGACGGAGCCCGCGCAGAGCAAATCCCCAGCTTTCAACAAAAGCCTTTGGGAATTCCTACCATGCATGTGTAGTCCACTTCCCGCCAAAGGGTGCCATCTTGCTCAGTCTCCTGTTTTCCGCAGAGCCCATCAGATGTTGTCTGTAGTGTCCTGGGAAAAGTTGATTTTTTTTCGTGTCTTTTGACTTCCACCAGTTCGACACCGGTACCCTTCCCGCCTTCGGCCTCGGTATCTCGATATCGGGTCGGTTCCTCTAGTTTTGATTTTTCTTTCTTTGGGCATTTTCATGCCCATTTTTCCTCGCTGGCAACCCAAAGGGTCTTCGACCTTGCTGGGATCCATTTTCCCCCCATGGCTACCAGCGGTTCAAAAAGTGCGATCAGTGCTGGAAAATTATGTCCCTCACCAATACACATGACTGCTCCCTCCGGTGCCTCGGCCCCGACCACGACCCAGCGGTCTTTTGTCTGTGTAAAAAGATGTCCTCGAAGGCCTTGCAGAGCAGCTAGCAGCAGAATGATAAGATTTTTCCTGACTCCCCCATGCCTCCGAGAGCCAGGACCTCGTCTGAGGCCTCCACGACTCGGGAAGAGCACTCCGAACCCAAGTATCATCGGGGTTCCTCAGAGAGGGGGGTCTCCCTCGAGGGAACAGAAGAGAAGGCAAAAACCCTCGAAGGCAGCGTCTCTGAACGGTTCCGAATGGCCTGGCACCTCTCGGGACCGGTCGCAGAGCGCCTGCCCGGGGCATCGGTGAAGGAGCACCCAGACAAGGTTCCTCGCAGGGACACGGATGCGGATCAGCCTAGGCAAGTACATACTGTCCTAGTGGAGGACTCCCTTCCGGGGAAACTGACTGCAGGCCAGAGCGTGTTGGCACCCAAGCTGGAGGCTGCAGAGCTTCCGGGACTGGTGTCCAGGATGGCGGCCTTGGAGCGCAGTTTTACTGCTTTCATGGAACAGCAGTGGGCGCTGATGCCCGGCAAATCCAGTTCCTCCACCCCGATCACCGGGGTCTTGACGTCGAAGTCGACCCCAGAGGCCGAGCCGATCCTCGAGACCTTCCGGCCTCAAGTCGATCCTCAACCGAGGTTGCACTCGGCCTCCCGCTTGTTGGGACCGAGGTTGTCACCGCCGAACCTGCAGGCATCGGGGCGGATGGTGCTGGGACCCTCCAGTACGAGGCTCCCCCTTGAGAAGCCCTGATGGTGCCCATTCCTCCTATCCTGGAACAACTTATGCTTTGCATGTGGGAGACGCTGGCGACGACGCCGGTAATCATCAAACGGCTCGACTCGATGTATCAAATCCGCCGGAGCCCTGGGTTCCAAAAATCACAACTGCTGCACAACTCCATGGTTGTGGAGTCGGCCATGCGTCGACTGAAGAGTCAGAAAACATACTCCTCGGTGCCCCCTGGTAGGGAAGCCCGCACCTTGGATGCCCTCAGCAGGAAGTGTTTCTAGGGTGCAATGCTGAATTGTTGGATCTAGGCGTACCAGCTGTACATGGGCATGTATCTGAGAGACCTGGCAAAGGAAATCGCCGGGTTCTCGGCTGGTCTCTTCGAGGAACCTTTGCAGCACTTCAAGGGCCTGTCCAAAGCTGTCCGTGAATGCTCCAAGTTCATGTCTCGGGCGGCCTATGATGGGTTCGAGTCGGCAGCACAGGTAGCCGCGGCAGACATCGGTGCACGCCGCCAAGCTTGGCTGCAGTCGTCCGACCTCTAGCAATGGGTTCAGGACAAGTTGGTCGATGTCCCATGCCAAGAGGAGAACCTCTTCGGTTAGCCCATGATCGACAAGGCTGCAGAGCTGGAGACCAAGTTCATGACGAGGACACAGCTCTCTAAGAAGACCTCTGCCCCTTCTCGTAAGAAGGACTCGGGTAAAAGCCCTTTTATCCAAGGAAGTCCACTGCTTACCAAAGCTACCCCCCTTACCAGGCCTCCCCAGCTCCTCCACAAGGGTAGCAGGCCAAGGGACAGGGGCATGGCCTGCATAAGCAGAAGGCCTCCAAACCCCAGGCTCCAGCTCTGGCACAGCCTGGTGGGGGGTTTTGACTCCTGCAGCATGGCCCCTCTTCCAGCCGGAGCTGGGCAGCCCACTGGAGGTCGGCTCACCTTGTATGCCCACAGGTGGGGAGCCAACACCACCGATTCATGGGCATTACAAGTGATCAGGGAAGGATACCTCCTCCATCTAGCACAAGTGCCTCCACACTACTTTCCAGGGGAGCCTATCAGGTCTCCCCTTCACTGGGACCGTCTTCTGAAGGAGTTGGGTCTTCTCGAGGATCAGGCGGTGGAACCGGTGCCCCACCACCTCAAGGGTAAGGGGTTCTACTCCAGGTACTTCTCGTGCCAAAGAGGACAGGGGGCCTAAGGCCCATCCTCGACCTGCGCAACCTCAACAAATTCCTGGTGAGGGAGAAGTTTAAGATGCTCTCCCTTGGAATATTGTTGCCTTACTTCCACCAGGGAGACTGGCTGTGTTCCTTAGACTTAAAGGATGCTTATGCTCACATCCTAATCCACCCAAGCCACAGGCAATACCTACGCTTTGTTGTAGGGGGCAATAATTACCAACAGAATGCTCCCTTTTGACCTTGCCTCAGCCCCCAGGGTATTCACAAAGTGCCTGGCGGTGGTCGCCGCCGCCTCTCTCAGGCTTCAAGGGATCTTTGTCTTCCCTTATCTCGATGACTGGCTCATCAGGGGCTCTTCAGCCCCCAAGGTGCAGCAGGCCACAACTCACACCACTCAGATTCTGCAACACTTGGGGTTTGTTCTCAACTACCCCAAGTCCAACTTTTGCCCGGCACAAGAGCTGGAATTCATTGGGGCAAGGATCAACACCCTCCAGTCAAAGGCCTTCCTGCCTGCAGACAGAGCAAGCAGACTCATGGCCCTAGCCGAGGACATAAAGCACCATTCCTCAGTGCCAGCAAGGCATCTGTTGCGCCTCCTCGGGCACATGGCCTCCACGGTCCATGTTTATTTATTTATTTAACTGTATTTTTATCCCGCTTTTCACCGGGTCACCATGTCACCCCGGATGCCTGCCTCCACATGTGAACTGCACACTGGTGCCTCAGGGACCAGTGGTCCCAGGCCGTGGGACATCCCCAGGACAGGGTCAAAGTGACTGGGCACCTGGTACAGAACCTGACCTGGTGGCTCTCGCCCCATCACCTGGAGGCGGGGATGCCCTTCCAGGTCCCTCACCACTCGAGGGTCCTCACCACAAATGCCTCCCTGCTGGGCTAGGGAGCCCATTGCCAGGGATACCGCACACAGGGAGTTTGGTCCCAGGACGAGAGTGCCCACCAGATCAACCTGTTGGAGTTGCCTGCAATCCATCTCGCCCTGAAGGCTTTCAGGCAGTGCCTGGACCACAGGTCTGTTCTAGTGCAAATGGACAACCAAGTTGCCATGTTCTATGTGAATAAACAGGGGGGGGGAGGCACGGGGTCCCATACCCTTTGCTAGGAAGCCCTAGATCTGTGCTCTTATGCAGTCTGGTAGGGGATTCTCCTCAGGGCAGTATACCTGCCAGGCCAGCAGGCTCAGCAGAATGCTCCAGCCGCACAAGTGGCAGCTGGACCGGGTAGTAGCTTGCAGGCTTTTCCAGACCTGCGGCAAACTAGTGATGGACCTGTTTGCAAGCCCGGACAATCACCAGTTGCCCCGTTTCTGCTCAAGGCAGCCACACCCAGCCAGGCTGGCAGCCCACACTTTTCTACTCTCATGGTCGGTGGATCTTCTGTATGCTTTTCCCCCGATGCCTCTGATCGCCAAGACTGTGTTCAAAATCCTTCAAGACAGAGCCTCAGTCATCCTGATAGCCCCACAGTGGCCCAGGCAACCGTGGTTCCCGCTTCTCCTGCAGCTAGCGGTGGAGACCCCCATCCCTTTGGGATCATATCTGTGACTCCTTTCCCAGGAGGGGGGTTCTCTTTTGCATCCCAACCTCAGCTCCCTTTCGCTGATGGCGTGGCTGCTGAGAGGGTGACTCTCGCCCCGCTCTTCCTTCCAAAGGATGTAGAGGAGGTCTTACTGACTTCGTGCAGAATGTCTACCAGATGGGCGTACGCCTTTAAGTGGTGCAGATTTGCACTTTGGTGTGCTGGGCAAAGGATAGACCCCTTCTCTTGCCCGGTAGTTTTGGTGTTACAATACCTTCTCCACCTCTCCTGGAAGGGGCTCAAATCCAACTCCGTAAGAGTGCATCTCAGTGCCCTAGCGGCGAACCACTGTCCTGTGGACGGGAAGCCCCTCTCAATTCACCCAGTGGTGTCCCAGTTTCTAAAGGGCCTACTCCTGTTGAAGCCCCCAGGCCGCCCTTCGAGCCGTTGGCCACGTGCCACCTCCATTATCTTTCCTGGAAGGTGGTTTTCTTTGTTGCACTCACTTCTGCCCAGAGGGTGAGTGAGCTCCAAGCCCTCGTGGCGGAGAGGCCTTATACCAGGTTCTACAAGAATAGGGTGGTGCTTTGCACGCACCCAAGTTTCTTCCAAAAGTGTTCTCCTCATTCCACCTCAATCAGGAGGTGGTTCTTCCTACCTTCTTCCCCAGGCCGCATGCCAGTAGGGCAGAGGCGGTCCTCCATACCCTGGGCTGTAAGAGGGTCTGTCCTTCTACATTCAGCATACTCAGGGTCACCGGAAAGCCTCTCAGCTTTTCGTTTCCCACGACCCCAGTAAACTGAGGGAGGTAGTGGCCAAGCGTACCCTGTCCACATGGGTGGCGGACTGTATTGCCCAGGCTTATGAGGAAGCAAGGCTTTCGTTGGAGGGCCGTGTTACGGCTCATAGGTTCAGGGCCATGGCGGCATCAGTGGCTTACCTGCGCTCTGTTCCTCTGGCAGACATCTGCCGGGCCGCCACCTGGTCTTCAGTTCATACCGTCGCAGCTCATTACTGCCTGGATAGGGAGTCCCAACAGGACAGTGCCTTCGGCCAAGCTGTACTCCGTAACCTTTTTGGGGTCTAGGCAACTCCTACCCTCCGACCCTTCTGTGTTCAGGCTACTGGAGTGCTACTTCCCTGGTTAGGGTTTTCATTGTGGCTGCTTGTTCATTACTTCCTGCTTGTTCCCGGAGAAAATGTAGTTACTCACCTGTAACAGGTGTTCTCCGGGGTCAGCAGGAATCAGTCCTTGCAACCCTCCCTCCCCCCCCCCCCTTGGAGTTGCAGTGCAATTATTTTACATTTGATTTGCCGTCTTTTTAGCTATGTCATTTGACTGAGCAAGATGGCACCCTTGGGCGGGAAGTGGACCACACATGCGTGGTAGCAATTCCCAAAGACTTTCTTTGAAAGCTGGGGATTTGCTCCACGTGGGCTCCGTCGGTGTCTACGTCACCCATATATGAGGATTGATTCCTGCTGTCCCTGGAGAACACCTGTTACAGGTGAGTAACTATGTTATTATACCACCCAGGCTGAAGGACATCAGAGCGGTTTACAAGCAGGTATTGGATACATTCCCTCATCCCCAAAGGGCTCACAATCTACATGTGTACCTGAGGCAACAGAGTTAAGTGGCTTCCCAAGGCCACAAGGAGTGCCTATAGGACTAGAAACCCCAGTCCCTCCGGCCTGAGATTGCTGTCCCCAGGTGGGAATCGAATCCCTGGCCCTCCGGCCTGAGGTACCTTGTCCTAACTAGTAGGCCACTCCTCCCCAGCAGGCACCAACACAGGAATGGCAGGGGTCACCCAGAGCCACTGTTATGTTAGGAGAGAACGAAAGTCCCAGTTGCAGCATTCACAATGTCCACTAAGTGGTAGCGCTAAATGTAGGACATATGAGACACAGAGACTCTCTCCAGCTCCTGTCCCCTCTGGGGATCTGTGATTCTATCTGCATAGCTGAAGCAGCTAACAGCCATCAGACCTGCTGCCCAATCAGAGCTCCAGCTTGCTTTTTAAATAGGAAGCGCCATCGGGCTCTGTGACAGAGACTCTCTCCAGCTCCTGTCCCCTCTGGGGATCTGTGATTCCATCTGCATAGCTGAAGCAGCTAACAGCCATCAGACCTGCTGCCCAATCAGAGCTCCAGCTTGCTTTTTAAATAGGAAGCGCCATCGGGCTCTGTGACAGAGACTCTCTCCAGCTCCTGTCCCCTCTGGGGATCTGTGATTCCATCTGCATAGCTGAAGCAGCTAACAGCCATCAGACCTGCTGCCCAATCAGAGCTCCAGCTTGCTTTTTAAATAGGAAGCACCATCGGGCGCGCCTGCGCCTGGCGGGCCCGTGCCTGAGGGCCTCGTCAGAGGGCCCTTTGGCGTGGCCCTTAGGCGGGGACCGGTAGCCGGAGCCGGCACTCAATCCTTGTGATCCTGAACCAGTGAACATCAACACAGCAAACATCGTGATCCTCCAAGCAGCAATGCTGACATTTTAATAACAAGAGCCTTCCTCTTCTCAAAACTGTAAGCTATTTCAATTAATTGTATTAATCTATATCAATTTCCTTAATTCTCCTCCGCAACATTCAATTTGTTCATAACTATGTACAACTGTGTATAACTGTATCTACTGAATAACTATATTTACTAATAAGGCACTTGCTTTATTGCTCATCCACAACTTTCAATTTGTTTAAAACTGTGTATAACTATATCCACTGTATAACTATATCTACTAATAAGCACTTTGCACCCTTACTCTTTTGTTTACTTAGAAACAACCCTTCAAACCACAAAATGACATCCTCATTATTTACTATTACCCTAATCTACACGCTAACCTGTACTTTTCATGTCTCTGCTACTTTTACAAATCACTACAACCCGATTCGTCTAATCCACAATACAAGCAGGAAACATTCTACGAATCGAAACCACATACTCCCAAACACTTATCACAAGAGACAATCACATCTTCTTTATGTATCTCTTGATCTTACAAACTCCACCAAAGACAAAAACAAAAAAGCGAAACATCAACCAGACCTAAAATGTGCACTTGTTAATGCACGCTCTACACGCAATAAATGGCCTGTAATCACAGACCTAATAACCAAATACAATTTAGATATGCTTTTGGTTACTGAAACTTGGCTTTCTAATACAGACAACGTAATATTAAACCACCTTACTCCACCCAACTTCACAATCTACACCTGCAACAGAGAACACAGAAGAGGCGGTGGTGTCTTAATACTTGCAAAAACAGTGCTACAATATCGCATAAATTTAATCAAAAGTGCACAACACTTAAACACACTAACTATTACCAACAAATCCAACTCCATTAACCTCATCTACAGAGCACCAAATGCTGTCTCTGATGAACTTTCAGACATCATTGACCTAGCCTGTAACCCAGAAGATCCCTCCAAACCAAACTGGTTATTAGGCGACTTTAATCTGGCTTCTACTCAACCTACCCTAGCCAAGTCTTTCTTAGAAGCAATGTCTGACCTCAACTACAAACAAGTAGTGGCTAATCCCACCCATCAAAGTGGGAATCTCTTGGACCTAATCTTTATCCCTCAACATGACATGATTATGATGAACAAAATTGATCTCTCTATTACCCCTGTCCCATGGTCTGACCATAACCTAATAACTTTTCAGATACCAGCATATCAATCCACAGACTACTGTCTAAACTCAACTGGATGCAAAAGACCTACAAGATTCAAGCAACTAGACAGTGATGACTTCAAAAACCATGCTCTCCCAAAGCTTGCCAAACTATCAGACAATCTCAATGATATTGTAAATAACTGGAACAATACCCTCTCCTCATACTCGCAACTCCCAGCCTTGATCAAAAAGTCAACATCTGACAACCGAGTTACTAAAAAACAATCTGCCCCATGGTTCTCACATGAACTACGTACCTCTCTCCTCCACCTCAGAAAGCTTGAGAGAAAATGGAGAAATACACGTAATTCCTCTGACCAAACCACCTACTTAGAACATCTTAAACAACATCGTGAATCAATTTGGGCTAAGAGAAAAGAATACCATGCTGATATCCTCAGCCGCTCTCTGAATAAACCAAGAGACTTATTTAATCTAGTAAAGTCCTTTATCAATCAACCATCTCCGCCATAACAAGAAGGGATTCAGCCCCAAGCCTATGCGAACTACATCCAATCCAAATCAATAAAAACAAATACTACATCATTACATGAACCTGTCCAAACTTCTCTTCCGCAATTTTCAATCACCAACCTCTCACCACCCTTTGTAAAAACCATAAATGAAGTTATTACCTCCATCAACACGACAACTTCACCATCTGACCCATGCCCAGCACACTGGATAAGATCTATGCGCACAGAACTCAGCCCTTTTATAGCTAACATAGCGAAGCTGTCATTTGAATCTGGTGTCTTCCCAGATGCTCTCAAACATACATACATCCGACCACTGCTGAAAAACAACCAGCTTGACCCAAAGAAGGAGGACGCATACCGTCCAATCTCTAGTATCCCATTTCTAGCCAAAATTCTTGAGAAATTAACTCTCAGGCAGATACAACAGCATATAGACTCATTTTCCCCCCTTTAGATCCATGTCAACATGGATTCAGGGAAGCCCACGGTGTAGAAACTCTCCTAACAACATTAATCAATACACTTATCAATGGCATTGACAATCTGAAAAATGGCTTTGCTCTAATATTTCTTGATATAGCTGCTGCGTTCGATTCTGTGGATCACATACAACTACTAAAGCGACTTCATGAGAAGGGAATCAAGAACCGTGCTTGGGACTGGTACAAATCCTACCTGGAAGGTAGATTACAACAAGTTTGTATTGGTAATGCTACTTCAAATCCCTTTCAGCAGAAACAAGGTGTACCACAAGGCTCCTCTTTGTCTGCGCTGCTGTTCAACATCTATATGCAACCAATCTGTGACATCGCACGCTCTTTTGGTATATCCTGCCTTATGTATGCGGATGATGTGCTATTATTCTCACCAATATCTGTATCATACCCAAACTATACAGTGCTAATCAACTGTTTTAATTCAATAACTGATTGGCTTCTCTCTCAAAACCTCCGTATTAACTTTAAAAAAACAGAGGTTCTAATAATCACAAGGAATAAATCTTTCTCCCCTCCATCAATTCTAAAAGTCAGAGATGCTGATCTCCCAGTCAAATCAAATATTCAATATCTAGGAGTAATTCTGGATCAAAGGTTAGACTTCAAGGAACATATAAAACGCACCGTAAAGGCCGTTTACTTCAAGATAAAAACCCTTCGTCATCTGAGACCTATGATGAAGTCTGATTACTTCCCCGCACCATCTTTCAAGCTCTAGTCACGCCGTACTTTGATTATGCTAACAAAATATTCCATGGCTTACCAAATATAACTATTAATCCTCTACAATTAGCCATGAACGCAGCTGCTCGTGTCCTCTGCGGATCATCAAAGTGTGAGCATATTTCCCCCATTCTAGAGAAGCTTCATTGGTTATCAATAAACTGTAGAATCCAATATAAGGCCATCCTTACCACCTTTAGGGCCTTCAATAATATTTCTCTAGATTCCATCTCTGATCTCATTATACACACAACAAATAACAGGTCCAGGAGATCTCCAGCTGTTGACACACTACTTATACCAAAAGTTTCCTTAAAAGCTAATCAATCATCCATCAATAGGTTTTTTTTGAATTATGCTCCTAGATGTTGGAACAAACTCCCTCCCAATATCAGAGCAATTAAAGACATCAAACAATTCAAAAAAGCCCTTAAACACCACCTTTTCATCGCACACTTCAAACACCTAAACACCCCTTCCCCTCCCCATCCTTTTAACCTCATGCCTACTCTAACTAACTGTATAGATTTTATATATCTCCAACATGTATTTTCTAGAAATATAAATGATTTCCCTGTTTACTTCCATGTTAATTTTCCTGTTGTAATAGGTCTGTTATATCTGACCAATTGTTGTATTGTTTCAATGTAAACCGCACTGATGACAAATAGCGCGGTATATAAGAAAATTAAATAAATAAATATGTTGCCAAGGGATAGGCCACAATGTGCATCAGTAGGCCTTCCGAGAAACCAGAACTAGGCAGAAAACCCATACACCCAGAAGCCGACCAGTGACGGGCACTGTTCAGATGGACACAGGAAGCTGTGTCCAAAATGCCCCTAAGTTGCAGGTGTTTAAGCAGAGATAGGGGCCCCCCACCCATTGGCAGGATAAGATGCATACCCTAACAGCAGAAAGCCAGACAGTGTTCACAGTGCCAAGGCAGTCAGTAGGTGACAGATGGGACCAACTAGTCGATTGGGATGGAATGTTGTAGGATGGGCTAATAAGAATGTCTGTCATATCTGTCTCCTACAGGAGATACAGGATACACTAGGATATTGAGGCCCTGAAGACCCACTTCAGGGCCATAGCATGGAAGAGGCCATGACTCTTGGGGTGCCTACGGAGGAAGCTGCAGAAGCACCAATGTATATGTGTGTGAGTACAGAAGTAGCAGCAAGTGCTGGAACCATGTGTGTCAGAGGTCCCTAGGGAGGGCAGTAAATGGCATAGAGCCGGTGCCATGCACAGAACAACTAGGGGAAGGATGGCCAAGAGAGTGCATGGACATAGAGGATGGCACATGCTGGTACAGAGTATGTGTGGATGTCAAGGTAGGTAGCAGCAACAGAGGTTAGGAGGAATGTGCATTCCAAGATATGTCATACATGGAGGGATAAATGCAGCATGAGAAGCAAGAGCAGAGGTGCATAGTTGTTCAACAAGGAACAAGTGTGAATGTAAGATCACAAGATGCAGCCCAGGCAGAAACATCAGTGTAAGGGGCAAAGGGATATTGAAGTAGCACACAATTGAAAGCAGTTAAGGCCCAGCAGGGTAGGCCCATAGAAACATAGAAAAATGACGACAGAAAAAGACCACATGGCCTTATCTAGTCTGTCCTTCCATATCAACAATTACAATAGTCCCCTTTTTTCCTTTAGAGATCCTCTGTTTGTCTCATGCTTTTTTGAATTCAGATACTGTCCTCATCACTACCACCTCCACTGGGAGATTATTCAACGGATCCACCACTCTTTCCGTAAAGAAATATTTCCGCATATCACTCCTGAATCCATCTCCTTTCACACTTATCCCATGTGCCCTTGTAGCAGAACTTGCTTTCAGTCGAAAGAGGCTCTCCCTCTGTGCATTTATGCCACGGAGGTATTTAAACGTCTCAATCATATCACCTCTATTCCGCCTTTCCTCTAAGGTGTACATATTAAGATCCTTAAGTCTGTCCTCATATGCTTTATAATGAAGACTACTAACCATTTTAGTAGCTTGTCACAAGCAAAACGCCAAAACTACTAGTCTTCTAGTTGTTGAGGGCGTAGTGGTTGAGAACCTTCTTTTATCAGCTGTTATATTTATGCTTTAAGTAGAAGGATTGTAGTCGTGTTAAACCAAGGGTAAGGCTTATGACAGAAAAAGAATTTATTTTGAACACAATAGAACAGATCAGGTTCCTGGTACTATTTACAGAATTTTAAATTATAGGATTTTTGCTTAAGGTTCAGCAAGTTGGTGGCAAAACAAACAGAACTCAGCATTGGCTTTTAAAGTCCTCTTCACTGCAGAAGCTTAGCCTTTTCACATATAACAAGATGCCACTTTTCTTATTGTCCTTTGTCAATCAGAGCAGTAGAAAACAAACTTTACTTCTTCTATGGCAAATTTATCTTCACTCAGCCATAATTCTCACTAGGCTGCACTTCCAGGTGAAGAACCAAACTTAGGTTATGAAATAAGCATTCACAGTGTCCTCAAGACTCTTATAGCAGGCTTTTCTTATAAACAGGAGCAAAGCACAAACTCTTATAGTAGGCTTTTTCATATAAGACAGGAGCAAAGCACAAACTCTTATAGCAGGCTTTTTCATATAAGACAGGAGCAAAGCACAAACACTTCTAGCAGCCAATTAACTTTCTCTCCATTGTGGAGTTTCAACACAGCTGACACAGAGGCATGAATCACAGCCTTACTTCACTAGCTTATGCTGCAGTAAATTCCTCCTTTCAAAACACACACAGGAATTTACTTTCTCACTGCTTAGCTCTGAGGTTACTTCAGCAAGAGGAACAGTTCTTTCAAGGCTGGCTCTTTTCAACCCTTCAAGTCTAGAGCTTGGCATAAAGAACAATCCATCAACATATCTTCTTCTGCCCCTAGCTCTGATACTGGTTCTCCCAATTGCATAGGTTCTGACTCACCCACTTGATCAGAGTGCCCTGCTGACAACCTCTCTGGTGGCCTGAAAGCTTCTCTCCTTCCTGGCTCCCACCTTTGTTGCAAACGTGATTCAGGGAAATCACCTTTCTCAGCAATGGGTAGCTCACCCTGTCCCCAGAAGTTAGCACCTGCTCTGGCTTCTCCAGCATTCCATCGTCCTTGCTGCTCTGAAGTCTGTCCTCTGCTGCTTCCTCTGTTCCTTCTCCATTCACTCCTCTTCCTCCTTCTGCTCTCTCCATAATTTAACCAAGGTTTATACTCACTGGGATCCAACCCCACCTCTTTCTGTCCCAGGTATTTGTAATCCCCCTGCCTTCTGACATCAGAATAATCAGTGCAGTTACTAGAGTGAGGGTTTTTGTCCTCATGCTTGCAATCTATCCCTCTTACACTGTCAAGCATTTCCTGAAACTTGTTCCAGCTGGGTTTTTTCTGCCTTTGAACTGTGGCTCTGGCCTTTTGATCCTGCACACCTAACAGAGGCCCCTTGACCAAGGTGAATTCCTTATGCTGTTCACTTCCCCCATGCTCAAAATGGTTGACTGCCACAAGCTACACTCTGTACTGACTATCCTGTTTATATCCTTTTGAAGATGCGGTCTCCAGAATTGCATACAATACTCCACATGAGGTTGCACCAAAGACTTATACAGAGGCACTATCACCTCTTTTTTTCTGCTAGCCATTCCTCTCCGTATGCACCCAAGCATCCTTCTAGCTTTTGCTGTTGCCTTTTCTACCTGTATAGCTACTTTAAGATCATCAGACACAACCATGCATAGGTCCCGCTCTTCTTTAGTGGACAAAAGTACTTCACCCCCTATACTATATTGCTCCCTTGGATTGCTGCAGCCCAAATGCATGGCCTTACATTTTTTAACATTAAATCCCAGCTGCCAAATTCTAGACCATTCCTCAAGCTTAGCTAGATCCCTCCTCATGTTATCTACACGTTTCTAGGTGTCTACTCTATTGCAGATTTTGTTATCATCCGCAAAGAGGCAAACCTTACACGACAGCCCTTCCGCTATATCACTAACAAAGATGTTGAAAAGAGTCGGACCAAGGACAAATCCCTGGGGCACACCACTGCTAACTTCCTTCTCCTCAAAGTGAGCTCCATTTACCTGTACTCTTTGTCGCCTCCCACTCAACTAATTTCTAATTCAAGCAGTAGCTTTATGGTCCATCCCTAGGGTGCTCAGTTTGTTTATAAGTAGCCTGTGAGGAACGGTGTCAAAGGCTTTACTGAAATCTAAATTTCCCAGACAGCAACTGAACTAGATATCCCCTCCAAGAAATGACCCAATCTAGAAATGCCCTCACACTGCAGTGTAGATAGTTTATGTATATAGTTAACCCAGTTATCCAAGTTTGTACTCCTGTTCAATGTAAAACCTGACAGTTTGTCGTTATGGTCGTTTTGTTATGATGTAAACCGCGCTGATTCTAAATAGCGCGGTATATAAGAAACTGTAATAAATAAATAATAAATAAATAAATACACCACATCTAGGGCTCTCCCTCTGTCCAACTCCCTGGTCACCCAGTCAAAGAAATCAATCAGATTTGTCTGACAAAACCTGCCTCTGGTGAATCCTTGCTGCCTCAGATCCTGTAATCCGCTGGACTGCAGAAACCTGACTATTTTCTTTTTCAGCAGCATTTCCAATAATTTACTCACCACCGAAGTTAAACTAACCAGCCTGTAGTTTTCAACCATATCCTTACTTCCACTTTTGTGTAAAGGCACCACGTGAGCTTCTCTCCAGTCCTTTGGCACCACTCCCAATTCCAATGAGGCATTAAAAAGGTCAGTCAGTGGAGCTGCTAGAACGTCCCCAAGTTCCCTCAGTATTCTAGGATATATCCCATCCGTTCCCATCACTTGGTCTGTTTTAAGTTTAGCTAGTTTCTCACAAACACAGTCTTCTGAAAATTGTTCAAGATGCCCCTCACTTCTGTTCTCAGCAAAGAGCTGGGGCATTCAAAAGTAAATAATAGTTTTTGACAGCCAGGGGAGGTGTAAAGTTTGCCTAGGGTGCCAACATATTGAACCAACTCTGAGCAGGAATAGCAAGTGGAATGGATGCTGGTCAGGGATACATGGAAGCAGCAAAGTGGGTAGCATCAGGGAAACAGATTAAAGGTAGCATTCAAGTGCAGGGCCATTATCAAATGATTTACAGTTCTATGTGGGTGGGACTGACAGCTATACAGGATGGGTGACAGACCGGTTGATGTGAAGTAGGGATGTATGGGATTTGGGTACCTATATGGTGCCTGGAGAAGCCAGTCATGGACCTCTACTATCCCATGTGCAGCAGCAGCAGAGCTGGACCTAGTGGCATCAGGAGAGGAGGAGGAGTGGTGGAGGAGGTGGCAAAGGAGCAAGCAGTAGGAGCTGCAGACCCCATCACAGAACCTGCAGAGACCCCCATCTCATCCAGTCTGAGCAGCCACTAGCTGATTATTGACACATCAAGGGAGGAGGTGGTAGAGGAGGAGTCTGTGACATGCTACAGCGTGGACATGTCAAGAGGGACCTCTCCACCCCCTGAGATGTATTGACATACCATAACCATCCACTGGACTACTTGCACAGCCCACAGGTGCAACATTGGCCATGCACCCTGTGTATGGAGAGGCCAGCCTGTTTACTGAAGATCAGGAGGGGAGGGAGGGGGGAAGAGAAGCACTGGGGAGGGATGGAGGAAGGGAAGCCATGGGGGAGACAAGGAAGGTTAAGGGAGGGGTGGAAAAGTTAGGAGGGAGAGGATAGATAGATCTGGCATAGAGAGCCATACTGTGCCACCACAGCCAGTCTGTGTGGCACAGCATGGGTTGTCTGTGACTGGACTGCAGGTGCCCCACCATTAGGCATCCTTGGGAGTGGCCAACCCAGAGGTCCTGCTGCATCTTCAGGACATCAAAAGAAGATGCAGCAGGGTTTTGGAATGTTCACCTGAGCCCAGGACTTAATGGTGGACCACATGGAAGGCATAAGAGCAGAGCTGAATGCCCTTACTGAAGCTTTACTTCAGCTCCAGGTCTTAACTGCTTTCAATTGTGTGCTACTCCAACATCCCTTCATCCCTCACAAATGCCCCTAAGTACCTATGTCTGAGGAGGAGTAGTCTAGTAGTTAGGGTAGCATCCTGGGATCAGAAAGACCAGGTTTTGAATCCCACTGACTCTCCTTGTGGCCTTGTGCAAGTCACTTAACCCTCCACTGCCTCAGGTACAACCTTAGATTGTAAGCCTTCCGGGGACAGGGAAATACAATCAGGTACTGTAGGTATCTTGCCTTGACCAACTACTGGAAAGGCGTGAGCTAAATACTACTAAATAAATAAATGCTGTGGTTGTAAATAAATGCAGATGATTTGAGGAAAAAAAGTCTTTGACTTGCACCCCCCCCTACTCAACATACTATAGTGCCTGTGAGGGAGGCAGGTGCACAGATAGTGTTGTGCAGAACACAGGAAGACATGATTGAGTGTGGAGATTGCCCCATGTAACAAGGTGAATACTGTGGTCAATTATCAGACCATATAGACACAGGATGGCAATAACCCTGCATATGCCCACGACCCTGTCATCCTATTGCTAAAAGAGCAAGGCCAGGTACCCCAGCAGGTGTGGTCTACTAAAGAGGTGGAATCAATGTCATGTGAACGTGTGTCATACAGACCTGGGTTATCCCATCCATACCTGACAATGATCAGGGCTTGGGTGTTGATTTGGTCCAGTGTATTAACACCCAAGGCAGTTGAGTGCCTCATGACCCCACAGACCCCGACATAGTAGTCTGCCATGGAATGCCCATCACTGTGCCCTTTTCCCCCCCAAGAATTTGCACCCCAAGGCAGCTGCCTATTTCATAGGTTTGCTGGCCCCACGCGCTCATGACTAGGCTGACTTGTCCATAGTTGTGTTCCCAGCCAGGACTTAGCAGAATACATGGCTTAGGCATAGGGGACACATGTGCCTTATGGAATAGACCTCCACACAATGGCACACCCAATGACAGCAGTGACACCCAGGCACTAGTAAGGCTGCATACCAGCTACAAGCCACACCTGAGTGCTGGCTGCCAAAAGTCAGTCACCATGCAGCTTTGATAGCTTGTGGCAAGAGGCTCACAGTTCAAGGTCTCTCTTTGACCATGAGACCTAAGGCCTGCTACAACCCTTTCCTTTAGGCTTCTAAGATGTACTGCAACCACAGCTATCACATGTATGATTGCAAGTCCATTGGCAATTCTGCTTCTCAACACTCTGCTATACAGCTGTTTCAAATGACCTTTTGTGTTCTTGGCCCCAACAGGAATCCTGCTTTTGTGACCCTTGCCACATAAATCCCCCCACTGTTCCCAATTGCCTGTTCCCGATACACAGTTGCTGTTGTTTGGGCAGTAGCATGTACACACCTAGTCACTGACAGGCCAGTTGTGTTCCACTGACAGTGCCTGCAAGTGCATGGAAGAATAAATGTTAGAGGATGTATTGGACACACAGGCCAATTCTGAACGGGGCCCGTCTGGACATCCAGAATCTGGATGGGCCAGATCTGCATCCGATTCTGCACCCGCAGGAGCAGAATCGGGTGCAGAGGGTCTGGATGTGCCAGCTGTGCCCTGATTCTGTGCTGCTGCTGCACACCTAAAAACCGCCCCCCTCCCTCACCATCTAGGCCGCCCTATGCTCCTGCATGGAGCCGTAACGTCCCATTGCTATGCACGGGGACACCATGCAGGAGCCCCGATCCACGGCAAGCATTTTAAAATACCTGTTCCCTGCTGCCCGACCTCTGATTGGGCCTGCCGGGATCAGGCTGCAGGGATCCTCCTGCACCTCACCTTGTCGGGGGAGGGGGATCCTCCTGTGCCAATTACCAACCCCGGGAAGACTTGTTCCACCTCTGAAGTGGAATAAGCCCCCCATTTAACTCAGAAACCCTGGATGTTTAGGGCCGCGAATGGAATCGTCCCTGTATCTCCATGGATCTCAGGTAGCTAAACATAAATCTAGCCGGTCCTCAAAGGGTAGATCTCCTAAGTAGCGAGATGCCCCTGGCGTTGCCCTTGAGGAATTTTCACCGGCAAAACTGCCCCAGCGGGGGGCTTCGGCTTCCAAAGCACTAACAGGGCTCCAGGATGTTCTCGAGGCCTCAACCTCGGCAGAACTACTGGCGCTATGCTCTGGGGTTCCGGACGCTTCTACCAGTACCGACACCCAAGCATAGGCAGCATCGATAGACCAGAGATTCCTTGCTATCGAACGCAGTCTAGTGGCTCTTCTCACGGCTTCGGTACCGTTGAAACCGCTTCAGACACCTCAACTAATACCGGTACTGACACCGGTACTGGAACCGGTACTGACTGCATTAGCATCGGCGGGTATGCCATCCATACCAAGTCATGCGTATGTCTCCGGCATCGACAGATCGGTACTGGAACAACCCGATACCGACTTGATCGATACCGGTACCATGCTTTGCACGATCACCGGGATCAGAGGTATTTTGAATCCTCTGATGAGTCTGAAGACTCTGCCGATACAAGAGTACTTCTCCCCGAGGATTCCTCTTCTCCTCAGCGCAGAATGTCTCCGCCAGAGGATATGTCCTTTCAGGACTTTATACGTGATGTGGCCCGAGGCCTTTCCATCACAGTAGCTCTTGAAAAAGAGCCTAGGGCAAAGGAATTGGAAATTCTCCAATACCCTAAGGCTCCCAAAGAGGCAGCTACTCTGCCTATTCATGAGACTTTACATGATCTTATGCTAAGGATGTGGGAAACACCTTTAACCACATCTCATTCTCGAAGACTCGATACCATGTATCGAGTTCCACCTTATTTATTTATTTACATTCTCTTATATACCACGCTATTCTGCATCAGTGCGGTTTACATTGAACAAACTGAAATTACAATGAACAGGGCATTATAACTTGGAGATAACTATTTTACAGGGAACATGGGCTATGGAGGGTTAAGTGGCTTGCCCAAGACCACAAGGAGCACCTGTGGGATTAGAAACCCCAGTCCTTCCGGCCCAAGGTTGCTGTCCTCTAGTGGGATTTGAACCCCCGACCTTCCGGCCTGAGGTACCTTGCCCCAACCACTAGGCCACTCCTCCACTCCGAGGAGTGGCCTAGTGGTTGGGGCAAGATACTTCAGGCCGGAAGATTTTTTGTCCTGGCTTCAGGCCGGAAGTTTTTTGTCCTGGCTTTGAAAAAACTCAATTACCACACCATTCAATGGTGATGGAATCAGCCATGAGAAGGATGAAAAGTGCAAAGAGACATGCATCCAATCCTGATGTGTAGTCAAATTTTAAAGTATATAACTCCGAGTGTCGTTATGTGGCGCACAAAAATTTAACCTTCCTTCAAAAGCTGCACACAGCTGATATTTTATGCGCACACAGCCTACAGAAAATTAGAGGGAACATTGGTCGTGAATGTAGGACTCTTGATGCCTTTGGGTGTCGATGCTTCCATGCTCTCAGCTAGGATCAGTTCCTATATCTTGTATATGGGAATGTTCCTTAAAGAGGTCACAGGAGACTTGGAGCTTATGAGCCCCCTCCTTTCCTGATGACAAAAGGCAAGACTATCTTACTCTAGTCAAACATGCTCAGGATGTTTCCAAGTTTGTAAATTGTGCAGCCTTTGACTGTTTTGAGTGCATAAGCAGAACCTCTGCTATTGCCATTGGTGCACGTCGGATAGCCTGGCTTCAGGTATCTGACTTGGAAATTTAGGTACAGGATAAATTAGGAAACATTCCTTGCACAGGAGAATATCTCTTTGGCAAGAACTGGCAGGAGAAGGCTAATGAAATAGATGCTGACAATATCATCTTGGATAGATTGTCCAAATCTACAGCCGATCCTGCAAGGAAAAAATCCTCTAAGAAACCATTTTTCAATAAGAAAAAGAAGTTTTATCCTTCCTATACCCAACAGGGACACCATCCATGTCAGACTGCCCAAAAGGGACAACAGCAACAACCTAGACAACAAAAGAAGCCAAAAGCTGCAAAACCTCAGCCACCTCAGCAGGCTCAGCCTCCTCAGGGGCTTTGTCTCCTCTCTAGAGAACTTTGCCTTCCTGCCTCTGAACGGTCCAGAACCCTCGACTATCCCAGGCAGGTTATGTCATTTTGCCCACAGATGGTATCAAATAACAGCAGAAAATTAGACTCTGTCCATTGTATGAGAGGGGTACAAGCTTCATTTTCACAGCATGCCCCCTCCTACAATTGTAAGAGAGTTCAATTCTCAGACCTCTCTCAACAGTCTCTTAGGTGAAGAAGTCACAATGCTCCTTGCTCAATATTTCAGATTTGGGGAACCCCGGACATAGATCTCTTTGCAAATCTGCTGAATGCCAAACGTCCCCGGTTCTGTTCCAGAATTCCGGCTCGATGTTGTCAGGCAAGGGACGCCTTCCTCCTCCACTGGGGTCAGAACTTCCTATATGCCTTCCTACCCATTCCCCTCATCCCCAAAACCCTATTCAAGCTTCAGAAAGACAGAGGTCATATGATCCTCATAGCTCCACGTTGGCCACGGCAAACGTGGTACCCTCTGCTCCTACATCTCTCTCAAGCTCCGCTTCTGGATTTGGGATCCGCTCCAGATCTTCTCTCCCAAGAGGACGGGATGCTCTGGCATCCAAATCCCCAGTCTCTGCATCTCAGGGCCTGGTTGCTGAAAGCCTAGAACTTCAGGATCTTAACCTTTCCCAACAGGTAAAGGATATCCTTCATGCTTCCAGGAAACCCTCCACAAGATGCTCGTATGCCTTTAAGTGGAAAAGGTTTACCATATGGTGCTCGCAGAAGGGTCTTTAACCCTCTTGCGGTACCTCTGGAATCAATACTGGAGTATCTCCTTCATTTGTCAAATGTGGGTCTCAAGACAAATTCAGTAAGAGTCCATCTTAGTGCTATTGCAGCTTTTTACAAGCCTCTAAGTGGATAACCTATTTCTTCTCATCCTCTCATAGCAAGATTTATAAGAGGCCTTCTTTCAACAAAGCCTCCCATTAAGCCACCACCGGTGGCATGGGACTTAAATCTGGTGCTCGGGCAGTTCATGAAACCGCCCTTTGAACCATTAGCCACTACATCTTTGAAATTCCTTTCTTGGAAAGTCATCTTCTTCATTGCAATCACATCAGCACGTCGCATCAGTGAATTGCAAGCATTAGTGGCTGATCCTCCTTTTACAAGGTTCCACCATGATAAGGTAGTTCTTAGGACTCATCCACACTTTATGCCAAAGGTGGTTTCGCCTTTCCATTTAAACCAAGCGGTTTACCTTCCTGTATTCTTTTCGAGGCCTCATGCCTCCAGTGCAGAAAGGAACCTTCATATCTTGGACTGTAAAAGAGCTTTGGCCTTTTACTTGCAAAGGACACAGCAACATAGAACATCTTCTCAACTCTTTGTTGCTTTTGATCCTAGTCATTTGAGACTTCCAGTTTCCAAAAGAACTCTTTCTAACTGGATTGCTCATTTCATATCCTTTGCCTATGAGAGTAAGAACCTTCCTCTTGAAGGCCATGTCACAGCTCACAATGTGAGAGCCATGGCAGCCTCAATAGCTCATCTTCACTGTGTCTATCGACGACGTCTGTCGAGCAGCTACTTGGGCTTTGGTACATACCTTCACAGCCCACTACTGTTTAGACAAGGACTCCCGCCGGGATGTCTTGTTTGGCCAGGCTGTTCTCCAACACCTTTTTCAGACTTAATCAACTCCTACCCACCGTCCCTGGTAGGATGCCAGAGATCCATGGGGGGAAGTACGGCCCTTTCACAAGGCCTAACAACTTCATGGGGCCATCTCCCTGGCATCTGCAGCTAGGGAGTCCCCATATGTGAAGACTACATTCCTGCTTGTTCCTGGAGATAGCGTAGTTACTCACCTGTAACAGATGATCTCCGGGAACAGCAGGAATTTAGTCTTCACAGCCCGCCCACCTCCCCTAGAAGTTGTATCTCTCTCTCTCTTTCTCTCTCCCTCTCTCTCTCTCTCTCTCTTTTGTCTCAGCTATAAACTCAACTGGAGAGGGACAGTTGGAAAGGCGAGAAGGCAGCACGCAGGCGCTGTGGGATGCTCCCAAAAGCTTTCCTATTAGACGCTGGGGAGCGTTCCTTCGCAGGCTCTGTTGGTACCTATGATACCCATATGTGAAGACTAAATTCCTGCTGTTCCCGGAGATCACCTGTTACAGGTGAGTAACTACGCTATTCTAATCAACCAGCCCAAAACCCCAGGTTATGACACATTCCACTCCCCCAGATGTACAAGGAGAGGGGGAGGAATTCTTATAATCATAAAAGAACAACTCAATGCATCCTTAATTACCTCAAACAAAATAGAAAACATATACATACTCATGATAAAGACCAACAGTCTCTATTTCTGTCTAGTTTACAGACCCTCAAGCTCAAATCCTGACAATCTAGACATAATAACAGAGATAATATGCTCATCCACCAGCAAACATCCACTAATACCACTAGGTGATTTCAATCTAGCATCACTACACCACAATCATGCTATAGAATTCTTAAACTCCATAAACGACATGGACTTTCACCAAATAATTAATGTCCCAACATATACTAAAGGCAACATCCTTGATTTAATGTTCATACCTATTGTAGTATATAGTGCCTACCACCCCACAATGTTAGAAATACAGCCGGTCCCTTGTTCAGACCATCATCTCATAAAACTCCAACTCCCAGTTTACGACCCCTCCCATCCAAAACCCACATACCTATCACAACCCAAAAGATATAAGACATTTGATAAGGACAGTTTCTTAAAACAAACCCTCCAACACTTAAACTCAGACCCAAAAAACTTGGATGAAGCAATAACAACTTGGAATGACATCACAGCTAATGCGGCACTCATAAGCACACAACACCCTACCAACACTAGAAAATAAAATGCAGCATGGTAGAAACCTGAACTCAGACAGTTGAAAATTGACCTGCGTAAAAGCGAGTGCAAATGGAGATAAACACAATCTTCTACTCTACAATCCCATTATGTGTCCAAGCTTAAACATAACAGAGACGCCGTAAACGCTAAAAAGAAGGAACACTTCTCCAACATTTTATCAAAAGCACTCAATCGCCCAAGGGAAGTATTCGAAATTGTAAAGTCACTAAACAGTAACACCACAAATAAAGATATAAGTGATACTACCATAGGCTCTCAAATATTAGCCAATTATTATAAAGAAAAGCTAAAACATCAAGACTTAGACATAAATACCCTAAACAAATATTCAACACCAAATTTCTCCTGGTCAACATCCTTTAAGAAGGATGCTCTCAGGAACATCATATTTTAAATAAACAACCACTTCCAACCTCGACTCATGTCCAGTTAACTGGATAAAAGCTATAAAAGCAGAGTTTTCTCCTTTCATCCTTCCAATCATCATCCTCTCACTTCAACAAGGCCACATACCCTCTCCCTTAAAACATGCCTTAATACGCCACATTCTGAAAAAACCCTTCTTGGACAAAAACAGTCCTACGTCATACAGACCCATATCCAGCCTCCCCTTCATGGCCAAAGTGATAGAAAAGATAGTTCAAATTCATCTCCAAGATCACATTGATACCCATGCACCCCTTGATGAACACCAGAACAGTCCTGTTCGACTGACTAATACGTAGATTATTTCAGGCTCACTACAACCTGACCTAAGTGCGACACCTTACCCCAACTAGATGGCTTTTGCCTGCCACAACGGCATTTGGAATACCGGTATGTAATCTTGTATATATGTATATTTTAGGCCCCACCCACGCACCTGCAATCAAATGTATATTTAGATTTGTGCGCCCCAATCCAATGTATAATGTATCTAATTGCTATTTCCTGTTTTATGTAAATCATTGCCCAATCGAAATGTGTATCTTAAAAAATTACTGTATTGTACGATACAGTATGATTCTGTAAAGTAAACCGCTGCTGATCGTAGGAAGCAGCGGTATACAAATGTTTACTAAATAAATAGATTAGACAACGCCAAACAAGTGTTCCTCCTCTTATTTTTAGACATCACAGCAACATTTCACAACATAAAGCACCCCATTATGCTCTCCATACTACAGCAAATAGGTATTAAAGACACAGTTCTCCAATGGTTCATTTCAAAAGACACAGTTCTCCAATGGTTCTTTTCATATCTCTCCGATAGAACTCAACAGGTCAAAACTGGACAACATACATCTGAAACATACAACCAAGAACAAGGCCCTTTCCGCCCTTCTGTTCAACATATATCTCCAGCCCTTATGTTCAATCTTCAAAAACGTCCATGTAAACTATCATATACATATGTGGATGATATAATGTTATATCTCCCATTCAACATCTCCAGTCCCACAATACAACTAATCACAGATTGCTTCACTGAATTAGCAGAATAGCTCATATCTCACAATCTTATGATCAACTTCAGGAAAACTGAAGCCCTCCATATAGCCAGAAATCAAACTTGCATCCGCCTCCGCCCCCCTCCCCCCCCAA
This sequence comes from Ichthyophis bannanicus, assembly GCA_033557465.1. Taxonomy (NCBI): domain Eukaryota; kingdom Metazoa; phylum Chordata; class Amphibia; order Gymnophiona; family Ichthyophiidae; genus Ichthyophis; species Ichthyophis bannanicus. The sequence continues at coordinate 393,342,002 of CM066036.1, forward strand.
CCTCTATCAGAATTCATGATACAGACATCTCAGTTAAGAACAAGGTGAAATACCTCGGAGTCACTCTAGACCGCACACTCAACATGACAACACACATAAAACAAACAAGAAGAAAAATATTCTACAAACTCAAAATGATAAAACAACTTCGCCCCTCTTACCTATCCATGATTTTAGATCAGTCCTCCAAGCAATCATAACACCCTACTTCGACTTCTGCAACATCATCCTCCAAGGTTTACCCAAACAAACCTTAAAACAGCTCCAAATAGCACAACATGTAGCAGCAAGGATAGCATGGAACGCCAACATAACAGAACACATCACCCCAATATTGTACAATCTACACTGGCTCCCAATTCAGAACACTATAAAATACTAGTAACTACATTTAAACTAATCAAAGATATAGCCCCTTCACACCTCGCTACCCTCACTACTAAGGAAACAGACAATCAAACAAAAAGTAAATGTAACAAAAACAAACTTATCACCCCTTCAGAATGCGGAAAATCTATAAAAGTAACAAATAACAGAGCTTTCTCGCACTCCAACCCCACCCTCTGGAATAATTTACCAGACAATCTAAGAGACATGAATGACCTTTCTACCTTCTGTAAAAAACTGAAAAATGACCTTTTTATACAACATTTTTGAAACCAACATGAATCCAATAATGTGGATTTCACCAACTCTCCAATTTAAATGAACCTCACCTACTCCTTACTATTTCCCACCATTTACCTATCAAGCATGCACAATAGACCAACAATTAACAAACACCATCTCCTAATTCAGGAAAATCAAATCAAGGGCACATCACATTGTAAATAGTACGCAATTTAGTCTGGCTTAAGCCTATGTTATGTTCTAATTCTAATGTGCATAGTTCAACTGTTCTGTGTAATTGATCATGTACTGTTTGTTGTACATTTCAAACATTCTTTCTCCAGGAACAAGTAAGAAGTCAGTCCTCACTTATGGGTGACGTCAGCACCGACGGGAGCCTGCGCAGAGCAATTCCCCAGCTTTCAAAGAAAGCCTTTAGGATTGCTGCCACGCATGCGTGGTCCTCTTCCCACCCAAGGGTGCCATCTTGCTCAGTCTTCCTTTTTCCTCAGAGCCCTTCGGACGCACATCCTCGTCCCTCGGAAAAAGTGTTTGTTTTTCGGCCTCTGGCCTGTGTTTTTTCCGGTAGCACCAGTCCTCTCCTGTCCTTCCCCTGCTCTCTTTACTTTGAGTGGGGGGACATCCTTTCATTAAAAAAATTTTCTTTGGTGGGCTTCCTGCCCTTTTCCTCAACCGCTAGCCTCGCTGGTCTTCGGCCTAGCGGGGACCCTTTTTACCCCAATGGCCACGGGTTTTAAAAAATGCAACAGATGCTAAAAAAATATGTCGCGCACGGATACCCATGATTGCTGTCTTCGATGTCTGGGGACCAACCATAACCAAGAGCTCTGCTCTTTTTGCAAGAAAATATCCTCCAAGGCTCCGCTAAGTCATAAGCAGATGTCCGATGACATTTTCCGTAAAGTGGCCCAGGAATCCCCAGTAGCACTGTCGGTCGTCCCTCCGCTGCTGGGATCCCCCGCGTTCAAGGCGACACTCCGATCAGGGGTCCCCTGAGGTGGAGAGGCACAAGAAGAAGAAGATCTCTAAGTCGCTGTCGGGGGTTACAGACAAGCGTGAGCGCTCCCGTGCTCTGTCACTCAGCTCTCCCCAGCGTTCCCGAGAGTCAGACAAGGAGCAGCCTCGGAAGGTACCTCGTATAGACATAGAGGCCTCCGGTGACGCTGCCCGGTCTCCTGAGGGTCGTCCCAGTGAGGACCCCCTCTACTCGTCTATGCCTGACCTGGTAACCCCGGCATCGGTGGCACAGGAACCCACGCCCGCGTGGGAGTCCCGCATGCTGGCACTAGAGCGCAGCATTTCTGCCTTCTTAGCTGCCCAGCAGGCGCTCATGCCCAGCACGGCTGCCCCTCGACTTGAGACCTCTTTTCCTTCGAGAGGGGTACCTAAACCCGCCCTGGAAACCCCCAAGAACCGTGGACCTCGTGAGGGTCCTAGGCGTTGGTCTCGCTCACCTTCCCATATCCTCGGGAACGAGATCCTCAAAGGCCTCTGGTTCCAAGCAGGCTTCGGTCTCTAGACAGGGCGACCAGCCCGAATCAGACTCCTTCTCGGACCTCTCGGACTGGGAGTCGGACGGAGACACCTCCCCGGAGACCCGTGCTCATTGGGACCTCCCTTCAGACCCATCTCCGCCCATCTCTCAGAGGTGTTCACCGCCCAAGGACACATCCTTTCTTGTGTTCGTACAGAACATGGCGCAAACCCTCAACCTGACAACACAGACTGAGGAGGAGCAGTGACCTGAGGAGCTCAACATCTTACAGTTTGAGTCCCCGCCTCGGAAGTCTCTTACTGTCCCGGTTCCACCCATCCTGTCCAGACTGCTCATCCGCATGTGGGAGGCACCTGCTTCGGTTCCCATTGTGAGCAAATGTCTTGATGCCATGTATAGGGTCCAGCGCGGCCCAGGGTTCTGAAAGACCCAACTTCCACACTCCTCCATGATAGTGGAATCGGCAATGTGGAAGCAAAAGAGCCTGAAGTCGCACTCTTCAGTCCTACCGTGCAGGGATTCTAGAACCTTCAACACCCTTGGGCGCAAAGCCTATCAAGGGTCCATGCTCACATGCCTTATTCAGGCTTACCAGTTGTATATGGGCATGTTCCTGCGTGACCTCGCCAAGGAGCTCAGCGGTTTGTCCGCAGGTCTCGGCAGTGAGCCTCTGCTCAGGTTCCAAATCCTCCTGAGGTCCGTCACGGAGTGCTCGAAGTACCTCTCCCGTGACGCATATGATGGATTTGAATCCTCTGCCCGAGTGGCAGCAGCTGGCATCAGGGCCCAGCGCAAGGCATGGCTCCAGTCCTCGGACCTGGAGCAGTTGGTCCAGGAGAAGCTCCTGGACGTCTCCTGCCTAGGCGAACAACTGTTTGGCAAGCTCATGGAGGACAAGGCCGCCGAAATAGAGACGGAGTTTGTGATTCGGACCCGCCTCTCGCATAAGACCTCTTCTCTCCCCCGGAAGAAACAGCAAACTAAGAAACGGTTCTTCCAGAGGAAGGGGCTCCCCTACTGGGGATACCCGCCCACACCCGCGCCAGCCTCCGGTATGCAGGGGAAGGGTGGAGCATATGGCCACCGCAAGCCTAAAGCCCAAGGCCCAGCCCCTGGCGCCACCCCAACCCGCTCAAGGTTTTTGACACTGATGGCATAGCCTCTCGCCCCCCAGCAGTACTTCCGCCGGTGTGGGAACATCTGTCCCTTTTCGCCTCCCAATGAGTGTCGATCACGTCAGACATCTGGGTCCTCAGGGTGGTCCAGGACGGGTATCGTCTTCACCTGGACAGGCTTCCTCCTCCCTTCTCCACAGCGGAGCCTTCTTGGCTCCCCTCGCACCAGACTTGCTTTCAACAGGAGCTGACCAACCTCCTTGCCCAGCAGGCGGTCGAGAAAGTACCACCGCACCTCCGACGTCGCGGGTTCTATTCCCGTTACTTCCTCATTCCAAAGAAGACAGGAGGCCTATGCCCCATTCTCGAACTCAGGAACCTAAACAAGTTTCTGGTGCAGGAGAAGTTCAAAATGTTATTGCTTGGCATCTTGCTGCCCTTCCTCCAGCAGGGCGATTGTCTATGCTCCTTAGACCTAAGGGGCCCTTACACCCACATTCTAGTCCACCCCCAGCACAAGCAGTTCCTGCGCTTCAGGGTACAGGGACAGCATTACCAATACAGGGTGCTCCCCTTTGGGGTCGCGTCCGCTCCGCGGGTCTTCACAACGTGTCTCTCCGTGGCCGCCGCCTCCCTCCGACGGCAGGGCATACCCGTCTTCCCTTACCTAGATGACTGGCTCATCACGTGGACTTCGGCCGAAGAAACCCGCCTGTGGAGTTGTGCACTGTGGCAATTATCTCTCTCACTAATAGAGCTACTTTAAACACTTAGTTCTGCAAAACTGTTATCTGTGCTGTCTACTATCAAGTTATTACAGCAGTGTACATCCCTCTTCCCAATCCATTGATTCAGAGAATTCATTTCATTCTACAATACAAACCCATACAGATAGCAAGAGAAAAAAAACACTAGCTGTGCACATTACTGCTGTAGATCTATCATAGAATCACATCTCCCTTTATATATTTATTAAACTAACACATCTCTTCACATCTTTAGACCACCTTCACCAGTATACTGTCCATCAAAAATCCTTCAATTTCAGCATTAATATCTTATCTCACTTCTCGCAATACCTTCTCATTACTTGCTTCATACCAACTACATACATACATAGACCTTTCTTCATACCATACTAATAGACTAAGGTTTCTAAAACTTAGTGCTGCTTTTAAGTGTACTACAGGTAGAAGATATAAATTTACTTCTGCTCATTCTAACTTACAACTCTCTACATATGTCCTAATTAGCATTAAGCATTCAATACAACTAAAGTCCTTATGAGATGAAGATTTTTCTTTCAAAACATTTTATAATAACAATCTCAATAGGAAGAAGTATCCCCCAGGCATATCTAGACTGTACACCAACTAAGGGTTTAGGAAGGGTAATAAGTACAACAAATTGAGCACTAGTAATATCAGGTAAGGGAGCACTTTCCATAACTTCAGAAGAAGTACCTGAGCTGGAAAGAAACTAATTTGAATCTGCTATATAAGGAAAATCACAATATTGAAATGATTACTTAAACTGAGGAGGGTTTAAGACTTAGGTTATTAGTATCTAAAACAAAAATCAGCATGTACAAAAATCAAAGCGCTACAACATATATCTGTTTTTTCTCACTTAGTTGAGATCAGGAAAGCTTTCAAAACAAAGTGCACTTCTTATCTGGAAACCAAAATGTGTAACTCAAATATAGAAAAACAATTGAAATTTCCTTAAGACCCAAGAGTGAAATAAACAAAACAAATCTGTGTAGTCTTTACACATTACTGACTAACAGCGATAAGAAAACACAAGCTACAAAGCAACCCATTTAAGACTAATAAGAGAAAATATTTTTTTACTCAACATGTAATCAAACTCTGGAATTCATTACCAGAGGATGTAATAAAAGCTGCTAGTGTAGCTGAGTTTAAAAAAGGTTTGGACAAGTTGCTGGAGGAAAGGTCCATAAACCATTATTAAAGAGGAACCAAGAAATCCACTGCTTGCCGTGGGAGAAGAATTGTGGAACCTGCCAGGTACTTAAGCCTGGATTGGCCACTGTTGGAAACAGGATACTGGGTTTGATGGACCTTGGTCTGACCCAGTAAGGCATTTCTTATGTTCTTATGACATTTCAAATATCAACCTGCATGTCTGGCAAAATAAGGCCCTGACCTATTAAAGAAAAAAAATCAGCATTTGAAAAAAAACCCCAACCAATTACCAAGTTAAAGTCAGGCTGTTTAAATCTTTTACTACCAGAAAATGTTATTCTTCTAAAAGCACGACATAAGGGAAGCAAAAAAATGAATCATTATACATTTTCTCTTTTAATATGAACAACTTATGTTTTTCATGCCATTGTCTCCCACCATGTAAGGACTACTCACTCTGGACTAATGTGCAGTCCCCCTAAATCATTGACTGCCATTTCATATTTCAAATATGAAACTTTCCTCTGAAAAAGTCCCTCCTAAGGAAAATTGTGGTGCTTCATTACCACTAGTCCTAAAAAGCCATTGTGCTACAGGGTTTATAGCAGCATCACCATGTTTTACACACATTCAATAAGACAGGCTGCCTCTCTTAAACGTTAAAGCCCATGCCTTTTCTTGCCATTCATTCAACTTACTTTTGTTCTGCCGGAGACTGAACAAATCACCTATCATACTCACAGTTCTTCTGACTTGCCTCCAACTCAGAGAAATGATCCGAGTCGCAGCACAGACTGTTGTGTGTAATGAATTCCTGACTGCCTGGCTGGGACTTGCCTGGCATGGTCTCCCATTCTCTGGATTCCAAAGCAAGTGAGAAGAAATGAAAACAAATGCAGAATTATACCATAATAAAAAATTACTAAAGCTTTAGCAAGGAATTCACAGGTCTGCAAACCTTAGCAGTCTCCTGTAACCCCACAGCACTTTCTTTTATCAGGAAAAAAGCCTGCCACTTTGTACAATTTCATCCTGTTACTCTGTATCATGCTTCTTGCTTTACTTTTTGTTATCTACATGTTACAGGTCAAGCTAAACACTACATTTCAGGTCAAGCTAGGCACAGGCATATTGCTCACGGACAAGCTCCCTGTAAACAAAAGCTCCCTGTCTTTCAGGATGTAACCTTGAGTGTCTCTCTCTTATTCATAAACACCCCCTTGTAATACTGACAGAATATTCAAAGCTATTTTCACACGCTAAACATTTCCCTTTGAGACCCCAGACCCTATAATTCCCTTTCTACATTTTGCACAGGACATGGCGACCATATGTGAGAGATAGACACTATGAAGGTATTCCTTAATCTATTCCTCATAGCTGCAGGTGCTAGGGATGGTGCTGATGGTAACACATGTCACCAGGCATGATGGCCTCTCACTAGATGACAGGGACAACCCAAAGCCACATCCAGACACAACAACAGTCCATGGACACCTATGTCACAGCAGAGGAGCTATCATCTAGAGAGGACAGGGCAGCAAGTGAAACCAGGGTCCAGGAGCTACAAGAAGAGAGAAAGGGAGAAGATGTCGCAGATGGAGAGGGCCTTGTACAACACCTACCCACTCACAATAAAACTGGAGCCAGAGAAGGGTAGCCATGCCATCAGCCACTGGAGTCAACATTTCTGTGAAGAACATGTACCACAGAAAAATGCCAAATACCTCCAAATCCAGTGGAGTCAGCTTGACATCATGAGCCAGTCCCGGGATGTGGAAAGATCATAGGAATTACACACATGACCACCTGGAGGAAATGCATGCACTCCATCAGGACATGAGAGGATACATGCGTCAGCAAAGGATGACTACTCACAAACGCGCCCTCCTGCCGGTAATCTGACTGTTACTCTACCAGCAGCTCTCCATCTTCCTTTAGCACCCACAAACTGCAACAGGTGGCAGACATCGTACATCCAGCCATTCCAAACAACCCAATCCACAACCATCCAGCATACTGAGAAAACTCCCTTCCCATGGTGCAGGAATCCCTCCACACTTCCCAGACTTCCATGGTGCAAAGGAGAAGGAGCAGTGTGGGAGAAGAGGAAGTGGATACTGCATCATCAGGTTCCAGTGAGAACAGTGCTGCTGGCTGTAACCACTATAAAGTCCTCCCATCCAGTCAAGGGCAAGTTGCAAGAAGTTGGGATACACGAGAACGAGGCAAGGGATGGGGGAGGTGACCTTCATAGCTCTGTATGCCACATGTAATTAGCTTGTGTGCGAGGGGTTGCTCCAAACATCATGGTATCTACATCATGGCTTCTCCATGGACATCAGGATCCTTTAGTAGGCCTAACTCTGCTGTCATGGGTTTGTGGGGCAGCATCCTGTGATCCCAAGGCTAAGGGGGAAAAGCCCAACTGTGAGAAGGATTGCAGTGTTACTACATGAAAGGGAAAGGTGTGGGGTGGTGGTGTAGAAGCAATATCTGGGAGGGGAGAGCAGAAGGGAAGAGGGCATGAAGGTGGTAGAAAGTGATGCTGCTTGTTTGTTGGCTGAGCGGTTGGGTATTAGAGCAGTCGGGGTAAGGAATCTGTACATCTGTCACGTGAGAGCTTTATGGCAGCAAACCCTTACCATCACATGAAATACGTGTGGAAGAGCTGATCCCTGGCAGTCTGCTCTTGACTGTTCGGCAGCTCATTCTTATCTTTGGTCATGGCTGGCCCCTTCTCATTATCAATATTTGCCATAGGTTATCCAGGGATAGTGGCTTCCGCCACCTCAGGGCTAGGTTGTGCAGCATGCAAAATGTCATAAACTACAACTATTACTACTTATTTGTATAGTGCTACAAGGCATATGCAGCACTGTACAGGGGCATGTAAGAGACTGCTCATAAGAGCTTACAGTGTATTCAAGACAACGCAATAACTAGGGTCTAGGATACACCAAGGGAAGTGGTAAGGAAATACATAGGAGGTGAACAGGAGACTAAGGGGATCAGGATCCAAAAGAATATAGATTTCGCAGACACTCTGAGGGCTATATGGGATTTTGCCTCTAATCTCTCTAAGCATTTGAATCTGGTCTTCAGCTGCCCAGACATCCTCTCAACCACTGCCCTGGTTGTTCTGTGTGACTGATTGTAGCGCTCCTCTGTTCCATGGTGCCACAGTGGGGGTCATGAGCCAGCTCCTCACAGGGTATCCTCCGTCTCCTGCAAGAGATGTTGGTGGGGATTGGGCAGAGGGGTTTGAAAATGATGGTTCTACTCTGAGAAGTTCTTTGCCAAGTTACAGCTCTTCCTCTTGTGGGCCCTTGTCCTCAACCTCACACACATTGTGCATCCTGCTTATCTACAGGTGATATCTGCCAAGCCCTGCAGTCACATCCCATTTGCCTTCCCTGTGGGTACCATCTGCAACCCATGTCCATCCCCACTGTCTGTATTACCTCCCATCCTCAATATGAAACCTAGACCCATAAATTGCCCTATGACTGTGCGTGGCTACACAGGATGTAGGATGGTAAGAGGAGGGCACAGCTGCTGGTGACTGGGGGCAAATGGTATATTGTACATCTAATCATGGCCCACAATTGGGCAGGCATGCCAGCAGCAGTAGTGTAGGTCTAGGCAGCCACCTGTGCATGCAAGCAAGAATGTCATGCTGAGAAATCAGCGTGACATTCTTGCTTGCCACTCTATGGTCCTGTCTTCTCTACATTGCTGGCTGCACACATATAGCTGCAAGCAGAATCTACTTTCATGCTTGTGTTTGACTAGTGGTGGGATTTTCATTTGGCTCCACTGGTGTACAGCCCATCACTCCTCCCTGCATCTGTACTTGCTCTCCCCTCAGGCAACATTATCACTTGTCAGTTAGCTACATATGCCACTCTTACATAGTGGCAAGCCAGCAGGATGTCCCCTTTGGGATTCCTTTGTCATTTGGAACATGGGTGCAGTGGCTTCTGACCGAGGAGCCAGTTTCTGTTGATGTCTCCACAGCTGAAGTACTCGTATATGCCTGACCTGCACTAGGATGTAGGCACCATGGCATGACCCTGGGAAACAGGAAAAAACATCTATTTCAACCTGGGCATTGCAGACCACCTGCATATTCATGAAATGGAAGGCTTTCCTGTTCCTGTACATGGCTTCCCTTACCCTTGGGGGGCAAAGAGCAGCATGTGTACAGTCTGACATCCAGCACTGCAGAGAATCGTGCTTTCTGTTGGAACTGTAGCATTGTCTTCTGCCACTGCTGTACTGTGCTGGGGGGAAGTATTGGTAAAGCAGAAAAAACTCACTCTCTTAAAACACAAATTGTTTCCTAATTATAAACAACAAAATTATTGTTTCCATACAAAAAAAGTGTATGTATATATATATATGTCGTGGCCAGCAAGGTCTCAGCTTCTGAGGGCAATGGCAAATATGATCAAGAACCAAGTCAAGGTCCTGCCATTAAACATAAGCCCATTAACATCTAGGACCTGCTTCCACTTTAATATCAGCCTATCTCCAGGAACAAGCAGGAATGAGTCTTCACATATGGGTACATCGGTACCGACAGAGTCTGCGCGGGAATGCTTCCCAGCGTCCAATCAGAAAGCTTTTGGAAGCATCCCAACATGCCTGCGTGCTGCCTTCCCAACTGCCTCTCCTCAGTTTTCGTTTTTCCGCGGAGCCGGCAGGACGTCCTCCTGTCACCGCAGAAAATTCTTCTTTTATTTTTTAGTTTTCTTGTGGTCGCGGCTGCCTTCCCCGACGCCACCGGTACCGCCAGTGTTTCTTTTTTCTTTCTTGTAAAATTTTTCCTTTTTAAGGAATATTTTTTTTTCTTCCTTAGTGTCTCACGGTTTCTCAGGCCTTCTAGGCCTCTCCATTTTCCTTCATGGAACCGCCAGCCACTTTCCCCAAGAAATGTACAAACTGTGGCGGTACAACTTTATTTTTAGACACTCACAATTGGTGTCTAACCTGCTTGGGTCCTGACCATTTTCCTCCGGAGCCCTCGGGCAATAGTATTGTGAGAAGAATTTTTCAACATCGAGTTTCCCTCGACATGCGGTCCCCCTCCAACTTCAGGGCACCGACTATATCTTCTTCTACACAGGATCAGGTAACCCAAAAACAGTCTGTTAAGACTAGCCAGTCCTCGAGCGGCAGTTCTCATGCACAGTATAGAGATGCCTATGGCCTTGTCCTCGAGAATCCACTGACTTCAAAACTCTGGTGGGAGTCTTCGGCCTCCAAAGCCTGTGTGGGGTTTCAGGTTGTTCCTGAGGTTCACCCCTCACAGAACATACCTGAGCCATGCCCGGTGGTGGCATCCGCTTCGAGCGGTACCGATACCCCGGCATCGGCACTGGTGTTGGATGAAACATTCCTCACCAAGGATCGTCGTCTGGCGTCCTCGGTACCTGCGGGACCGGTGGATACGCTCCAGACTGACCTTCCAGTATCGGTACCGGCACCGATACTAGTACCGACGTCGGTACCCTCCAGACGTGCATCGATAGACTCGCTTCCTTCGATGCCGAGTCTGGAATCGATCTCCAGTCTGGAGGACTGGGTACCGACTCGCCTTGGTACCGACTCCCGTCGGTACCGAAGGCTCGGTTCCGATAATTCGGATCCGCGACTCTCGGTTCCTCCGATACCGTTAGAGTTGCCACCGGCTGGCCTTCATCCACCGGTATCAGATACGGTACCGAAGTCGGTACCGATATCCACAGTACCATTGCTGTCGGTGCCTTCCATGCTTCTCTCGTCAGGCTCACTTCCCTCGATGCCGAGTTTGGAATCGATCCCTAGCATGGACGATCTGTTACCGACTGTCGCTGGTTCTGACCTGCAGTACCAGCGACCACCATCTAAGGATCCCATACTGCACCATTCAGGATCTTCTATTCCTATATACTTGAATAGATCCCTCGGTGCCAACTCTAGTTCTTCATCAGATCTAGCCTATCCAAGGGAAGTTCCCTCTGGGGATCCTTCTTTCCAGACTTTCCTCCTGGATATGGCAAAATTACTTGCCATTCCTATTCCTGGACAAGATCCTACACAAGGGAATACAGAATACCTCTCTGTTCCTAGCAAAACAAAGGAGAATATAATGCTTCCTTTGCATCATTCTTTGCAGGATCTTCTTCTACGAATGTGGGAAGCTCCTTTAAAGGTACCCCCACCTTCCACAGCAACTGATCTCCTATATCAGGTGTCCCCCTCTCCAGGGTTACAAAAGACTCAACTTCCTCATCATTCCATTGTGGTAGAATCAGCAATGAGGCAAGTGAAGAGTAATAAAAAGCACTCTTCTTGTCCGCCAGGTCGTGAGTCTAAGACACTAGATGCCTTTGGACGTCAAACCTTCCAGACATCCATGCTTTCAGCAAGAATTCTCTCATATATTTTTTATATGGGTTTATCTCTTGAGGAGGTCACAAAGAAATTACATCTTTTGACTCCTTTTCTTCAAGAGCCCAGGTGTAAAGACTATTCCTCACTGGTTAGTCATACTCAAAATATCTCTAGGTTTCTTACTCATGCTACCCTAGACTCCTTTGAGTCTGTTAGCAGAACTTCTGCTGTAGCTATAGGGGCACGACGTAGAGCCTGGCTTCAAGCTTCAGACTTGGACAAATGGGCACAAGAAAGACTGGGAAATACTCCTTGCACTGGAGAAAATCTCTTCAACAAGGAGTCTTTACTCCAGGTTACTCAGTTGTCCACTGACGTTTCTGTTTCCAGAGGCTGTTCTACGCCTTCTTCTTTCCCAGTAGGTAGGAAATGTCCTACCAGACTTTCTTCCCCTAGGGGGAGAAGGTTTTATCCATCATCTGCCCATCATACAGATGTTCCCAAACAGGGGAAACATCGCCCTGGTCTGAAGAATCCACAAGCTCAACAGGGTCAACAAACCCAGCAGTCGCAGGGTTTCAAATAGATCATTGTCCCTCTTGGTTGGTGGTTAGGGTGGCAGTCTGCTTCTTTTCACTTGCAGTATCAGCACTAAATTTATCCTAACCTACCTAGATATCTCTTCATGAGACATCTTTTCTCTAAGAGTCTTTATGATGATCATGCCCATACTTAACAGATTTTCCTCTTCCTCTTGGAGGAAAGAGAGGTAACAACTATCAATAGACAGTTGTTTCCCTGTGCTGGCATGTATCATCTCACCTGTCAGAGACTTCCTCCATAGTCGGTCTCTTGCAACTCTGTCTTACCTCCCTCTTACATTTGGTTTGTAAGAGTGGCTCTTTTACACGGGTAATCCCTTATAGTCCTGTTCTACCGGGGGATTCTCCCTTCTGGAGTTGTCTTCCCCCTTGTTACCTTAGGGCAGCTCATCAGACAATAGGAAGTCCTACCATGTCTGTTGTTTCTTTTTCCCAATCTAAAAAAGGAAGAGGGAAAAGAAATTTTCCATGCTGCCCTGGTAGTTGCTGCAGATACAGCAATTCCTAGTGGTTAAGCCACTGGTTTTGTTCACTACACAACCAGGGCTTCCCCTCCACTAGCAATCCTCCTAGCCTCAGTGCTAACTCCCAAACAGGTTATCAACCTTGTTTGGGAAACCCTATTATCACAGTCTGGTTGGTTAACTTATATTCTTCGCCCCCTTGTCCTTGGCAGAATAGCTGGTTATCTACTGGCTTTCCACAGCCAGTTTTTTCTTCTAACCAACCTGCAGCATGCTCTCTGCATCTCTACAGAGTAGCTTTGCACTATGGGCCCTTGCTAGAGAGCATTAGTATCTTGCCTAGCAGATAACCCCAGATGGTTAGGGGGGGATTCCCCCAGTCATGTTTCATGTCTGGCAGTTATTCCCTACCCTTTCCATCTCATCTTAAATCTCTTTTGAGGCATAAGCCTCAGGCCTTTCGTTACGTGAAAGCCTAAAGGAGGGCCAATTCCCTGGCTTGGCCCATATCTCCTTGGGTCTTCTCGTCAGAGATAGATTTCTTCAATGGCAGCTAGAGGACGCCTAATACCCATCTTGCCCTCATAGGCGGATCACTAGGGTATCTTCCTCCAGAGGCGTCCTCTATCCATTCTCCATACTGCAGTTCTGGAGATATTTGGACTTCCTGTCTGCAGACTGAAGTTATCTGCAATTTTCACGTAGGCCATCCTGGTTATTCAAGAGCTCAAATTCTGAAAAGAATTCAGCCTTCTTGTCAGAAAGACCTTTCCTCTGACTCTGCCAGTCATAACCAGGAAAAAAGGATTCTCTGTTTATCTATTCAAGCAGGTATCAACCTTCTTGCTGTCAAATGAATCTTCCTCTCTCCCTATATCCCTAGGGGGGATGGGGTTCTATGGACATCTCTCCATCCATATACCTGGAGACATCTGTCTATATGCCTGCCTATTTATCTAGGTCTATATAGATAGATAGATATATTTATATCTATCTATCTGTGTGTCTTCTGCCCATACATATCTCTTCATAGATATATGCATATATACCCTATATGTGTATATATTTATATATATATATATATATACTTATAGATATAATGAGATATATTTTTAGATAGATCTGTATCCATTTACTTATCTATCTGTCTGTTAGGTTTAAATATCCTTACATTCCTATATGATCCTGACAGATGGGCACTACCCCTATCAATGCTGTGCCAGCATACTTAGGGGGCTACACCTATAACCACTTCCTGTGGTAATTAACAAACTTTTTCCTTACCATAACCTTTTCAGGTTAGGTACTCCTGAAGCTCTCCATGTACCTTTTTCTTTCCTAATTGACCCCATTTAGGAAAGACATTGCGGAGCTTCAGTTGCTCTAAAGCTTAGCGCTCCTGAGTCTGTCCTTACTTTCTTATCAGATACAAGGGTCTCCATACCCTTTCTCCCTACATGGACTGATTCCAACCCCAGTCCAGTTGGGTCAGACTCATTTTTTCTCTCGGTCCTAGATTTGTACTGTTTTTGGACCAAAACAGCTTAAGCTTCCTTTAATAGTACCTTCTGCGTCTCCGCTGAAGCTCTACCTCTTATACTACCCCAGTTTTCCCCTGGGGCTATTTCTCACCCTGAAGGGTTCTGACCTCCACTTGTTTTTGTTCTACTTTATTACCTCTACTTCTCAGTGAGGTACCCCTTGAGCACATTCACTGGCTCTTCTATCAGATCCATATGTAGCTCAGTGCACTTGTGCAATGCCAACAAGGGAGGCCCAGATTACAATATTTTACTACTAAATGCCCTCGATACAGGGTCTTCCCCTTTTGAAGCCCTGTTCGCCAGCTGTTCCACAGCTCCTTTTCTGTATTCAACTCCTACCCTCCATCCCCAGGATGCCTGAGGTCCTGAGGAATAGCATGGCTCGTTCTAGACTTGCAACATGCTAGGATTCCCTCTAGGCATCTGAGCTTGGGAGTCCCCATATGTGAAGACTCATTCCTGCTTGTTCCTGGAGATAGCACAGTTACTTACCTGTAACAGGTGATCTCTGGGAACAGCAGGAATAAGTCTTCACAACCCAGCCACCTCCCCTAGGAGATGCATTTCTCTATCTCTGTCTTTCCCTTCCTTGCTCTCTCTCTCTCTTTGTCTCAGCTTTAAAACTTAACTGAGGAGAGGCAGTTGGGAAGGCGGGAAGGCAGCACGCAGGTGTGTTGGGATGCTTCCAAAAGCTTTCTGATTGGACTCTGGGAAGCGTTCCCGCGCAGACTCCGTCGGTACCGAGGTACCCATATGTGAAGACTTATTCCTGCTGTTCCCAGAGATCACCTGCTACAGGTAAGTAACTGTGCTTTACTTTCACTTCCTCATCAACCTCTAAGGCATGTTCAAAAGCAAACCGCATCAACACCCAAGAAAGAAACACTTAACTTGAAAAGGTAATGGGGTTGATAACAGGCTGCTTCCCCGACGTCACTGCAGAGCTCTCATACGTTTTGCGAGTGGTCTCGCTGCATCAGGGGAAATCAAATGGACGGCATGGATTGAGCATGCGCGGCGTTTTTGAGAAACAATGTTGAAGTGCTAGTTTGGCTGCCGTCCATTTGATTTCCCCTGATGCAGCGAGACCACTCGCGAAACGTAATAGCTCTGCAGTGACATCGGGGAAGCAGCCTGTTATCAACCCCATTACCTTTTCAAGTTAAGTGTTTCTTTCTTGGGTGTTGATGCGGTTTGCTTTTGAACATGCCTTAGAGGTTGATGTGGAAGTGAAAGTAAAGGCTGATATTAAAGTGGAAGCAGGTCCTTGATGTTAACGGGCTTATGTTTAGTGGCAGGATCTTGACTTGGTTCTTGATCATATTTGCCATTGCCCTCAGAAGCTGAGACCTTGCTGGCCACGACATATATATATACACACATTTTTTTGTATGGAAACAATCATTTTGTTTATAATTAGGAAACAATTTGTGTTTTAAGAGAGTGAGTTTTTTTCTGCTTTATTGATTTCTACACTCTGTATCGTGACCAATAAGAATTTTTTGGGGAAGTATTGGTAATCAGCTGTCATGGTGAGGAATGCAGCAAGAAATTTTGAGATGCACTGTGACACTGCTGACTGATTCATGTTTGCCATGGCTACGAGCACAGACTAGAAGCTGTCCACGGCCAGGAATGCTAGGGCAGTGGTAATCATGTGGATTGGGATGGGCTGACTTCGCTCTGTGCCTGAGCAAAGGAAAGACTCCAGCTCCAAACCTAGCTGCTTTATCAGATCTGAAGCATGTCAAACACTGCTCATCTGTGAGATACTGGAACCTGGCCCAGTATACCCTATGATAGGGCTGCCCTCTCCTCTCTCTCCTGCGCTCCCTGTGGGCTGCCTCCTACAGAACCACTACAGATCATCCAGTCACACTATCCATGCTGTATTCACACCACCAACACCCTTGTGCATCCTCCACCAACACGCAGTGCTCTGTGAGAGACAGACACAGAGAGGCAGATGAACTGACCGAGACAAACGCACACAGATGCTCAGACCCAAGCAACTACCCACTCATACATCTCTGCTCCTGCATGCCAAGAACACATGCACATGCGCGCTCAGACAAATACAGATGAGGATTGCAATACAACGGAGTTTCTCGGGACAGGAGGGCACACAACCAGGTTGGGGTGGCCAGTGGGCCTCTGTACCGGAAGGGGGGTATGGGGGACTTTAAACACGGACTATAACGGGCTAGAGAGGACACTACTGAGGGGAGAAGGTAGCACAGCAGAGACACCAGGGATTCACACTACACATTACTCAGTTGACACAGTCAGCAAGCAGACTATTCTCTGTCCCATTCATTCTCCTCCAAAAACAATCACATTTTCATTCAGCGTAGACAGCAAAGTCTCCTACCTATTCGTTATTTATAGCTGGTGTAGGCTACCGCACCTGGTATGTCTCGAATACTATGCAAAATGCATCTTGGATGTGCGGCACCATGCCACCACCCTGAAACACCCCAAGGTGCTCATCCATGGACAGCCAGACTTGGATGTGGCATTCGCAAGAATTTTCAGATCTGCCCTGTTCTGAAATTGTGTTTTGTACATCCCTGCATTTCCAACATCCGCATTGCCTTTTTGGGATGTTCATCTCACTTTCATCTCAACTAAAATGATCCCCTAAAACTACACATAATATAAAATAAATGACTAAAGCTAATCCACACAGATGGTATTCTGAATATCAAAATGCTTGCCTATAGAGCTTATCCTTAGGCTTTGAAAGCAGGATATCCTGATAGTCATGGGTGACTGGAATGCAAATGTTGGCAACAAAGAAGGCTAAGTAGTTGGAAAATATGGACTTGGCAACAGAAATGAAGCTTTATCTTTATTGTCACATTTAATATACCGCTCTTTACCGGTGGCACCAGAGCGGTGTACAACAGTAAAATATATAGGCTGCTGAAAAGGAAAAGGAACGCCAAACTAATGAAAAGGACAGGATAGGGTGGAGAGAGAGAGTAAAGCAACAGATAAAGCAACGAAGCAGACAAAACACAAAGTGACGAACATTCTAGATCAGCGGGGTGGGGGAGAAAGGGGAGCAGGAGGAGGAGGGAGGTTAAAAGCGGTGCAAAAAAGGTGGGTCTTCAGCCTAGCCTTAAAAGTCTTGTAGGAGGGTTCTAAACGGAGGGCGACGGGGAGCGAGTTCCAGAGTCGCGGGCCCAAGAAGAAAAATGCTGAGGAGCGGCTGGACTCGAGGTGGGCCTGTGATGGGGAGGGGAGGGACATGCGGTTCAGATGGACTGATCTGAGGGAGCGGTGAGACGAGTGAAGATGTATTAGATTGGCAAGGTAGAGGGGAATACCGGTATGGATGGTTTTGTGCACATATATAAGGATTTTGAACTGTATACGATAAGCAAGGGGAAGCCAGTGTAGGTGAATCAAGATGGGGGTGATGTGGTCGAAGCGGGAAGCATGGGTGAGAATACGTGCAGCTATGTGGTGGACCAGTTGTAGTCTTTGCAGTTGGGTTTGAGGGAGACAGGCCAGGACGACATTGCAATAGTCCAGACGGGATACCACCAGGGACAGTAGCAGTGTAGTCAGGGAAGGGACAGATATAAAGGGACGAATGGCACGGAGTTGACGTAAGGTGTGAAAGGACCGCTGCACAACAGAAGAAATATGTTCCTTGAAGGATAAGGCGGAGTCCAGGGTAACTCCTAGATAACGTAGGGAGGAAACTACTGGCAGTGGGGAACCGGACAAGGTAGGGGCGAGAGAGGGAATTGGGGCACCATACGTAAACCAAATGGCAAATGATTTGGAGAGGTTCACATGCAACAGATTGGTGGAGAACCAGGAGGACACTGAAGCCAAGCAGGAGTTGAGAGGGGCAAGCTGGAGAAAGACTGATAGAATTCTGCAAGACCAACGATCTATTCATCTCAAACACCTTCTTCCATCAACACAAGCAGCGACTGTACACATGGACTTCACCCAATGGATTGTATAATAATCAAATTGACTACATCTGTGGAAGAAAACGATGGAAAAGTTCTATAACATCAACAAAGACAAAACCTGGAGCTGACTGTGGTACAGATCATCAACTACTAGTATCCAAACTCAAGCTAAAGTTGAAAAAGAGCAAACCACTCATGAATGCAGCAAAATATGACCTTGAGAATATACCACTGGAATTTAAAGACTGCCTGAAAAATCGATTTGCTGCTTTAGATACAAATGACAGAGCTCCAGAAGAGTTATGGAATGACATCAAGATGGTTGTGTTGGAAGAAAGCGAGAAGTCTCTACAAAAGGTGAAAAAGCAAAATCGGCCAAAATGGATGACGGAAGAAACTCTGAAAATTGCCCAGAAACGTAGAGAAGCTAAAGTCAGAGGAGAAAGAAAGACAATAACAGAACTCAACAGAGATTTCCAATGTGCAGCAAGACAGGACAAGGAAAAGTACTACGACGACGCATGCAAGGAAATAGAAGCAGAAACTATTAGAGGAAGAACAAGATAGGCTTTCCTAAAGCTGCGAGAGTTAAAGAAAAAGTTCCAGCCTCGAATTGGAATGTTACAAGATGCTCAAGGTTCTATGTTGAATGATGCTGAGAAGATCAAGAAAAGGTGGAAGGAATATACAGAGTTTTTATATGATAAAGATCAAGTGGACCAACAGCCGTTTCAACCTGTACCTTATGATCGGGAACCATTGGTGATGAAAGAAGACGTTAAAGCAGCATTGAAAGCCTTATCAAAGAACAAAGCACCAGGCATTGATAGCATTCCCATATAAGTATTACAGAAATCTGATGCAGCTGTTACCGTACTTACTAGGCTCTGCCAAGAAATATGGAAGACAACATCATGGCCAACTGACTGGAAAGGATCTGTGTTTATACCAATACTAAAGAAAGGTGATCCAACTGACTGTGGAAATTATCGCACAATCGCTCTGATCCCACATGCCAGCAAGATTCTACTGAAGATTATTCAAAAGAGACTACAACCATACCTGGAACAAGAACTACCTGAAGTGCAAGCAGGGTTCAGGAAAGGGCGAGGAACGAGAGACATCATTGCGGATGTGAGATGGATCCTTGAAAAGACTAAAGAATACCAAAAGGCTATCTTTGTGCTTTATCGACTATAGCAAGGCATTTGACTATGTAAACCATGAGAAACTCTGGGCCACATTAAGAAGCATGGGTATACCAGAACACCTGATCGTACTCTTGCACAATCTGTACATTGATCAAGAAGCAGCAGTTCGAACAGAACAAGGAGAAACAGAATGGTTTAAAATAAGCAAAGGTGTAAGACAAGGCTGCATACTTTCCCCCTACCTGTTTAAATTATATGTAGAACAAATCATCAGAGAAGCAGGATTGTATGAAGGCAACAGAGGTGTGAAGATTGGTGGAAGACTCATCAACAACCTTCGCTATGCTGATGATACCACATTACTGGCTAAAAGTGAAGATCTGAAACATTTGCTTCTCACAATCAAAGAACATAGTCTCAAAATGGGCCTCCACCTTAATGTAAAGAAGACAAAGATCATGACAACTGGCATAATCAACAGGTTCATCGTTGAAGGAGAAGAAATTGAAATTGTGAACAACTTTAACCTACTTGGATCAACTATCAATAAAGAAGCAAGAAGCAGTCAAGAAATCAGACAACGCATTGCTCTTGGCAGAATGGCTATGAAAGACCTAGATAAGATTCTCAAGAGCAGAGATGTCTCTCTCCATACAAAGATTCGTCTTGTTCAAGCTATGGTATTTTCAATAACATCATATGGATGTGAAAGCTGGACAGTGAAAAAGATAAGACAGGAAGAAAATTGATGCCTTTGAATTATGGTGCTGGTGGCGAATACTGTGTATACCATGGACTGTCCGAAGAACAAACCAGTCGGTACTAGAGGAGATCAAACCTAAGCTTTCTGTAGAAGTTCAGATGACAAGACTTCGACTTTCATACTTTGGACACATCATGTGAAGAGAGAGATCATTAGAGAAAGACATCATGCTTGGCAAGATAGAAGGTCAAAGCAAAAGAGGAAGGCCAGCAATGAGATGGATCGATACAATAACAGCAGCTACGGGTACCAGTCTGTCAACAATGAGCTGCCTGACTCAAGACCGAACACAATTTAGGATAGCTATCCAGAGGGTCGCCATGAGTCGACTCCGACTCGACGGCACTTAACAACAACAACAAGCCTTTGATGGTGTTCTCAGAGGCATTGAATGGGTGGAGCAATGGAGATGTACTGTCACAGTAAAATAAACATGTACAGGCATAAACTAGACATACATGGCTACACCTGCTTCAGAGCAGGTGTACATTTGTACATTTATATATGCTAGCTTCAATTTCTGCTGCTCCCTGCTACCCGAGTGACTATCCTTAGGGGCACTTGATTATTCACACAAAGTTTGAGCAACTCTGATCATTGTCATAATCATAACACAGGTACACTACCAAAAAACTGCCTCCAGTTTTGCAACTGATTCCTATAGATTTTGGGGTGCTGAATCCAGGAAAAATAGCCAAAATGTTCCATCACTATGAAAATTAAAGAAAATTACTCCAATGAAACAGCCTTAAAGCAGAAAGACTCGGAGGGTTCACACTTGTTATTTTGAATCTATTGCACGGAAGTTGTCTCAGACTTCACGGCTATAGTTAACTGGGTTTTCTGGAATTCTTTATAAACACCAGCTAAGCCTTAGTACATCAATGACATTTTCCGGCTTTTTTTTATATATAATGTGTCCAAATACCCTCTCTCCTCCTGTGTATCAAATTTGGCTAAAATTGACTGTAATCGCACTCGTGCTTAAACACTTAAATTCACTTGGGACTCGTACTTAACTTTAGGAGTCTTCCAATAAATCTTATTCAAAAAAGAATTCCAGAAAACCCAGTTAACTATAGCCGTGAAGTCTGAGACAACTTCCGTGCAATAGATTCAAAATAACAAGTGTGAACCCTCCGAGTCTTTCTGCTTTAAGGCTGTTTCATTGGAGTAATTTTCTTTAATTTTCATAGTAATTTATTACTCCACAACATGACCCAAACTGCTTGTTGAATAAGATTTATTGGAAGACTCCTAAAGTTAAGTACGAGTCCCAAGTGAATTTAAGTGTTTAAGCACGAGTGCGATTACAGTCAATTTTAGCCAAATTTGATACACAGGAGGAGAGAGGGTATTTGGACACATTATATATAAAAAAAAGCCGGAAAATGTCATTGATGTACTAAGGCTTAGCTGGTGTTTATAAAGAATTCCAGAAAACCCAGTTAACTATAGCCGTGAAGTCTGAGACAACTTCCATGCAATAGATTCAAAATAACAAGTGTGAACCCTCCGAGTCTTTCTGCTTTAAGGCTGTTTCATTGGAGTAATTTTCTTTAATTTTCATAGTAATTTATTACTCCACAACATGACCCAAACTGCTTGTGAATTGACAAAAATGTTCCATCACGTCACGTTTTCTTGCAAAATTAGATTTCTTACCCATATAAGGAATGTTCACATAATTTCTTTTTAGCCGACTGCAGTTTATTTTCTTGGCCCAAAATAGAGGTTGTAATGGTTAACTAACTAGAAACACTCCCTCATGATATTTTAGAGTGTTTTGTATTCATTTTATACATTAACAGGACAATTGGGAGGCGGGGGGCTAAATCCAGTACTCGCGCTGGCGCATGTTCTTTCCTGTTCGCCTCGCCTCGTTCGCTCGCTCAAACACGGTGGTTGCGACATGAACGTTCCTGTCAAATTTCAGTTTCTTGCAAGTTCATTATTACCTTTTGTTTGCTCAGTCGTAATCCAGCTTTATTCCGAAGTGGTTCACTACAGTTGTAGTTTGCAGTGCTGTGTATTTGTGATGACTCACAGAGCCAGAGGTTGCGTCAACTCTCCGGACAGTTTTTGTTTTATTTGTGGGGAATATACCGTGAAAAAGCGGCAGAGGAACATTTCTGCATTTATTAAAAAAGTATATTTCGCCTATTTCGGTTTGAAGTTAGGCGATCAAGACAAACTGTGGGCTCCTCACAAAGTGTGCAAGACATGTGAGGAAGATCTACGCTTATGGATGAAAGGTAAAAAACAAGCATTTCGTTTCGGAATACCTATGATGTGGCGTGAACAAAGAGACCACAGCAGTGACTGCTATTTTTGCTCTTGCATTGTGAAGGGATACAACTTAAAAAATAAGAACGTAATAAGTTACCCCAACCTTCCCTCAGCAATTAGGCCTATGCCTCATAGCAACGAAGTACCTGTGCCTGAACAACCAAAATCTTTGGATCATATTTGTGTGGACGGTTCTTATCATGATGAGACTCATCAGATGGATTTTCCCGATGAGTCCAGTACTTCCGAGTTTGAAACTGAACCAGATCCGAAACCTGAACTTTTCTCTCAAGCTGAATTGAATGATTTAGTCCGGGATTTAGGACTCCCAAAAGATGCTGCCCAACTGCTAGGTTCTCGGCTTAAACAGAAAAATCTATTGTCACCAGGAACAACTTTTTATTGGTACCGCAACCGCGAGACACAATTTTTGAAGTATTTCAGCAAAGAGGAAGATTTGGTATTTTGCAACGATATATATACGGAGTGATGGAAAAGTTTAAACTCAAGTATGATCCTGCTGAATGGCGGCTGTTCATTGATTCGTCAAAAGACAGCATAAAAGGTGTTCTTCTTCATAATGGCAACACATTCGCTTCAGTTCCTATTGCTCACTCTGTTATTCTCCAAGAAAAATACGAGAATATGGCCCTGATTCTTCAGAAGATTCGTTATGATGAGCATAAGTGGATGATTTGTGGAGACTTTAAAATTCTATCCATGCTATTAGGGCAGCAATCCGGTTTCACCAAATATCCCTGCTTCCTTTGCTTGTGGGATAGCCGGGCCCGCGACCTACACTGGGGGAAAAAAGACTGGCCAATTCGGGAGTATTTGAGACCCGGTGAGAAAAATGTTCTTCATGAGAGCTTGGTACCTCGTGATAAAATTCTATTACCACCTCTCCACATTAAGTTGGGTCTCATTAAGCAATTCATCAAGTCCCTTCCAAAAGATGGTGAGTGCTTTCGGTACCTTTGCTCAAAGTTCCCCCGACTTTCTGAAGCAAAGCTAAAGGAAGGAGTGTTTGTTGGCCCTGATATAAGGAAACTCATTTCAGATGGAGCATTCGCTGAAACGATGTCTGAGAAGGAAAAAGAAGCCTGGGATTCCTTCAAGGATGTTGTTCTCAAATTCTTGGGGAACAGGCGGGATGAGAACTATAAGGATATTGTTGCCAGGATGCTCAATGCCTTCAAAGAACAAGGCTGTAACATGAGCCTGAAAGTCCATTTCTTGCACTCCCATGTGAACTACTTTCCCGAAAACCTGGGGGCGTACAGTGAAGAACAAGGTGAAAGGTTTCACCAGGACATCAAGGACGCAGAGAGAAGGTACCAAGGAAGATGGAACACCACTATGATGGCTGATTTCTGCTGGTTGCTGCTGCGGGAAACCCCAGATGAAAAATACGCCAAGCAGCGCACCAAGAGAAGCATTCGGGGGAAGAAGAAACGGGCCCACCAGGAGATTGATTGACCCAAGAATGACTTTAAAATCTAAACTGTGTTGACAAATATCGTGTTTTTACTAAACTTTGAAATAAAAATTTGCTAGTTATTACCACAGTGTCGGATCTCATTTATTAGAATTTTATTTTCACACCATCGGGTGTTTGTCTTCATGTATTGCAATGGTGCGGTTTGCGGTTTTCTATTCTTACATACATACCTGTACAACATTTTTTGCACATTTCTTTGCTTTGCTTTGTGTCTAACCTCGCTCTTATATGCTCAATGTTTGTGCACATGTATGTGGCTGTTTTAAGTGCAGACAATTTTGCTACCATCACAGTGTGTTTTGTTGACATTACTCTATTCTTATGTGTTGCCTTGTTACAATTTTCTTTATTCTTATTTGAATAACTACTAAACAATTAGTATAAAGAATTCATCCAAGAAACTTTTATCTCGATCGCACTCAATCTGAAACGTTCACCTCAAACTGCTAACCCAATGTAGCAAAAAATCTGTACGTGATGGAGCAAATTGGTTACCAGATTTGGATTCAGCGCACCAAAAAACGTAAAAATCAATCGAAACATTAGAGGCAGTTTAAAAAAAATTTTTTTTAGTGTACCTGTGTAATTTGTTGTCCATTATACCAGGTTACATCAGTTTATATTGCTGCTGGTCACAGGCCTTCACGCACTCTGTAGCAGTGACTCCTCCAATAAACAACACTAAATTCTTTGTCTAGTCAAGATAGCACTAATTCAAAGAAATCAGGGAAGCTAACAGACGTTACAGGAAAGTAATAATAATGGGTGATTTCAATTACCCCGATCTCAACTGGGTCAGTGTCACAGCAGGATATGCTAGGGAGATAAAGTTTCTAGATGAAATAAATGACTGCTTCTTGGAGGAGTGTCTCATGAACCGACCAGAGGGGAAGCCATTTTGGACCTAGTCCTTAGTGGAACACCAGATCTAGTGCAAGAGATAAGGGTGTTGGGGCCACTTGGCAATAGCGATCATAGCATGATCGCCTTTATTTATTTCATTTATTTATTTAGACAGTTTTGTATACCACCTTATCCTTCCATCAAAGTGGTCACAACACAATTGGGGGATACATTTAACATGAGGGGATATGAGACACATATACTAATACTTACAGGGAACATGGGTAATGGAAGGTTAAGTGACTTGCCCAAGACCACAAGGAGCACCTGTGGGACTAGAAACCCCAGTGTTCTGGCCCAAGGTTGCTGTCCTCTAGTGGAATTTGAACTACCGACCTTCCGGCCTGAAGTACCTTGCCCCAATCACAGGCCACTCCTCCTCTAGGCATTTGATTTAATTAGTAAAGGAGGGATAGTACTACCTTTTAACTTTCGAAAGGGAGACTATGATAAAATGAGGAAAATAATTAAGAAAAAAACTAAAAGGAACAGTTGCAAAGGTTAAAGACTTACATCAAGCTTGGGTGTTGTTGAAAAATACTATCTTGGAAGCCCAGACCAGCTGTATTCCACACTTTAAGGAAGTCCATAAAACTGCCAACATGGTTTAAAGGTGAGGTCAGAAAGGCTATTGTTGCCAAAAAAGCATTTTCAGGAAATGGAAAAAGGAGCCAAATGACGAAAACTGGAAACAGCATAAGCACTGGCAAGTTAACTGCAATGCATTGATAAGGCAAGCAAAGAGAGAATTTGAGAAGAAGCTTGCTGTGGAAGCAAAAATGCATAAGACTTTTTCAAGTACATTTGTAGCAAAAAAACCTATGAGAAAGTCAGTTGGACCATTAGATGATAGAGGGGTAAAAGGGGCACTAAGACGGACAAGGCTATAGCGGAGAAACTGAATGAATTCTTTGCTTCGGTCTTTACTGGGGAAGATTTAAGGATGTTACCCATGACTGAAATAATATTTAAAGGTGATGCCACAGAAGAAATGAAAGGTGACTTGCACACAATATACTGTGGAAAGAAATATCGATACACCGGGAAGATGTATTACAACTACTTGATAAACTGAAGAGTAGCAAATCACCTGGACCAGATGGTATACATCTAAGGGTGTTGAAAGAACTGAAATATGAGATTGCAGACCTACTATTAGTAATCTGTGAATTATCATTAAAATCATCTGTAATACCTGAAGACTGGAGGATGGCCAATGTAACGCCAATTTTTAAAAAGGAGTTCCAGGGGTGATCCGGGAAACTACAAACTGGTGATCCAGATGTCAGAACCGGGAAAAATGGTAGAAACCATTATAAAGAACAAAATTACTTAACATGTAGATGGTCATGGTTCACTGGGAGACAGTCAACATGACTTTAGCCAAGGAGAGTCTTGTCTTACTAATCTGTTATGTTTTTTTGAAGGTATGAAATAAACAGGTAGACAAAAGCATGTCCATCTTCGAACAGGTCGTGATCTACTTTTTCCGGCCAAAAGTGCCGGTGATCTACCACCATGAAAATTAAGTTGCAAATTAAATTTTAACCCAATAAAGTTGAAGGATTTCCCCCCGCCCCCCCCCCCCCCCCGTTTTTAATGAACCTTCTGTCATTTACTTGGATGTGATCAGCTGTTAAGCAAATTAAGCAAAAACAAAACAGAGAGACAAAGATCCAGTAAGAACTGCGAGGGGAAATGGAAAGTACATTTTTTCTTGAAGTTTTATTGAGTAATAACTTTCTTTAACTATCTTAATAACTTTCTTTAACTTTTACTGAGTAATTTGCGTATTAGAAAAATGATCAGAAGTGTTGTTTGCATTAGCTCAAATTAGCTCTTGTAGGATGAAACTGTACTCATCATCTCGCCAATGCATTTATTTTTACCTTGTAGTTCAAGGTTCATATTACTTAGTTCACCTGTAAAGTCAGCGAGAAATACCAGATCACATAACCACTTCTCATCTTCCAATTCTGCTTCGTAATCTCCCCTCTCCTTCAAAAAAACTTATTTCATTCAGCAAATCACAAAATCTTTGCAGAAATTTGTGCCTACTTAGCCATAAGAACATAAGATATGCCATACTGGGTCAGACCAAGGTCCATCAAGCCCAGTATTCTGTTTCCAACAGTGGCCAATCTAGGTCATATGTACCTAGCAGTTTCCCCAAGAGACACAAGTTCCACAATGCTTGTACTGGGTCAAGCATTGATATCTTCGGTCACTTCTTAATAATGGTTTATGGACCTTTCCTCCAGGAACTTGTCCAAACCTTTTTTAAACCCAGCTACACTAACAGCCTTTACTACATCCTCCGGTAACAAATTCCAGAGTTTGATTACACGTTGAGTGAAAAAATATTTTCTTTTATTAGTCTTAAATAGTTCACCTTGTAGCTTCATTGCATGTCCCCTAGTCTTTCTATATTCTGATAAGGTAAACAATCGATCTACGTTTACCCGTTCCACTCCGTTCATTAATTTATAGACTTCTATCATATCTCCCCTCAGCCGTCTCTTTTCCAGGTTAAAGAGCCCTAACCTTTTTAGCCTTTCTTCATAGGAGTATCCTTCCATCCCCTTTACCATTTTGGTGGCTCTTCTCTGTACCTTTTCTAAAATCGCTATATCCTTTTTAAGATACGGCGACCAGAATTGCACACAATATTCAAGGTGCGGTCTCACCATGGAACGATATAGAGGCATTATAATATCTTTTGTTTTATTTTCCATTCCTTTCCTTATCATACCTAGCATTCTATTTGCTCTCTTGGCTGCCGCTGCACACTGGGCCGAGGGTTTTAACATGGTATCCACAATGACGCCTAAATCTTTTTCCTGGGTGGTGGTTCCTAATGTGGAACCTTGCATCGTGTAACCATAGTTTGGGTTGTTCTTCCCTAGGTGCATAACCTTGCACTTGTCCACATTAAATTTCATCTGCCATTTTGATGCCCAGTCTTCCAATTTATCAAGATCCTCTTGCAATTTTTCACAATCCTCTTGGGTTTTAACAACTTTAAATAGTTTTGTGTCATTTGCAAATTTGATAACCTCACTCGTTATTCCACTTTCCAGGTCATTTATGAATATGTCAAAAAGCAGCGGACCCAGCACAGATCCCTGGGGTACACCACTATTCACCTTTCTCCATTGGGAAAATTGGCCATTTAACCCTTCCCTCTGCTTTCTATCTTTTAACCAGTTCCTGATCCACAATAGTACACTGCCTCCTATCCCATGACTCTTTAGTTTTGCCAAAAGTCTCTGATGAGGGACCTTGTCAAAGGCTTTCTGAAAGTCCAGATACACAATATCAACCGACTCTTTGTCCACCTGTTTATTCACTCCTTCAAAAAAACATAACAGATTAGTAAGACAAGATCTTCCTTGTCTAAAGCCATGTTGGCTGTCTCCCATTAGGTTGTGACTATCTACATGCTGAGTAATTTTATTCTTTATGATGGTTTCTTCCATTTTTCCCAGTACTGACGTCAGGCTCACCAGTCTGTAGTTTCCCGGATCACCCCTGGAACCCTTTTTAAAAATTGGTGTTACATTGGCGATCCTCCAATTTTCAGGTATTAGAGATGATTTTAATGATAGTTCACAGATTACTGAAAGCAGTTCTGCAATCTCATATTTCAATTCTTTCAACACCCTTGGATGTATACCATCCGGCCCAGGTGATTTGCTACTCTTCAGTTTATCTAATAGTTGTAAGACATCTTCCCGATGTATCGATATTTCCTTCAATTCTTCCGCACCTTTAAATACCACTTCAGTCATGGGTAACATCCCTACATCTTCCTCAGTAAAGACCGAAGCAAAGAATTCATTCAGTCTCTCCGCTATCGCCTTGTCGCCTCTTAGTGCTCCTTTAACCCCTTTATCATCTAATGGACCAACTGACTCTCTCACAGGTTTTTTGCTACGAATGTACTTGAAAAGGTCTTTATTTCGCGTTTTTGCTTCCGCAGCAAGCTTCTTCTCAAATTCTCTCTTTGCCTGCCTTATCAATACCTTGCATTTGA
The DNA here is from genome assembly GCA_033557465.1 of Ichthyophis bannanicus. NCBI lineage: Eukaryota > Metazoa > Chordata > Amphibia > Gymnophiona > Ichthyophiidae > Ichthyophis > Ichthyophis bannanicus. The sequence goes on from CM066036.1 coordinate 393,370,739, forward strand.
CTTGCCTGTGCTTGTGCTGTTTCCAGGTTTCTTCGTTTGGCTCTTTTTTCCATTTCCTGAAAGATGCTTTTTTGGCAACAACAGCCTCTCTGACCTCACCTTTAAACCATGCTGGCAGTTTTTTGGACTTCCTTCCACTTTTCTTAAAGCGTGGAATACAGCTGGTCTGGGCTTCCAAGATAGTATTTTTCAACAACACCCAAGCTTGATGTACGTCTTTAACCTTCGCAACTGCTCCTTTTAGTTTTTTCTTAACTGTTTTCCTCATTTTATCATAGTCTCCTTTTCGAAAGTTAAAAGGTAGTACTGTGGATTTCCTTACTATCCCTCCTCCACTAATTAAATCAAAGGCGATCATGTTATGATCACTATTGCCAAGTGGCCCCAACACCCTTATCTCTTGCACTAGATCTGGTGTTCCACTAAGGACTAGGTCTAATATGGCTTTCCCTCTGGTCGGTTCATAAACCAGTTGCTCCAAGAAGCAGTCATTTATTTCATCTAGGAACTTTATCTCCCTAGCATGTCCTGACGTGACACTGACCCAGTCGATTCCGGGGTAATTGAAATCACCCATTATTATTACTGCGCTGTAACTTTTGTTAGCTTCCTTGATTTCTTTGAGCATTTCATCATCCATTTGGTCATTCTGGCCAGGTGCTCGATAGAACACCCCCACTGCCATCGCCTTCCCCCTTTTATATGGAATTTCAATCCATATTTTATTTATTTTATTTTTTATTTATTTTTATTTCTTATATACCGCGCTTATAATCAGTGCGGTTTACATATGAATAAGTTTACATATAGATTCTACAGCAGATTTTGTTTCCTGCAAAACTTTAATCCTTTCTGACTCAATGCCCTCTCTAACATAGAGCACAACCCCTCCACCAATTTGATCAGCTCTATCATTACGATATAGTTTGTACCCAGGTATCACAGTGTCCCACTGGTTGTCCTCCTTCCACCATGTCTCTGATATTCCAATCATATCTAACCTTTCATTTAGTGCTATATATTCTAACTCTCCCATCTTATTCTTTAGACTTCTAGCATTTGCATACAAGCATTTTAGAGAATGTATTTTATTCATGTTAATTTCGGTATTGTTAGACATGGGTAAATTGGGATCTTTAAGCTCTGTCTGCTCCATACTTGAGGGCATTTGGGCTACTTTACTCTTTTGTGGAACCTCTCTGCTTTTGGTAGTATCCTTCAAGGATACATTCTTCCGAACCATCCGTTCTTGGGCGACTGTCGGCTTTCCCCTAATATCTAGTTTAAAAGCTGCTCTATCTCCTTTTTAAAGTTTAATGCCAGCAGCCTGGTTCCATCCCGGTTAAGGTGAAGCCCATCCCTTCGGTAGAGCCCCTCCTTTCCCCAGAATGTTCCCCAGTTCCTAACAAATCCAAAACCCTCATCTCTGCACCATTGTCTCATCCACGCATTGAGACTCCGGAGCTCTGCCTGCCTTTTGGGTCCAGCGCGTGGAACAGGAAGCATTTCGGAGAATGCTACCCTGGAAGTTCTGGATTTCAACTTCCTACCTAAAAGCCTAAATTTAGCCTCCAGAACCTCCCTACCACATTTTCCTATGTCATTGGTACCGACATATACCAAGACAGCAGACTCCTCCCCAGCACTATCTAAGACCTTATCTAGGTGGCGCGTGAAGTCCGCTACCTTCGTACCAGGCAGGCATGTTACCAGGCGATCCTCACGTCCACCAGCCACCCAGCTATCTACATGCCTAATGGTCGAATCACCAACTATAACGGCTGTCCTAACCCTTCCCTCTTGGGCACATGGCCCTGGAGAAACTTCCTCGGTGCGAGAGGGTTTTACATCACCTGGAGGACAGGTCCTAGTTACAGGATCACTTCCTGCCACACCAGGGTGATGCTCTCCTGTCACGTGACCTCTCTCCTCAATGGCAACAGGGGTGCTGCCAGACTGGAGGTGGGACTTCAGGACTATATCCCTTTAGGTCTCGTCTATGTACCTCTCTGTCTGTCTTATGTTTTCCAAGTCTGCTACTTTAGCCTCTAGAGAACGGACTTCTTCCCTGAGAGAAAAGAGCTCCTTGCACCTAGTGCACACGTAAGACCTCTCACCAACTGGGAGAAAATCATACATGTGACACTCAATGCAAAAGACTGGAAAGCCCCCATCCCGCTGCTGGACTGCTGTCTGCATCTTAGTTTTAAGTTTGTGTCTAGATCTTTAAGTTCTTACTTACTAGGGGTTGCTATGGGTATTTATACCAATAAAACTGTACCTAATACGTTTAATATACCTTGTTCACCTGAAGCTTAATTAATCTCAGGTCCTTAGTGTATGACTGATTTGGGTAATGAATTTCACCTGAAAGCACCTCCTGTCTTTTAAGATGTGTAAGTACCTATAAAGCTGTGATTATCCCAGGGGAGGGTGGGTGTGGGGAGGGAGGGAGGGAAATAACACTTATTAAAAGAGGGCTGCTACACAGTACCCTGTCTTGTGCTGCTGAGGTAAGCTAAATTCTGATTTGATTTAAATGATAGCTCTTAGCTGCTGCTAGGCTCTAATTTCTTATGAAATTTAAACTACAAGCTCTCTGCTGGGTACTAAATTTAACCAGAAAGCTCTCTTCTGTGTGTTAAATTTAAACTAAAAGTACTTTGCTGTTACTTGGCCCTGAGTGACTATTAAATTTAAACTACAAGCTCTCTGCTGGGTATGAAATGTAACCAGAAAGCTCTCCTCTGTGTTTTAAATTCAAACTTTAATTGCTGCTACTAGGCCCTAACTGATCCAACAAAAACAAAAAACAGTGGGTTCACAGATTAAGTAGCTTTAATACAAAGAATTCTTTTTAGAAAATTACCAGAAGTATATACTCACAGTTGCAGATTTTTCTCCAGAAGTAACAGTCCCCCTTTCTAATCCACCTTACATCTGTGTGCAAAATGATTTCCTCTGCCCTTTCATCAAGAGTAAGATTGAAAAGCCATCTTTGAAGTGATCTTCCACAAATTGAATTTACGATTTCGAAAGTGATGTCCATGACAGTCTTTGTATTGAATCTCTTGCTTGCCAAAACTTGCTGCTGAATGATGCAGTGGTAAGAAAGGAAATCTGGGATGTTGTCATGCTGTCTACAGAGGGGCTATGAAACCGTTAACCTCTCCTGTTATTGCCCTTGCTCCATCAGTAGTGATAGAAACAAGTCTATGCAATGGAAGATTACACTTCGTCACACAAGAATGGAAAGAACTAAATATTTCCTGACCGGTAGTTCTCCCTTTTAAAGAAATCATTCCAAGTATTTCTTCTTTAACATTGAAGTCTTCAAAAACCATCCGGATAAAGACTAGTAACTGGGCTATGTCTCTTATGTCTGTAGATTCATCCAGTTGGAGTGAGAAAGCAACACAATTTGAAACATCCTCCAACAATTGTTCAGTTGTGTTTCCACACATCTTTTCTATTCGCCGCACGACAGTGTTTCTTGATAATTGTACATCTTGAATAGCAGCTATGATCTCTTTCTTATTTTTAAATCCTTCAAAAAGATTGTCAGCTGCTTCAAGAAAACAATCTTTTAAAAATTCCCCTTCAGTGAAAGGTTTGCATTTCTTTGCGATCAGGTTGCTGATCTTGAAGGATGCTATGGTTGCATTGACCGAATGTGATCTTGGCTTCGCCATCAACTGTTGCTGAGTAGCCAATTTTGATTTAAGTTCTTTGAGCTTCAGTTTACGAATTTCACTTTTGGGTGGAAAATCAGCAGCAAACCTCTTGCTATGCAGAGCCTTATAATGACGTTCCGGATTACCCTTTTTGGGCAAGGATTCTGGGGCATTACAAATTAGACAACAACACTTGTCTTTCACCATGATGAAAAAGTAGTCCATTTCCCATTCATCATGAAAGTGGTAGGTTTTGCTCTTCTTTGGAACACTCATCTTCCTTCTACTGGGGTGGCTGGATGTAAGAAGGCCAAATCTGCTAAGTTAGTGTAAACACTGGCTGAATCTGGTCCAAAACTCTCACTGTCCCAAAGTATTAAAGATCAACAGGAACTGAAGACCTCTGGATGATGTGCAATACAAGGACTGGAGATTCCAAAACCACACATGCAGTTCTAAAAGTAAAAAAATAAGAATTCATCATACTGGCACCAACAAATACCACCAAACAATCATCAAAAAAACTCAAACACCTGTCCAGCAAACTAGATAAAATCAAATATCGCCAAACAAGTTCAAATACCACCACACACGATTTAATAAATTCTGCACACAGTGTAGAATCAACACAAAGGCAAGACGAAATAAAATTGCAGTGTAAAATCAATGCAAAGGCTAAGCAAAATAAAATTGCAGAGGCAAGCAAAAGTCACAGTGGTTTGAACCAATTCGAAGGCAAGGCATAGGCAAGTTAGCACAAAATTGGAAAAGCCTGCCAAAATCACCAAATTCTTGACACTTTGTTGTGTCTCCCCGAAAACGTTTAATGAAAGCGAACTATAAAGTGACCAATGACCAGCACACGACACAACTAATACGGTAAGTGTATTCAGGAAAGCCCGGGCGAATGGATATCGCTCGGAATATAACCCACTTCTAAGGGGTGTTGGGGCGGGGGCAGGAATGGTTGATTCTGAGAGGCAGGAGACCAGGTATGACGCCGGGCCTGTGGCTTCTCGTCACAGGCAGCAGCCCCCTGGGGTACCCACAAACTATTGGCACGAAAACAACAACCCCCCCGATACACCCGCAGGCAAGATTCCCGCAGGCAGGGAAAAAAGACAGGCAAAGGATCAGCAGCGGTGGCAAGCCCTTGGCAATTGACCTGCCGGCACGAACTCTCTCCTAGCGACGGGGCGAGCTGCTGGAGAGATGGAGCCAAGTGGGGCTGGAGATCTACCTCTGACCCCTCCACGATCTACAGGTAGATCTCGATCTTCCTATTGGACATAGTGTATAGTGTATCTGGATTTTCAGAAAGCCTTTGACAAGGTCCCTCAGAGACCTTTGGCGAAATTAGAAAGTCATGGGATAGGAGGCAATGTACTATTGTGGATCAGGAACTGGTTAAAAGATAGAAAGCAGAGGGTAGGGTTAAATGGAGTGGAGTGGAGTTAAGTGGAGTGGAGGAGTGGCCTAGTGGTTGGGGCAAGGTACTTCAGGCTGGAAGGTCGGGGGTTCAAATCCCACTAGAGGACAGCAACCTTGGGCCGGAAGGACTGGGGTTTCTAGTCCCACAGGTGCTCCTTGTGGTCTTGGGCAAGTCACTTAACCCGCCATAGCCCATGTTCCCTGTAAAATAGTTATCTCCAAGTTATAATGCCCTGTTCAATGTAATTTCAGTTCAATGTAAACCGCACTGATGCAGAATAGCGCGGTATATAAGAGAATATAAATAAATAAATAAAAATAAAATAAATAAATGGTCAATTTTCCCAATGGAGAAAAGTGAATAGTGCGGTACCCCAGGGATCTGTACTGGGTCCACTGCTTTTTAACATATTCATAAATGACCTGGAAATGGGAATAACGAGTGAGGTAATCAAATTTGCAGATGAGACAAAATTATTCAAAGTTTTTAAAACCGATGAGGATTGTGAAAAATTGTAAGAGGACCTTGATAAATTGGAAGACTGGGCATGCAAACGGCAGATGAAATTTAATGTGTACAAGTGCAACGTTATGTTCCTAGGAAAGAACAACCCAAACTAGTTACACAATACAAGGTTCCACTTTAGGAACCACCACCCAGGAAAAAGATTAAGGCATTATCGTAGATAACATGTTGAAACCCTCTGCCCAGTGTGCCCAAGAAAGCAAATAGAATGCTAGGAATTATAAGGAAAGAAATGGAGAATAAAACAAAGGATATTACAGTCAAACCTCGGTTTTCATGATTAATCCGTTCTAAGAAGTCTGACTAAAACCGAAACGTACGAAAACCGAAGCAATATTTCCCATAGGAAATAATGTAAATTCAATTAATCCGTTCCAGACACCCAAAACTATTCACAAAAAATACATTTTATAGAGAGTCAATCCCACTTCTGGCCACAGGATGGTGCTCCAGAGGTATTTTTGGCAGACAAATTGTTTAAACTGCCTTCCTCTCTGTGCAATCCTTGCATCTCTGGCTCGAGGATGTTGCTCACCTAACTTTCGCATCTCAACACGCGATCGGTGAGTCCGGGGGGGTAGTGCTGCCGGGACTGGGCAGGCAGTGTATGCAGACCAGCGCGAAGGTGTATGTACACTATTGCAGTACTTTTGGTTTTCAGATCTGGCACACGCGATCGGTGAGTCCGGGGGGGGGGGGGGGTAGTGCTGCCGGGACTGGGCAGGCAGTGTATGCAGACCAGCGTGTATTGCAGTACGAAAACCGAGGCGATAGACGAAAACCGAGACAAGATTTCAGTCTGAAAAGACGTCGAAAACCGAAACCGACGAAAACCGGGGCCAACGAAAACCGAGGTTTGACTGTATAATGCTTCTGTATCATTCCATGGTGAGACTGCACCTTGAATATTGTGTGCAATCCTGATTGCCGTATCTTAAAAAGAATATAGTGTTATTAGAAAAGGTACAGAAAAGAGCCACCAAAATGGTAAAGGGGTTGGAAAGATACACCTATGAAGAGAGGTTAAAAAGGTTAGGACTCTTTGACTTGAAAAGAGACGGCTGATGGGAGATACGATAGAGGTCTATGAATTAATGAATGGAGTGGAACAGGTAAATTTAGATTGATTGTTTACACCATCAAAATATAGAAAGACTAAGGGACATGCAATCAAGCTACAGTGTAACCTATTTAAGACTTACAATAAGAGAAAATATTTTTTCACTCAACGTGTAATCAAACTCTGGAATTCGTTATCAGAGGATGTAGTAAAAGCTGCTAGTGTAGCCGGGTTAAAAAAAGATTTGGACATGTTCCTGGAGGAAAGGTCCATAAACCATTATTAAAGGTGACCCAAGAAATCCACTGCTTGCCCTGCTACAAGCATTGTGGAGGAGCTGTCTCATGAACCGACCAAAGGTCCATAAACCATTATTAAGAAGGAACCCAGGATATTAATGCTTGACCCAGTACAAGCATTGTGGAACCTGTGTCTTTTGGGGAATCTGCTAGGTACGTATGACCTATATTAGCCACTGTTTGAAACAGGATACTGGGCTTGATGGCACTTGGTCTTACCCAGTATGGCATATCTTATGTTCTTAAATGCACTCTGCAGAATTTGACTTCTGTACAAAAGTAGTAATCTAACTTGAGATGCTTTCCTCGTGTTTCAAGTTAATTTAGAGAGGGAATGACAGTTGCAATCACCCAGGTACTTAATCTTTCTAATGTGGCCAAGAAATATATTATGCTTTTCTCTAGGAAAATACAGGAAGGTTAGTCCTCACATATGGGTGACGCCGACAGAGCCTGCGCGGAGCATTTCTCCAGCTTTCAAAGAAAGCCTTCTGGAATGCTACAATGCATGCATGATCCCCTTTCCAACCAAGGATGCCATCTTGCTCAGTCTCCTTTTTTCCACGGAGCCCAACGGACACTTATCCTGTTTCCCCGGAAAAATCTCTCACAAATTATCCTTAAAAGTTGTTTTTTCCCAGTTTGCGTACTAGTTCCTCTTCCCGCCTTGAGCTGGAGTGCCCATTTCTCGACTCCCTCTTCTTTTTTGATGACGTTTGCCTCAACCGGCGTTCGCATCCTTTTCATCTGGCTGTCGTCGACCCCGACCAGGTGTCTCCCACCATGTCTCATGTCTCCCAGTGAGTTAAAAAAATGTGACCGCTGCAGTCAAACTATGTCTGTCACAGACACCCACGACTGCCGCCTATGCTATCTGGGTCTGGACCATGACAGCACCACCTGAGACTTATGCCAGGCCATGACTTCGATAATCAACAAGAAACTGTTGGAGTTGCAGGGAAGAAGTTCCCGCAGTCTGACTCAGCTCCGGTTTTCCCGATGCTGAACTCCCAGGCCCGGGCGTCCTCGAAGTCCCGCACATCCTCGAAGTCCCGCAGTGGCTGCTCTTCTGAAAAGACCCCGGACCCGAGAAGAAAAAGAAAAAAATCCTCAAAGCCAGTCAAGGTTCCACTGGCGAAACCAGGTAAGGTACCGCAGAGGGACTCAGATGACTCTAAGCAGCACCCCCTTAAGGTCTCTAGAAAGGAGTCCTCGGCCGCAGATACCGTGTGAAGCCCCTCCATGCCGAAAGCTGTGGAGCCTTCTGGCCTCGAAGCCAGATTGGCAGCCCTGGGACAGAATATCTTTTCTATCCTGGCCCTGCAGCTGCTCATCTGCATCATCTTCCCCAATAACTGGGCTCCCAACTCTTGGGGAGCTCCCGGGTGTCGAGCCAGGCACTGAGCACCATTGGCCTCCTGCAAGCCCTTGGCACCGATCAAGGTCCCAGTCCCAATCTTCGGGTGTCCAGTCCTCCCCAGCCAATTTTCAGAAGTCGGACCTGAGATCCTCCAAAGGAACCCTGTTCCCGAAATCCGGCCTCAATGCTTGGGAATCCCAAGCCTCGGAGTCCTCGACACCCTCCAGTTTCGAGTTGGAGACTTATGATGAGGCCTCCCCAAAGATCTCTCGACACCGAGATGTCCCCTCGGATTCATCTCCCCTGGCACCCCAGTGCCATTCTCCCCCAGAGGACATTGCCTTCCATGACTTCATCTGGGATATGGCCCAGGCCCTGTCGGTCCCCACCAAATCAGAGGAGGATCTACGCACCAAAGAACTGGAGATCCTCCAGTATGAGTCCCTACCAAAGGAGGCTCTCACGGTGCCGGTGCAATCTGTCCTTGAGTGGTTGCTCCTACGAATATGGGAGACCCCGGCCTCGGTGCCAGTGGTCAGCCGACGCCTCAACGCCAAGAATAAGAAAGGGAAAAATGAGTCATATAAAAAGGAAAGTCAAGAGACAAAGGTGATGAGGAAGGAGCAGGGGGACATCAGGGATATAAAAGATGACTAGGATGATGAGACTCGATAAATGGCAAATGGTATGGGTCTCAAAATAAGTAAAGGAGTGGGACTGAGGAGAAAGAAGGGCTTGCAACTTTAAGAAAAGAGCAAAGCAGTCCGGTATAATAATCATGGTCTATTGAGCAAGGTATTTGGGGGGAAAAATGGAAACCATAATAGAGAGCAGCAACAGAAGTAGTCATCAAAGGAAAACCAGGTCTTGATTTGAATGAGTAAGAGGTCATGAATGTAAACAAGGCCTTCCATAGGGAACATAAGAAAGCAAGAGGAGGAGGAAAGAAGATAGAAGGGTAATGGATTCATGTGTATAGATGGGTTGAAAGTTACCTAGAAGAACCACAATTGGGATTGATGTCTCAGGACAGGAATGGAGACTTGACAAGTATGATGTACTCTCAGGGGCAGTGATAATATTTGGAAGAAAGGGAGAAGGCCTTGAAGCTCAATCAGCTGGTCAAGCAACAAAATGAATAAAGAGGAGAGAATATAGAAAAAGAATGTTTGGAAAGATCTGCAGTGGGGAATAAGACTCTGGAGGACCATTTAATGCATACGAATCACTAAAAATCTGTGATTTATGCATATTATAGCACAGAACTTTCTATGGTTTCTTATAAAACTACCCCTAGATGTTTAAAGTTAAATGGTAGCTGTGCCACTGAATATTGACGGGGAATGTGAGCGTCAGGAAAATTACAATGAATGAAGTCATAGGAAAGAAACAAATAAATAGTCCTAACCTGAGAAACACAGACGGGCCAGTATTCAAAAATGTGTCCAGATGACTGCTGGCCATTTTACTTTTGGCCAGATGAGATGTCTGGACAAAAGTTAACTGGCTAAATAAATAGGAAGAATGTGAGGCACAAGTGCAGTATTACTTTAACTATATAATGCAGATCAGTGTTGCTTTATCCGGATAACACTAATTCTTCGGGAACAAGCAGGAAGTCAGTCCTCACATATGGGTGATGTAAGCACAGATGGAGCTATCGTGGAAGCAGCTCCCCAGCTTTCAAGGAAAGCCTTTTTGGAGATGCCACCATGCATGCATGGTCCCCTTCCCGCCCAAGGGTACCATCTTGCTCAGTTTCCTTTTTTCCGCAGAGCCCTTTAGACGTCGTCTGTCTTTCCCCTGGAAAAAGTTGATTTTTTCTTCTCGAGTTTTTAACTCGTCTCAGGTATCGCACCGGTACTCTTCCCGCCTACCGATCTTGGTGCCTCGGCGTCGAGTTCGGTTCATGTTTGTGTTTTTGGACGCCTTTGCACTTTTTTTCCCCGCTGGCAGCTCGGAAGGTCTTCAACCTCGCAGGGGTTCTTTTTTCCCCTATGGCTACCAGTGGTTTCAAGAAGTGTGATAGGTGTTCTAAGCTAATGTCCTTAATCGACACACATGACTGCTGTCTCCATTGTCTTGGGCTGGACCATGACCTGGCTGCCTGCAGCTTATCAAACAGATGTCTAGCAAGGCCCTGAAGAGCCACCAGCAGCAGCACGATAAGTTTTTCCCCGACTCCCCAATGCCTCCGAAGGCCAGGGCCTCGTCTGAGGCTCCGACATCTTGGGAGGAGTTCTCCAAACCCGAGCACCATCGTGGGTCCTCAGAGAGGGGGTCCCCCTCAAGGGAGCACAGGAGGAAGAAGAAACCCTCGAAGGTGGTGTCCTTGGATGGCTCCGACAGACAGGGTTCCTCTTGGGCCCGGTCTCGCAGCTCCAGGCGCCTGCCCGAGGCATTGGAGAAGGAGCGGCCGGTGAAGGTCCCTCGGAAGGATCCGACGGCTGACCAGCCTCGATCCTCGGAGGCTATCCTTATCGAGGGGGAGCTGGCGTTAGGCCCAAGTTCCTCGGTGCCTGCGCCAAAGGCTGCGGAGTCTCCTGGCCTCGAGTCCAGAATGGCAGCCTTGGAGCACAGATTGTCTGCCTTCTTGGACCAGCAGCAGGCGCTGTTGTCCGGCACATCCGGTTCCTCCGCCGCAACCACTGGGTGTTCGAAGTTGACCCCGGAGGCTGAGCCGATCCTTGAGGTCCTGCGGCCTCGAGTCGATCTTCGGCCAAGATCGCGTTCGGTGTCCTGCTTGACGAGGCCACGATCGTCCCTGATGTCCTCCCTGGGGGTGCACCATGTGGCGTCGGGCCCCTCGCAGCCCACAGAGCAGGCCATCCTTGAGTCTTCCTCGGACCTCTCCGAGTGGGAGACGGAGGATGATGAGTCCCCGGATACTCGTTGACACCGCAACGTCCCCTTGGACTTCCCAGTTTCGGAACCTCAGAGAAGGTCCCTGCCAGAGGATATGGGATTCTTAGATTTTGTCAGACATGTCTAAGGCCCTGGCATTCCCGACTGAGTCATTGGAGGATCCTTGAGCTGATGAGCTCGAGATCCTCCAATACGAGGCTCCCCCTCAGAAATCGCTCACGGTGCCCATTCCTCCCATCCTGGAACGGCTCTTGTTCCGCATGTGGGAGACGTCAGTGCCGGTGGTGAGCAAGCAGCTCGATTCAATGTATCGAGACCGCTGGAGCCCTGTCTTCCAAAAGTCGCAACTGCTGCACAACTCCATGATGGTGGAGTCGGTTATGTGTCGGCTGAAGAGCCAGAAAACACACTCCTCGGTGCCCCCCGGGAGGGAGACCCGCACCTTGGACACCCTCGGCAGGAAGTACTACCAGGGCTCGATGCACATTTGCCATGTCCAGGCCTACCAGCTGTACATGGGCATGTACCTGAGGGTTTTGGCGAAGGAACTCGCCAGTTTCAAAACATGGTCTCTCAGAGGAAACCTTGTAGTGCTTCAGGAGCCTGTCCAAGACAATCCGTGAATGCTCCAACTTTATGTCTGAAGCGGCCTATGATGGGTTTGAGTCGGCGGCCCAGGTAGCCGCGGCGAGCGTCGGTGCGCACCGCCAAGCTTGGCTCCAGTTGTCTGACTTCGAGCAATGGGTCCAGGACAAGTTGGTTGATGTCCCCTGCTAGGGAGAAAACCTCTTTGGCAAGCCCATGACCGACAAGGCTGCCGAGCTGGAGACCGAGTTCATGACGAGGACTAAGCTCTCTAAAAAGGCTGCTGCCCCTCCCCAATGGAAGGGCTCAAGTAAAAAGCCCTTTTACCTGAGGAAGGCAGCTGCGTACCGGAACTACCCACATTTTCAGGCCTCCCCAGCTCCCCAACAAGGGCAGCAGGCCAAGGGACAAGGGCATGGCCCGCGTAAGCAGAAGGCTCCAAAGCCCCAGGCGCTGGCTCTGGCCCGTTTTTTTACTACTCCGGGATAGCCTCTCTACCATAAGGAGGTAAGCAGCCCACAGGGGACAACTGACCCTCTATGCCCCAAGGGTGGGTAAATATCACTACCGATGTCTGGGCACTGAGGGTGGTCAAGGAGGGCTACCTCCTCCGCTTGACTCAGATGCCTCCTCATTTTCCAGGAGAGTCCCCCAGGTCTCACCTTCACCGGGACCTTCTTCTGAAGGAACTGGCAGGTCATCTCGAGAACAATGTGGTGGAACCGGTGCCCCACCACCTCCAGGGCAAGGGGTTCTACTCCAGATACTTCCTCGTCCCAAAGAGGACAGGGGGCTTAAGGCCCATCCTCGACCTGTGGAACCTCAACAAATTCCTGGTGCGGGAGAAGTTCAAGATGCTCTCCCTTGGAGCATTGCTGCCCTACCTCCAGCAGGGAGACTGGCTATTCTCCTCAAGGATGCTTATACTCACATCCTAATACACCCACACCACAGGCAGTACCTGCGGCTCATAGTAGGGGACAGGCACTTTCATTACAGAGTGCTCCCATTCAGTCTCGCCTTTGCCCAAAGGGTGTTCACGAAATGCCTGGCATTCGTGACTGCCTTTCTCAGGCTTCAGGGGGTCTTCGTGTTTCCCTACCTGGATGACTGGCTCGTAAAAGGGGACATGGCATCTGAGGTGCAGCAGGCCACCACACGCACCATCCAGGTTCTATAGCACTTGGAGTTTATCATAAACTACCCCAAGTCCCATCTTCTTCCGACACACTGCCTGGAATTTATCGGAGCGAAGCTCAACATCCGCCAGTTAAAGGCTTTCTTGCCCATGGACAGGACAGAACGCCTCAGATCTCTGGCTCGGGACATACAACATTGTCCCTCGGTGTCTGCCCGCCATCTTCTGCGCCGCCTCGGGCACATGGCCTCCACAGTCCACGTCACTCCAGATGCCCGTCTCCACATGAGAACGGCGAAGTGGTGTCTCTGGGACCAGTGGTCCCAGGCCACGGGCCACCTCAGGGACAAGTTTGCGTGACCCGCCAGCTGGTGGACTCCCTTGTCTGGTGGCAGTCATCTCAGAACCTAGAAAAGTGCATGCCTTTCTAAGGCCCTGAGCATTCGATGGTCCTCACCACAGATGCCTCCCTACTTGGCTGGGGAGCCCATTGGGAGGATATCCGCACCCAGGGCTGCTGGTCACTGGACGAAAGCACCCAGCAAATCAATCTCCTGGAGCTTCAAGCCATTCACCTCACCCTAAGAGTGTTCGGCCATCGCCTCCGCCACTGGCCGGTCCTGGTCCAGATGGACCACCAGGTGGCCATGTTCTTTGTGTACAAGCAAGGGGGTACAGAGTCCTGTGCCCTCTGTCAGGAGGCATTGGCCCTCTGCTCTTACACGACCCTGCAGGGTATCTTACTCAAAGCGGTGTACGTGCCAGGACAGGACAACCTACTGGCCGACAGGCTAAGCAGGGTTCTCCAACCGCACTAGTGGCAGCTGGGACCCCAAAGTAGCCAGCCTTTGGGGGGAACCCCTTGATGGACCTGTTCGCCAGCCTGGACAATGCCCAGTTGACCCGCTTTTGCTCTCAGCAGGCTCACCCCTCCAGGGTGGCGGCGGACACGTTTCTAATCACATAGTCCGGGGACCTCATGTACGCCTTCCCTCCGATGCCGCTAATTGCCAAGACCTTATTCAAGATACTCCGCGACAGGGCCTCGCTCATCTTGTTAGCCCCCCGATGGCCCAGGCAGCTGTGGTTCCTGCTGCTCCTGCAGTTGGTGGTGGAAGCCCCCATCCCCTTGCGGACCGCTCCGGGGCTTCTATCTTAGGAAGGGGGCTGTCTCCTACACCCCAAACTGGGGTCTCTTTCGCTCATGACTTGGCTTCTGAGAGGGTAGCCCTGGCCCATCTCTACCTTCCCATTGAGATGGAGAATGTTCTGCTGGCCTCCCATAAGGCATATACGAAATGGCGTAGGTTCTCAGCTTGGTGTGCCGAGTGAAGGGATGACTCTTTCTCCTGCCAGTGGCTATGGTGTTGCAGTACCTTCTCCACCTTTCTCATTCCGGACTCAGATCTAATTCCATTAGAGTGCACCTCGGTGCTCTGGCGGCTCTCCACCACCCGGTTGATGGTAAGGTAAGCCCCTTTTGGCCCAACCTCTAGTGGGCCGCTTCCTATGGGGCCTGCTCTTATCTAAGCCCCTGGTTCGCTCTCCAGTGACCAAATGGGATCTCAATGTGGTGTTGGGGCAGCTCACCAATCCACCATTCGAGCCCTTGCCTACTTGCCACCTTCGCTACCTTTCGTGGAAGGTGGTTTTCCTGGTTGCGCTCATTTCTGCTTGCAGGGTTAGTGAGCTCCAAGCTTTTGTGACTGAAGCACCCTGTACCAGGTTATATAAGAACAGGGTGGTGCTCCACATTCACATTTTGCACCTCTAAACTGGAATGCGCTACCTCACGAAATCCGTGCTATCAAAAACCTAATCCTATTCAGAAAAGCATTGAAATACCACTTGTTCACAAAATGCTACCCAGAAGTCAACCTAGACATTAACAAAACTACCACCTCAATACAACCTGAAAAGGGCTAGTTGGTCAACCTTCTCTCTAGTCCTATTAGTGAACCACATTGCAACATCCAAACGTGTTTTATATTACTGTATATACCATTAAGTTAATCTGTACATAGTTCCCCCGATTGTCCTATTGTTGAAGTTCCCTGTTCAATGTAAAACTCAATGTTACTTGTATGCATTGTAGTATGTTCTTGTTCTATGTACACCGCACTGATTTTAATAGCGCGGTATAAAAGAATTGTTAAATAAATAAAATAAATAAATAAATAAATAAATTCACCACAAATTTCTTCCGAAGGTAGTATCCTCATTCCATCTCAATTAGGAGGTGGTACTCCCTACCTTCTTCCTGAGACCTCACGCCAGTCGGGCGGAGAGGGTCCTCCATACCTTGAATTGTAAGAGGACCTTGTCCTTCTATATCCAACGCACTCAGGACCACCGCAAAGCCTCCCAGCTCTTCATATCCTATAATCCCAGCAGGCTGGGGGAAGCGGTGACTAAGCATACGCTGTCCACATGGGTGGCGGACTGTATTGCCCTCGCCTATGAGCAGGCAAGGCATCTGCTGGATGGTCGCATCACAGCGCATCGTGTCTGGGCCAGGGCGGCTTCAGTGGCAAATCTGCACTCTGTCCCGATGGCAGACATCTGCCAGGCTGCCACCTGGTCTTCAGTCCATACCTCTGCAGCCCATTACTGCCAGGAAAGAGAATCCCGACAGGATAGAGCCTTCAGCCAGGCTGTGCTCTTTTCGAGGTCTAGGCAACTCCTACCCTCCGACCCTTCTGTGTTGAGGCTACCGGAGTTCTGATTTCATTGGACACAGGGATCCTACTGTAGTCTGTACATCAGACTGACTTGCTGCTGCTTGCGGCTCCCCTTGAGGGAGCCCGATTTTTGCTATGGGTCTCCCTGTAGCTGGGGAGTCCCAAATGTGAGGACTAATTTCCTGCTTGTTCTCGGAGAAAGCATAGTTACTCACCTGTAACAGGTGTTCTCCAGGGACAGCAAGAATCAGTCCTCACAACCCTCCCTCCTCCCCTTGGAGTTGCTCCTTTACCATTCTTTATTTTGCTATCTTCAGGTATGTCATTTGACTGAGCAAGATGGCACCCTTGGGCGGGAAGGGGACCACACATGTGTGGTGGCATTTCCCAAAGGCTTTCTTTGAAAGCTGGGGAGATGCTTCCATGAGGGTTCCGTTGGTGCCGACATCACCCACATGTGAGGACTGATTCCTGTTGTCCCCAGAGAACACCTGTTACAGGTGAGTAACTACGTTTTCAGTGCTATCTGGATAAGTTAAGTAGTTAAATCTGGTCAGAAAAATACCTGTCCTAAAGATTATGGAATAAAAATATCCAATTAAATTTTTTGGATAACTGTGACCCTCCAGTGTGCTTGAGTTGTGCGTGTGCCCCTTGGAAGTGCGTGTCTTCTGGCCTATAAACAAGGTGTTGAAAGCTGAAGCTCAGGTGTCTTTAGCTGAGGCAGCTGGGAATAGTTTATAGATAAGCTGCAATTAAACCAATACCTCGTCTATTGGTTGAAGGAGCTCAGGGTATTGAAAGTTAAAGCCTAGGTGGGACCAGTTCTGAACTGAAAAGCTAAAGAAATAGAAGGTATTTACAAGGCCAAAAATAGATAAAAAGGTCAATATTTCGTGCCACAACCACCATTTAACTGTAAACATCTAAATGATAGTTTTATAAGGAACCACAGAAAGTTACGTGCTATTTTAACATACATAAATTATGGATTTTTAGTGATTCATGTGTGGATCTTTATGTATGTATTTGAGGTGGTCGTTATTCTATAAGTACATGCGTTATGCAGATGGTGCGAACTTTCACTATGGGCATTCATATGGACGGAGTTTGTACGTACTTTATAAAATACAGGCTTGCTGCATATTAGGTATATTTGAACAATTACACGAACTATGAGGCTTGTGTAAGTGCTCACACCTAAATCTAATGTATGTAAGGGCCTGTCCTTTTCTGGAGGTTAGCAAGGGCATGGTCAGCTCAGAGTGAGACTTTCCCAACTCCCCCAGTGAAGGGGTTGAGGGTCCTTAAGAAGCGTTATGCCTTCCTACAGGAGGGACTACACCATGTACTTCAACATACCTTGAATGGATGTGCATGTCATGGCGGTCATGAAGCGCACAACCCTCCTGTTGGAGGATGGTGCAGCCCTAAAAACCACCTGGATTGTAAGATGGAATCTCTCCTGAAGAGTCCTCGACTTCCTCTGTTATCCTCAAGTTTGGTGCTGTGTGGGTCTGACAACTCAAGCTCTTCTTCAATGGATTCAGTCACTTACTCCGGAGGATATTATTGTCATCCTCGAGTCAGCAACAGCCTTTCTGTCAGTAGCTATGTATGATCTCATTCACTTGGCAGCTAAAAGTCATTGCTTTTTCAGTGGTGACACAATGCTGGCTGTGACTTCGCCACTGGGAAGCAGATGCGGCCTCCAAGTCCTGGTTGTCCCAGCTTGCCTTTAAAGGGAAACATTTGTTTGGAGAAGCTGGTTAAGGATTTGGGTTAGCTCAAACCTCATTGCCTCCCAGAGGATAGGCCAAAGGGGCCTGGGAAGCGAATGGGTGTATTCTCTTCCTCAGCATCTGCCCATTTTCCTCATTCCTGATACCTGGAATCCAAGAGTTTCCAGGACCCTTGTAAGTATCGCCCTAGAAAGCCCACCTTCTCTTTCTTTTCTGATTTTCGGTCTCAGGCTCATTCTTTATATAAGGTTCATGGACCCCAGGAACCTACCACCTCAGAAGTTCCACCTTCTATCTGTGCAGTGATGGTTGTGGACCCATTCCAGGTTGCCTCCAATGGGCAGCAAGCTGTGCCTTTTCTACCATGAGTGGGCCCGATTCACCAAAGACCGCTGGGTACTAGTCACCATTAGACATGGCTATGTTCTGGAATATAGGGAATCCATCCCAAATGCCTTCATTGTCTTCTCAGGTGGGTTTGCGGCCAAGAGAGCAGCTGTTCAGATCATGCTGGAAAGATTACTCCATCTGCAGGCGTTTGTCTCGGTCCCCCATGCTGAGCAATGCAAGGGCTGGTACGCCATCTACTTTGTGATACCAAAGAAAAAGAGTTATTTTCAACTAATCCTGGACCTCAAAGCGGTCAACTCCCACCTGCGAGCTCTACACTTACATATGGAGATTCTGAGGTCAGTGATTCAGACGGTGCAGCGCAGGGAATTTCTTACATTTCTGGATCCAGCTGAGGCCTGTTTCAACATTCCTATCTGTGAGGATCAACAGCACTTCCTCCATTTCACTGTGCTTGTCTCTCGTTTTCAATTTACCGCTCCTTCTTTGATCTTTCCACTGCCCCCAAGGACATTCTCGAAGGTCATGTTAGTGGTGGCCACAGCACTAAAATGCTGAGGGATCTGTGTTCACCCACATCTGGACAATTGGCTCATTTGAGCCAGGTCACAGTCGGAAGCGTCTCGAGTGTCGACCCATGTCGTACCATACCTGGAGAGTCTCGGCTGAGTGATCGGTTGTGGAAAGAGTCACTTTGAGGCTTTACAATCACTGGACTACATGGAGCGCAGTTTGACACTCATGTAGGCAGGGTCTTCATACCTGAGGAGAGGGTGAAAAGATTGTTGTCTCGACTGGCAGTCTTCCAGACACAGCATGCTCCCAGACTCGTTCCCTGTGCCTACTTTAGCCTCAGGGAACGAGTCCGTTCTCTAGAGGCTAAAGTAACAGACTTGGAAAGCATAAGACAGACAGAGAGGTACATAGACGAGACCTACAGGGATATAGTCCTGAAGTCCCACCTCCTGTCTGGCAGCATCCCTGTCGCCATGGAGGAGAGAGGTCACGTGACAGGAGAGCATCACCCTGGTGTGGCAGGAAGTGATCCTGTAACTAGAACCTGTCCTCCAGGCGATGTAAAACCCTCTCGCACCGAGGAAGTTTCTCCAGGGCCATGTGCCCATGAGGGAAGGGTTAGGACAGCCGTTATAGTTGGTGATTCGATCATTAGGCATGTAGATAGCTGGGTGGCTGGTGGACGTGAGGATCGCCTGGTAACATGCCTGCCTGGTGCGAAGGTAGCGGACCTCACACGCCACCTAGATAAGGTCTTAGATAGTGCTGGGGAGGAGTCTGATGTCTTGGTACATGTCGGTACCAATGACATAGGAAAATGTGGTAGGGAGGTTCTGGAGGCTAAATTTACGCTTTTAGGTAGGAAGTTGAAATCCAGAACTTCCAGGGTAGCATTCTCTGAAATGCTTCCTGTTCCACGCGCAGGACCCAAAAGGCAGGCAGAGCTCCGGAGTCTCAATGCGTGGATGAGACAATGGTGCAGAGATGAGGGTTTTGGATTTGTTAGGAAACTGGGGAACATTCTGGGGAAAGGAGGGGCTCTTCCGAAGGGATGGGCTTCACCTTAACCGGGATGGAACCAGGCTGCTGGCATTAACCTTTAAAAAGGAGATAGAGCAGCTTTTAAACTAGATATTAGGGGAAAGCCGACAGTCGCCCAAGAGCGGATGGTTCGGAAGAATGTATCTTTGAAGGATACTACCAAAAGCAGAGAGGTTCCACAAAAGAGTAAAGTAGCCCAAATGCCCTCAAGTATAGAGCAGACAGAGCTTAAAGATCCTAAATTACCCATGTCTAACAATAGCCAAATTAATATGAATAAAATACATTCTCTAAAATGCTTGTATGCAAATGCTAGAAGTCTAAAAAATAAGATGGCAGAGTTAGAATATATAGCACTAAATGAAAGGTTAGATATGATTGGAATATCAGAGACATGGTGGAAGGAGGACAACCTGTGGGACACTGTGATACCTGGGTACAAACTATATCGTAACGATAGAGCTGATCAAATTGGTGGAGGGGTTGCTCTCTATGTTAGAGAGGGCATTGAGTCAGAAAGGATTAAAGTTTTGCAGGAAACAAAATCTGCTGTAGAATCAATATGGATTGAAATTCCATGTAAAAGGGGGAAGGCAATGGCAGTGGGGGTGTACTATCGAGCGCCTGGCCAGAATGACCAAATGGATGATGAAATGCTCAAAGAAATCAAGGAAGCTAACAAAAGTTACAGCACAGTAATAATAATGGGTGATTTCAACTACCCCGGTATCAACTGGGTCAGTGTCACGGCAGGACATGCTAGGGAGATAAAGTTCCTAGATGAAATAAATGACTGCTTCTTGGAGCAGCTGGTTCATGAACCGACCAGAGGGGAAGCCATATTAGACCTAATCCTTAGTGGAACACCAGATCTAGTGCAAGAGATAAGGTTGTTGGGGCCACTTGGCAATAGTGATCATAGCATGATCGCCTTTGATTTAATTAGTGGAGGAGGGATAGTAAGGAAATCCACAGTACTACCTTTTAACTTTCAAAAGGGAGACTATGATAAAATGAGGAAAACAGTTAAGAAAAAACTAAAAGGAGCAGTTGCAAAGGTTAAAGACGTACATCAGGCTTGGCTGTTGTTGAAAAATACTATCTTGGAAGCCCAGACCAGCTGTATTCCGCGCTTTAAGCAAAGTGGAAGGAAGTCCAAAAAACTGCCAGCATGGTTTAAAGGTGAGGTCAGAGAGGCTGTTGTTGCCAAAAAAAGCATCTTTCAGAAAATGGAAAAAAGAGCCAAACGACGAAACCTGGAAACAGCACAAGCACTGGCAAGTCAAATGCAAGGCATTGATAAGGCAGGCAAAGGGAGAATTTGAGAAGAAGCTTGCTGCGGAAGCAAAAACGTGAAGTAAAGACATTTTCAAGTACATTCGTAGCAAAAAACCTGTGAGAGAGTCAGTTGGTCCATTAGATGATAAAGGGGTTAAAGGAGGACTAAGAGGCGACAAGGCGATAGCGGAGAGACTGAATGAATTCTTTGCTTCAGTCTTTACTGAGGAAGATGTAGGGATGTTACCCATGACTGAAGTGGTATTTAAAGGTGTGGAAGAATTGAAGGAAATATCGATACATCGGGAAGATGTATTACAACTATTAAATAAACTGAAGAGTAGCAAATCACCTGGGCCGGATGGTATACATCCAAGGGTGTTGAAAGAACTGAAATACGAGATTGCAGACCTGCTATTAGTAATCTGTGAACTATCATTAAAATCATCTCTAATACCTGAAGATTGGAGGATCGCCAATGTAACACCAATTTTTAAAAAAGGTTCCAGGGGTGATCCGGGAAACTACAGACCGGTGAGCCTGACATCAGTACCGGGAAAAATGGTAGAAACCATCATAAAGAATAAAATTACTCAGCATGTAGATAGTCATGACCTAATGGGAGACAGCCAACATGGCTTTAGACAAGGAAGATCTTGTCTTACTAATCTGTTATGTTTTTTTGAAGGAGTGAATAATCAGGTGGACAAAGGTGAGTCGGTTGATATTGTGTATCTGGACTTTCAGAAAGCCTTTGACAAGGTCCCTCATGAGAGACTTTTGGCAAAACTAAAGAGTCTTGGGATAGGAGGCAGTGTACTATTGTGGATCAGGAACTGGTTAAACGATAGAAAGCAGAGGGTAGGGCTAAATGGCCAATTTTCCCAATGGAGAAAGGTGAATAGTGGTGTACCCCAGGGATCTGTGCTGGGTCCGCTGCTTTTTGACATATTCATAAATGACCTGGAAAATGGAATAACGAGTGAGGTTATCAAATTTGCAGATGACACAAAACTATTTAAAGTTGTTAAAACCCAAGAGGATTGTGGAAAATTGCAAGAGGATCTTGATAAATTGGAAGACTGGGCATCAAAATGGCAGATGAAATTTAATGTGGACAAGTGCAAGGTTATGCACCTAGGGAAGAACAACCCAAACTATGGTTACACGATGCAAGGTTCCACATTAGGAACCACCACCCAGGAAAAAGATTTAGGCGTCATTGTGGATACCATGTTAAAAACCCTCGGCCCAGTGTGCAGCGGCGGCCAAGAGAGCAAATAGAATGCTAGGTATGATAAGGAAAGGAATGGAAAATAAAACAAAAGATATTATAATGTCTCTATATTGTTCCATGGTGAGACTGCACCTTGAATATTGTGTGCAATTCTGGTCGCTGTATCTTAAAAAGGATATAGCGATTTTAGAAAAGGTTCAGAGAAGAGCCAGCAAAATGGTAAAAGGGATGGAAGGATACTCCTATGAAGAAAGGCTAAAAAGGTTAGGGCTCTTTAACCTGGAAAAGAGACGGCTGAGGGGAGATATGATAGAAGTCTATAAATTAATGAACGGAGTGGAATGGGTAAACGTAGATCGATTGTTTACCTTATCAGAATATAGAAAGACTAGGGGACATGCAATGAAGCTACAGGGTAAACTATTTAAGTCTAATAAAAGAAAATATTTTTTCACTCAACGTGTAATCAAACTCTGGAATTTGTTACCAGAGGATGTAGTAAAGGCTGTTAATGTAGCTGGGTTTAAAAAAGGTTTGGACAAGTTCCTGGAGGAAAGGTCCATAAACCGTTATTAAGAAGGGACCCAGGATATCAATGCTTGAACCAATACAAGCATTGTGGAACCTGTGTCCCTTGGGGAAACTGTTAGGTACATATGACCTAGATTGGCCACTGTTGGAAACAGAATACTGGGCTTGATGGACCTTGGTCTGGCCCAGTATGGCATTTCTTATGTTCTTAGAACTTGAGATTATCTGCAGCTTCTTTATCTTTATTTTTATCGTTATTACTTTGCTTGATAGACTGCTCTAGCAACAGCATCAGAGCAATTAATAATAATAAAATGGATTGCAAAAGGCAGAAAAGAAAGAAAACGAAATGCCAATTCAATAACAGGACAGGGGGAAAGGAAAGAGAAACAGAAGCACTTAGGGTAAGGTGGGTAGCAGCTGAGAGGGTAGAGGTGGTATAGGAGACTAGTCAGGGAGGAATATCTGAAAGGTTGAAGGCTGACTGGAAAAGATGGGTTTTTAAAGTAGCTTTTAAATTCTTAAAAGAGGGCTTGGACCGAAGGGGGTGGGGAAGGAGTTCCAATGGGCAGAACCCAAGAAGAACGAGGCAGATCCCTGTGTGCATTCAAGTCGTTCCTGGGAAGCAGATGGAAGAACTAACTGGTGATTATGAATGGAACATAGAAGACGATGTGGTATATGGAAGTGAAGAAGATCAGCGAGATACTGGGGTATGCCGGTGTGAATGGTTCTGTGAACAAACGTGAGACTCTTGTTCTGGATTCTAAAATGGATGGGAAGCCAATGAAGAACTAACAGAGAGGTGACGTGGTCCAACCAGGAGGAATGAGTGATGATATGGGCAGCAATATTCTGGAGTAATTGACGTCTCTGTAGCTGATATAGTGGAAGGTTGGCCAAAGCAACATTACCGTAATGAATATGTGTGACAACCAGGAAGAGAAGAAGCATGGTGAAGGAAGGAGTAGAGAGGAAGGGGTGGATGGCACAGATTCAGCATAAGTAGTAGAAAGAGTGGCGAGTGATGGAGGAAATGTGTTCCGTAAAGGAGAGGGTGGAGTCGAGTGTCAAACCAAGATATTGGAAGGAAGTAGCCAATGAGACCGAAGTAGTGGAGAGCGCAGGAGCTAAGGAAAGAGGGGGAGCACCAAAAGTGAACCAGGTGGTGGTTGATTTGGATGGATTCAGATATAAGTAATTCATTGTTATCCAAGAATAGGCAAGAGCAAGGCAGGAGTTCAGGGAGGATTGGCCGGGGACAGATGAATCAGTACGATAAAGAAGAATGATATTATCAGGCTCCCTCCACGGGACAGGCTCCCTCCACGGGACAGGCTCCCGCACCAAGACGCCATACGCAGAGCCGGCTCGCCCTCCACGGGACAGGCTCTCTCCACGGGACAGGCTCCCTCCACGGGACAGGCTCCCGCACCAAGACACCCTACGCAGAGCCGGCTCGACCTCCACGGGACAGGCTCCCTCCACGGGACAGGCTCCCGCAACAAGACGCCATACGCAGAGCCGGCTCGCCCTCCACGGGACAGGCTCCCTCCACGGGACAGGCTCCCGCACCAAGACGCCCTACGCAGATCCGGCTCGCCCTACGCAGATCCGGCTCGCCCTCCACGGGACAGGCTACCTCCACGGGACAGGCTCCCGTACCAAGACGCCCTACGCAGATCCGGCTCGCCCTCCACGGGACAGGCTCCCTCCACGGGACAGGCTCCCGCACCAAGACGCCCTACGCAGATCCGGCTCCCCCTCCACGAGAAAGGCTATCGCACAATATACAGCTCTCTCCAAACAGCCAACAAGAAGAAGACTTAAGACAACAGGCATCTCCTCAAAAGAACATCACAAAAAACCAACATGCACGCCACATACTTCCTCCCGCTCTGCTTACTCATTACACAACTCCTACCACCAACCACACACCTCCACCACCCACAAGCAAACACAACATGGCACCCTCCAACTGTATTGCCATATCTGGAACCACAGCACACATACAAAGAGACACTCGGAACCTCCCAGGCAAAGCGACCAAACAGACACAAATCAAACTCCCACACCCGCACAAAGGAAGCACATGTAACAGCAAACTCATCAACAAAGACAACAACGATAGAGCTCATAAATGCCAGATCCGTCTGCAACAAGATACACACGCTTGTAGACCACATTGAAGAGCGACAGCCCGACATAATATGCATCACAGAGACATGGCTCAACCCGACTGACAATGTTCTACTCAACCAACTTGTACCAAACAACTATTCAGCGTACAACTGCCCACGCACTCACAGGCGTGGAGGAGGAGTCCTGATCATGGCAAAAACAAAAATGAAGTTCAAGACACAGAGCCTCACCGATACACAGCAATGTAACACAATTAGCATCAAGAACAAGAACATTGCAATCTGCCTAACATACAGAGCACCCAGAGCTCCACCCGACGAACTGGCCTTCACACTCGAAGAAGCCTGTGCCATAACAACAAACAACAAACCAGCGCTGCTGATTGGAGACTTCAACCTAAAGTCCACCAATGTCAAAGACGCAGAGGCCTTCCTGCAAGCAATGTCCTCACTGCAATTCACGCAAATAATCAATGCTCCAACACACAGACATGGATCATCTCCAGACCTCATATTCGCATCCAATTACCTAACATCAAGAGACCTGATCTCTCCACCAACCATTACCCCAGTGCCATGGTCTGACCACTACTTAATCGAGATAAGGCTGCGGTCACAAGAGGACCAGACAAACGAAAGAGCAAACACCTCACACACACAAAGACGATTCAAGTGTTTCGACAAGGACGAATTCATACAGGACACAATGCAACACCTGAACATTACTACGGACGACCTGGAGGAACAAGTTTCCAGCTGGAACAGCATTTTAGCCAACGCCGCAAAACCACCAGATGACGGGACCGAGAAACAACACCACAACAAGAGACAAAACAAACCATGGTACTCAGCAAAAATAAGACAGGAAAAGAGGGAACTCAGGAAGATTGAACGGAGATGGAGAAAAAACAAAACAACTGCCGACCAGCATCTCTATCTAACAAAGCAAAAGCAATACAATGAACACATCAACCAATCAAAGAGGGAATTCCACACAAACATGATAAACACCTCCATCAACAAACCCAGAGAGCTTTTCGAAATAGTAAAAATCCTCACAAAAGAGCAAACAACAGAAAAGGAAGCACAAATTGATCCACAGAAATTCGCCGACCACATCAAGGACAAATTTCACTCAACGGAACAAACATCGCCTAGTAGAACCTCAAGGACAGATGTACACTCCAAAACCTGGGGCACATTCTCCTCACCCTCAACAGAACAGATATCCCACATCATCTCTACAATCAACACAAGCACCGCTCCTACAGACCCATGCCCAGTGTCGTGGGTCAAAGCCACCAAATCAAGCCTCATCACCACCATACATAAAATGGTACACAACTCACTCACTCAAGGTCTCATGCCAAAGCAACTAAAACTTGCCTCAGTGAGACCAATCACAAAGAAAACAACTCTCGACAGAAAAGATCCAGCAGCATACCGACCAATATCCAGCATACCCTTCCTCGCAAAAGTCATCGAAAAAACAGTTCAACTACAACTTCAGGATCACATCGACAAACACGAAACACTCGACGACAACCAACACGGATTTCGTCCTAACCACGGTGTCGAAACGCTACTGATCTACCTCTTCGACAGCATCCTAAGAATAATTGACAACTCCAGGAATGGAATAATAATGATATTCATCGACATCTCATCAGCCTTCGACACAGTGGACCACAACACGCTCCTAGAAAGACTACAGAACACTGGTATACACGGTATCACACTGAAATGGTTCCACTCGTACCTAACCGAAAGACAGCTACAGGTCAAGGTGGGACACATCACCTCCCGACCCATCAAAGTCCGTCAAGGTGTACCTCAAGGTTCTGCGCTCTCAGCACTCCTATTTAACATCTACATCCAACCAATCTGCAACATCATGAAAGAGAACAACATTCAATACACGATCTATGCGGACGACATCATGATATACACCCCGATATCAATCGACAACCCGGACTTCTCTAAGATAACAGACTGCCTTACACAAATGACCAGTTGGTGTCAAAACAACAACCTCGCCATAAACTACAACAAGACTGAAGCTTTAATCATCACTCGGAACCAAAGCTTCATACACCCACCAAATATAAAGATACAAAACATTACTATACCAATAAGGTCAGAAGTAAGATACCTCGGGGTTACGCTGGACAATAAACTCAATCTCAAGCCACACATAGACAAAACAATACAAAAAGCCTACTACAAGATGCGAATCATCAGGAGACTGAAACCACTCCTCGCCCCAGAACACTTCCGTACAGTCTGTCAAGCACTGATAACCCCTCTACTGGACTTCTGCAATCCGATATACCTTGGACTACCGAAACAAGCCATCAAACCACTCCAACTGGCACAAAACACCGCAGCACGAATCATATCCGGAACTGCAAGACAGGAGCACATCACACCCACCTTAAAGGACTTACACTGGCTACCAATCGATGCACGCATCAGATACAAAACTATTATAAACCTATTTAAGATAAAACAGCAAACATCAGCCAACAGCCTGCACACCCTCATACAACCAGACACCAGCACACGTCCTAGAAGAAAACAAACACACAACCGAGTCAGCACCCCAAGTGAATACAAACACACACGCAAGGACACAACAGACAGAGCACTCTCCATGGCTGCTCCAACAATATGGAACAAACTACCGGACGATTTGAGGGCAACTACAGAGCTCAAGGACTTCAGAAAACAGCTGAAAACCATACTGTTCATAGAACACTTTGGACACATCACATAAACTAAGGAACTGTATAGCAGCACACGTTACCGCCTAACACTAGATGTATATAAATTGATTTTAGCACCACTGTAAATAGCCCACATTGTACATAGCTCACCCCAATCTAGCAAACAAGACAACACACACCCAACGAAATTTCCACCCTCACTGCATGTATCAACACTCACACTACCAGATTGTTTGCTGTGATACCACCTTGATTATTATGATAAGGCGGTTTAGAAATACTGTTAAATAAATAAATAAAATAAATTATCAGCACATTGGCATAACAGTATGCCAAGATCCCAGATTGTTGTATCAGGAGAGAGAGAGGGACCAGGAAAATATTAAAAAGAAGTGGGGACAGCACAGAACCCTGGGGAACATCACAGGACAAAGAAGTGGGGGCAAAGCAGAAGAGTGAGGTGCAACTGAGAAAGAACGACCAGTTAGGAAAGACCAACACCACCTCAATATAGTACCCATGCAACCCAAGATCAGAAAGATGGCTAAGAAGAGTACGGTGATCGACCAAGTCAAAAGCGGAAGAAAAATCCAGACAGACAGCAAGAATGAAATCCCCTCTGTCATGGGGATGTGTTTATTCAGAACTGAGAGAAGGATAGATTTGGTGCTATGGCCCGTCCAAAAAATGTACCGAAGCAGGTAAAGAGCATTAGTAGAAGTGAGATGAGTGGATAATTGAGTAAATACCAGCTTCTCAAGGATCTTTGAGAGGAAAGGGAGACTGGAGACAGGACGCCAGTGGGTTAAGACAAGAAGGATCAGGAGAAGAGGTTTTTGGGATAGGGCGAATCGTGCATTCTTCCACTGGACAGGAAAAGCACCAGTGGTCAGGTTATTGTTCAGTAAGGTAAGAATCGGAGGAAGAAAGGCAAAGGAAGGCTCAAGCAACCACTTTGAAGGGATGGGATCCAGGGAACAAGTGGTCTTCCTAGAGAAGGAAAGTGCTTTTTGAAGCTCAGCTGAGGAGATCAGATGGAATGAGGACCATTTACGCATCAAAGGCGGTTCTAATGGTGGTGACAGAGTAGAAGATGATGGCAGATCTGGAGAGAGGGGAGGGAGACAAGAAGGGAGCACAGAACGAAAAGCGAGAACTTTACTGGAAAAGAAATTTGCTAAGTTGATAGGATCTGGGACGTGTGATGATGTCTCAGAATCGGGGGGAGCTGTGAGGGAGCAGAAGACAGAGTACAATTGATGGGAGGAATTAGAGGAATCAAGGATCAGATGGGAGGAGTAGTCATGTTTGGCTGTATGTATCAAGGAACAATATTCTCGGTGACGACAATAGACGAGAAGCAAGTCTGGAAAAGGACGAGCATGCCAGTGATCTTCTGTTTTGCGGAGATGGTGCGATGGAGACGTAATCCCGAATGATACCAATTGATGGGTACTGCAGATATGGGAAGGGGGAATTGGATGGAGAGGGGTTATCGGTTGAGAATAGTGAAGAGAGTGTCATTCCACGTACGAACTTGAGAGTCAGGGGTCAATGTGGGGAAATCAGGGGAGGATCTGATCTGATGGAGGAAACTGTTGAAGAGTAAGGGAGTAAGGAGAGTAATACGGCACCTGACTGGAGGCTGCGAGGTTAAGGAAGAAGAGGAATGAGACAGTGAGGACATCTTTATAGAGAGAAAAGGACACAGTAGTGGTCAGTCCAAGGAAGTTGAAGAGTCGATAATACAGAGAGAGCAAAGGGGGAAGTGGATGGGGTAATAAGCAGGTCTAGAGTAGACCCGGCTGAATAGTTAGGTAAGAAGACATGCTGGAGGAGGGAGAGGTCATCGTGAAGTTAAGAAAAGGCCTTGTCTCTAGGTTGGATAGTTCTCTGTGATTTCAACCTACATCTTTATCTGCCTAAGACATGCGGATACGAAAGAGTGATTTCTGAGATGGTGAATAGTGGCAGCATCAATCAAAATGGTACCTTGGGCATGAGCTCATGAGAGACCATTGCAGAGGTCCTTGTCTCATTGATCTCCAAGCTCTCAGGGATTTCAAGGCCAGGCTTCCCCTCTATCCAGCGGTGGTGTCCAACCTGCTTTGGTGGAGGCAGCCCCAGCATCTGAAGAGAGGCATACTATTTGTTAATCATTTGTGGATCCTCCTGTCAACAGGTGCCAATCTGTTTGGCTGGGGAGCCTATTATGAAAGCCAAACAGCTCAGGGCTGTTGGAGCAGTCAGGTCTGCATGGTCCTTTCGTACTTCCATTCCCTTGTCCGTGACAGTGGTGGTATATATCAACCAGCAAAGGGGCATGAAGAGTGCTGGAATAGCCCTGGAGATGATCCTCCTGGGTGGAAAGGAATCTCCTGGATTTTTCGGTGCAGCACATTGCGGGTGTCAACAATGTGAAGGCATACTTCCTCAGTCACCACTCTCTCTCTGGGGAGTGGGAACTGAGTCAGTTGGCATTTCAGCAGATTGTGCACCTCTAGGATCATCTGAAGATGGATCTGGTGATGACCCAATCCATTGTCAAAACAAGATGATTCTTCAGTCGCTGCAGGGAGGCAGGCTCCGAGGGCTTCAAGGCACTAGTTCAGTCTTGGCCAAAGCAGTGTCTGCTATATGTGTTTCCTCTGTGGCAGCATGTGGGGCATGTGATTCACCGCATAGAGTGACAACTGAGCTGGGTTGTCCTGGTAACACAAGATTGACCACAAAGGCTGTGGTTCAGGGACCTGATGCAACTCCTGCTGTAACCTCCTCTGCAACTTCCTCCAGTCTGGGGGCTTTTGCAGCAGTATAAGGTCCTTCTGAATGACCCAGCTTCCTTCTCATGGCTTGGCTCTTGAGAGGTATCATTTTGTACATAAGGGGTAATCTCCAGGAACAAGCAGGAATGAGTCTTCACATATGGGTTTCGTCGGTACCGACGGAGCCTGCGCGGGAACACTCCCCAGCGTCCAATCAGAAAGCTTTTGGGAGCATCCCACAGTGCCTGCGTGCTGCCTTCCTGCCTTTCCCAGCTGTCTCTCCTCAGTTCTTCTTTTTCCGCGGAGCCAGCAGGTCATGTTCCTGTCACCGCAGAAGAATTTCTTTATTTTTCTTTATTTCTTTTGTATTGTGTCTGCCTTCTTCAACGCTCTACCGGTACCGCCGGTCCTTCTTTTCTTCTTTTTTTTTTTTTTATTAAAGTTTTAACATCATATAATATGAAGCCAATAGTTCAAGACAATCAGAAACAATACAAAGGATAAGTAACAATATAATCAGTAACATAAAATGATCAAGTCCACATCACAGGGACCCAAATGTGAATTTAAATACAAGAAAATAAACCATCATGAAATCAAGGTTTAACAAACCCATAACACAAAGGCATTTACTAAATACTCACTCATCCCGACTAACCTCAAGAGAGCCCTGCCGTTCCAAAACAAACTTCTCTAAATGAGCAACATCAGAAAATATATAAACAGCTCCCTCATAATTAACAATACATTTGCAGGGAAATCGAAGAAAGAAAGTAGCACCCAACTTTAGGACTCGAGGCTTTAACACCAGAAAAAGCCTCCTCCTAAGTTGTGTGCTACGTGAAACATCTGGAAATATGTTTATCTTATGACCACAAAAGGGGGTCAACTTACTTTCTTTTCTTCTTTAAAAAAAAAACAAAACTATTTCCTTTTCTTTTTTTCTTCAGGTGCACTTGCATTTTGGGCCTTAGGTCCAAAAACCTTTTCCTTAATATGGAAAAGCCTGCCTCAGGGTTTAAGAAGTGCACAAAATGTGGCGATACCATTTCCGTCACCGACACCCACAACTGGTGTCTAAAATGTTTAGGTCCTGACCATTCCATCACAGATTGCATGTCCTGTTCTATGATGTCTAAAAGAGGTCGGCAGAACCGAGCTGCCAAGCTCAGTACCCTGTTTCCCTCTGATGCGGCTTCGGTGGCATCAACGTCTTCCAGGGCTGCTTCTTCCTCACATGGATCTCAGGTAACTAAACATAAATCCAGCCGGTCCTCAAAGGGTAGATCTCCTTCTAAGCATCGAGATGCCTCTGGCGTTGCTCTTGAGGATTCTGCACCGGCAAAAGTACCCCAGCGGGAGGCTTCGGCCTCCAAAGCATCATCATCGGGGTTCCAGGATGATCTCGATGGCTTGGCCTCAACAGATCACCTGGTGCCATGCTCTGGGGTACCGGCGGCTTCCACCGGTACCGACTTCCAAGCATTGGCAGCGTCAATGGACCAGAGGATTCTGTCCATGGAACGCAGTCTGGCGGCTTTCCTTGTGGCATCGACGCCCCTGGTACCGCAACAGACTACTCCACCGGTACCAGCTCTAGCACCACCATCGGTACCGATCACGGTACCGGTGGCATCGGCATCGGTGTCCGCTATGCTGGTACTCTGTCCTCTGAAGCCATCCGGTACCGATACCCCGGTACCGATTATTCCCGATACCAATCCCGGTCGGTACAGGTATCGGGCTTTGCAAGAGCATCCGGACAGACGATACTTCGATTCCTCTGAAGACTCTGAGGATTCTGAGGCGTCTGTCGATGCAGTGATGCTTCTTCCACAGGAGGAGTCCTCTCCTAAACGAAGGATGTCTCCTCCAGAGGACTTGTCTTTTCAAGACTTCATCAGGGAGGTGGCTCGGGGCCTATCCATCACAGTGGCCCCTGAGACAGAACCCAGAGCCAAGGAGTTAAATATTTTACAGTATCCTAAAACTCCTAAGGAGGCAGCTACCTTGCCTGTTCATGAGATTTTGTATGATCTCATGTTGAGGATGTGGGAAACACCTCTTACCACCTCTCCTCATTCTCGCAGGTTAGATACCATGTATTGTGTACCTCCTTGTCCTGGTTTCTATAAAACTCAGCTTCCTCACCACTCTATTGTGGTTGAGTCTGCAATGAGAAAGATTAGAAGTGCCAAAAGACATGCCTCTAATCCTCCAGGACGTGAATGTAGAACCCTGGATGCTTTTGGACGTAGAGTCTTCCAAGCTTCCATGCTTGCTGCGAGAATTAATTCCTATAGTCTTTACATGGGAATGTTCCTAAAAGAAGTCACTGATCATTTGCAGATTTTAAGTCCTTTCATTTCTGAAGATAAAAGACAGGACTTTCTCACTTGGCTCAAACATGCCCAAGATATCTCCAAATTCTCCAACCGTGCAGCTTTCGACTCCTTTGAATGTGTAAGCAGAGCCTCGGCTATTGCCATAGGTGCACGTAGAATTGCTTGGCTTCGAGCATCTGATTTGGAGATCTGGGTACAAGATGAATTGGGAAATATCCCTTGTACAGGTGAAAACCTGTTTGGTAAAGATTGGCAAGCAAAGGCCAATCAGATGGATGCTGAAAATTCTGCCTTTGATAGACTATCCAAGTCTACAGCTGCTCCTGTTAAGAAAAGGTTGTCCAAGAAAGCACCTTTTTCTAAAAAGGGAAGATTTTATCCTGCTTATAGTCAGCGGGCATCTTCTGCAGCTCAATTCCCTACCAAACGTCAGCAATCATCCAAACAGAACAAAGCAAAGGCTGCTAGGCCTCCACCGGCCCAGCAACCTCAACCCCCTCAGGGCCTTTGACTTGCTGCTAGAGAACTTAGCCTTCCTAGCTCTGGAAGGACCAGAGCCCTCCACCATTCCAGGAAGGTTATGTCATTTTGCTCCCAGGTGGGGACAAATTACAGCAGAGCATTGGACACTCTCCATCATAAAAGAGGGGTACAAACTTCATTTTTCAAGATTGCCCCCTCACACAAGAGTGAGCCAGTTCAATTCTCCAACCTCCCTCCTCAACCTGTTAGGTCAGGAGATTGCCACCCTTCTCGCCCAGGGGGCAATAGAGGAAGTGCCTCTTCAACAACAGGGCACAGGTTTCTATTCCCCCTATTTTCTTATTCCAAAGAAAACAGGGGGCTACAGACCCATTTTAGACCTCAGAGAATTGAACAAATTCCTAGTCAAGGAAAAATTCAAAATGATTTCTCTGGGAAAAGCACTATCAATACAGAGTGCTCCCTTTTGGTCTGGCCTCTGCACCAAGAGTGTTCACGAAATGCTTGGCAGTGGTAGCTGCATTTCTGCGCACTCTGGGAATATTCGTCTTCCCTTATTTGGACGACTGGCTCATTCGAGCTCCCACTCAGAGGCCAAGAGTTATCTATCCTGCACTATGCGTATCCTTCAGTATTTAGGGCTGATAATAAACATCCCAAAATCCAATTTAATCCCTACTCAGTCCCTGGAGTTTATAGGGGCATTGCTGGATACCACAAGGGCAAGGGCCTATCTCCCCCAGGCCCGTTGCCTTCGCTTGGTGCAGTTAGCTTCTCAAGCAGAGTTAAAGCCCCATTTAACTGCTCGAGAAATGTTACAGTTGCTAGGCCACATGGCATCCACCGTGCATGTGGTACCATATGCTCGCCTTCACATGAGGGCAGCTCAGTGGACTTTATCCACCCAATGGACCCAGGCATTAGACTGCCTGTCAGACAAAATAGCAAACACAAGTCACCTCATTTTGTCCCTCCAGTGGTGGAAGTCCCCTCAAAACCTGTTGCTGGGGTCCCCCTTTCAGCAGTCTCTGCCCCAGGCAACTCTCACAACAGATGCTTCTCCAATGGGGTGGGGAGCTCATCTGCAAGACCTCTCCACCCAGGGCATCTGGTCTCCACAGGAGAGTTGTCTACATATCAATCTCTTGGAGCTCAGAGCAATCTTTCTTGCTCTGCGGGTGTTCCACACCCTGCTCAGCTACAAGACAGTCCTTATCCACATGGACAATCAGGTAGCCATGTTCTACGTGAACAAGCAGGGGGGAACAGGCTCTCTGTCGCTTTGCAACGAAGCTTTGCGACTGTGGGCCCTCACCAGAGAGCATCAAATTCATCTTCTGGCAGTTTATCTTCCAGGCGTTCAAAACTCTTGGGCAGACAGACTCAGTCTTGTTCTGCTTCCACATGAGTGGTCCCTACATGTGGACCAGGTGGCCAGGATTTTTCAGATTTGGGGAACCCCGGACATAGACCTCTTTGCAAGTCCGTGGAATGCCAAACTTCCCTGGTTCTGTTCCAGAACTCCGGCTCAGGGAGCTCAGGCAAGGGATGCTTTCCTCCTTCACTGGGGTCAAGACTTCCTGTATGCCTTTCCATCCATTCCCCTAATTCCCAAAACCCTGTTCAAGCTTCAGAGAGACAGAGGCCACATGATTCTCATAGCTCCACATTGGCCACGGCAAGTGTGGTACCCTCTGCTTCTACATCTCTCTCAAGCTCCCTCCCTGGAGTTAGGGTCTGCTTCGGATCTCAGGAGGACAGAAAGTTATGGCATCCCAATCCCCAGTCTCTGCATCTCAGGGCTTGGTTGCTGAAAACCTAGATCTCCAAGATCTTCATCTTTCTCAACAGGTGAAAGATGTTCTTTATGCTTCCAGAAAACCTTCCACTAGACATTCTTATGCTTTCAAGTGGAGGAGGTTTACTATTTGGTGTTCTGAGAAGGGTCTTAACCCCCTTGCCATACCTCTGGAATCTTTGCTGGAGTATCTCCTCCATTTGTCTAATGCAGGCCTTAAGACAAATTCAGTAAGGGTCCATTTGAGTGCTATTGCAGCTTCCCTTAAGCCTCTAAATGGACAACCTATTTCCTCTCATCCTCTTGTAGCAAGGTTTATGAGAGGCCTCCTTTTAACAAAGCCTCCCATTAGACCACCTCCGGTGGCATGGGACTTGAACCTGGTTCTTGGTCAGCTCATGAAGCCGCCTTTTGAACCTTTGGCTACCACCTCCTTGAAATACCTTTCTTGGAAGGTTATCTTTCTCATTGCAATCACATCAGCACGTCGTATTAGTGAATTGCAAGCACTCGTAGCTAATCCACCTTATACAAGGTTCCATCATAACAAGGTAGTCCTTAGGACTCATCCACACTTTATGCCTAAGGTGGTCTCGCCTTTTCACCTCAACCAGGAGGTCTGCCTACCTGTCTTTTTTCCAGGACCTCATGCATCAAGTGCAGAGAGGAGTCTTCATACCCTGGACTGTAAAAGAGCTCTGGCTTTTTACTTACATAG
Organism: Ichthyophis bannanicus; assembly: GCA_033557465.1. Classification (NCBI taxonomy): domain Eukaryota; kingdom Metazoa; phylum Chordata; class Amphibia; order Gymnophiona; family Ichthyophiidae; genus Ichthyophis; species Ichthyophis bannanicus. The sequence goes on from CM066036.1 coordinate 393,406,030, forward strand.
GACACAGCAACATAGAAAATTCTCTCAGCTCTTTGTTGCCTTTGATCCTTCTCATTTGGGACTACCAGTCTCCAAGATAACACTATCTAACTGGATTGCCCAGTGTATTTCTTTCACCTATCAGAGTAAGAACTTTTCTCTGGAGGGCCATGTCACAGCTCACAATGTGAGAGCCATGGCAGCCTCAATGGCTCATCTGAACTCTGTGTCTATTGACGACATCTGTCGAGCAGCCACTTGGGCCTCGGTTCATTCCTTCACAGCCCATTACTGTTTGGACAAGGACTCCCGTCGGGATGCCTTGTTTGGTCAGGCTGTTCTCAAACACCTGTTCCATACTTAATCAACTCCTACCCACCATCCCTGGTAGGATGCCAGAGATCCATGAGGGGAACTGCAGCCCTTCTTAGGGACACACAGCTTCTGGGGTCTCTCCTTGGCATCTAAAGCTAGGGAGTCCCCATATGTGAAGACTCATTCCTGCTTGTTACTGGAGATAGCACAGTTACTTACCTGTAACAGGTGATCTCTGGGAACAGCAGGAATAAGTCTTCACAACCCATCCACCTCCCCTAGGAGTTGTATCTCTCTATCTATCTTTCCTTTCCCGCTCGCTCTCTCTCTCTCGTTGTCTCAGCTTTAAAACTCATTTGAGGAGAGACAGTTGGGAAAGGCGGGAAGGCAGCATGCAGGCGCTTGGGATGCTCCCAAAAGCTTTCTGATTGGACGCTGGGGGGCGTTCCCGCGCAGGCTCCGTCGGTACCGACGAAACCCAAATGTGAAGACTTATTCCTGCTGTTCCCAGAGATCACCTGTTACAGGTAAGTAACTGTGCTTTCTGCTACCATGGCTTCCATGCTCCTCAGGGTAAGGAGATGTTCTACCAATCTTGCCTACGTGCGCATCTGGTGCCTCTTTGAGCATTAGTGCTATGAGCATCAGGTTGGTCCTAATATAGATGACTTGCCTTTCTTCAGGATGGCCTGGACAAGGACCTTTCCCTTAGTTCTCTGAAGGTTCAGGTGGCAGCCTTATGCTTCTGGGGACCGGTGATGGGTCATTCTATAGCTTTGCACCCGGATGTGTCTCGCTTCCTTCAGAGGATACAGCACCTGCGTTCTCCCCTGTGTTTAGTCGTTTCCTCATGACCTAGTGCTCTAGGCCTTGATGCCAGAGCCTTTTACTACTACTACTACTACTGCTTCTACTTATCATTTGTATAATGCTACAAGGGGAGTGGAGGAGCAGCCTAGTGGTTAGAACACTGGCTTGGTAACTAAGCAACCAGGGTTCAATTCCCACTAGCACTCCTTGTGGCCTTGGGCAAGTCACTTAACCCTCCATTGCTTCGGAAGAAAGGCCTGGCAATCTACTTCCGGTGACACTGCCAAGAAAACCCAGGAGCTTCTGGGTCGCCAGGAGTCAGGACTGACTCGAAGGCACACAATGCAATGCAATGCTACAAGGCTTACACAGCGCTGTACAGAGACATGTAGGAGACAGCCATAAGAGCTTATAATCTAGTCAAGACAGACAACACAACAAGTGGGAGCTAGGATATATCTAGTGGAGAATGGTAAGGAAGCACATAGAAACATGATGGCAGAAATAGACCACATGGCCTATCTAGTCTGCCCTTCAATATCAACCATTACAACAGTCCCCTTTTTTCCTTTAGAGAACCTCTGTGTTTGCCCCAAACCTTTTTGAATTCAGATACTATCCTCATCTCTTCCACCTCCACTGGCAGACTATTCCACGCATCTACCACTCTTTCCGTAAAGAAATATTTACGCATATTACTCCTGAGTCTATTCCCTTTCATCCTCATCCTATGTCCCCTCATAGCAGAGCTTGTTTTTTCACTCAATGTGTAATCAAATTCTGGAATTTGTTACCGGAGGATGTAGTAAGAGCTGTTAGTGTAGCTGGGTTTAAAAAAGGTTTGGACAAGTTCCTGGAGGAAAGGTCCATAAACCATTAAAGGGACCCAGGATATCAATGCTTGACCCAATACAAGCATTGTGGAACTTGTGTCTTTTGGGGATACTGCTAGGTACGTATGACCTAGATTGGCTACTGTTGGAAACAGGATACTGGGCTTGATGGACCTTGGTCTGATCCAGTATGGTATATCTTATGTTCTTATGGAGTCAGTGCAGAAGGTTGCTACTAAAATGGTTAGTGGTCTTCGTTATAAAGCATATGAGGACAGACTTAAGGAGCTTAATTTGTGTACTTTAGAGGAAAGGTGGGATAGAGGTGATATTTATTTATTTATTTAACATCTCTTATATACCGCACTATTATCATCAGCGCGGTTTACATGGAACCAAACATATACATACAGAAAAACTGTAGTGCATTTTACAAGTAACAGGAATTTGAACTTGGTAATAAAGGGAAACTATGTACATTATGTAACTATATACAGTAGTCTATACACATTAGTCACAGTTGAAGTTGTCTTGACCTGAGTATGGATGTAGTATTTCTCTTGTGCAAAACTAAATTGGGAAATAGCTTAAGAAGAGGTGGTGTTTGAGACTTTTTCTGAATTGTGTTAGGCTGGTTATGGCTCGCAGTTCTGGTGGGAGTGCATTCCAAGCTATTGGGGCATGAATGCTGAAGGCTCTTTTAGATGTTTCCTTAGTGTATCTGATTGTTTGTCTTGGGATTGTTAATGAGTTTATAGCAGTTGATCTTCTGGATCTATTGGGAGTCTGTGTGTGTAAAAGGTTGGTGATCGTTGATGGTGCTTGATTGTTTAGGGCTTTGAAAGTAATGACTAGTATCTTGTAGTGGATTCTTGCGTTGGTTGGTAACCAGTGGAGGCTTTTTAGAATTGGGGTTATGTGGTCTGTCTTTGATATTCCTTCGAGAACTCTAGCAGCGGTGTTCATCGCCAATTGTAGGGGATTTAAAGTTGATTGCGGGAGACCATGTAGAATTGCATTTGCAAAGTCAAGATGAGGCATTACCAAGGCTTGGTAGACAGTTCTGAAATCTGTGGGTTCAAGTAAAGGTCTTAAGTGGCGTAGTGTGCGTATCTTGTGATATATTAGTTTTGTTATGTTTTTTATGTGGGTCTTCATATTAAGGCGCTGGTCAAGGGTAATACCTAGGTATCGTATCGTAGGTTTTACTGTCAATTCCTTGTCCTTTATCTTTAAGGTAGTGGGAGGTGTGAAGTTTTGATCCCTTGTGATAAACATAACATCGGTCTTGCTATGGTTGATTCTTAGGTTCTGTGAGAGGAGCCAGTCTTCTACTGATTCAAAGCATTTTATCAAAGGTGTAAAATCAGGGTGGTTGATGGAGAATGGCATGTATAGGAGAATGTCATCTGCATATGCTAGGCAGGTAACATTAAAAGAGCGGATGAGGTCACAGATTGGTTGCATGTATATGTTAAACATTAGTGCTGAAAGAGAGGATCCTTGTGGTACCCCTTGATCTTGCAGAAATGGTTCAGATGTTTTTTCCTCAATTTTTACTTGTTGCCAACGGTTATTTAGGTAGGATATACACCAGTCAAGTGCGGTTCCAAGTATTCCTTTTTCCTTAAGGCGATGGATAAGTATTTGATGGCTTACTGAATCAAACGCAGCTGAGATGTCCATGAATATAAGGATAAATCCTTGGTGGATATTATCTATTCCTGTGATTAATGTATTGAATAGAGTGATGAGTAGGGTCTCAACTCCGTGGGCTTCTCTAAAACCGTGTTGTGCAATGTCCAGTGGAGCTTCAGTGTCTATGTGTTGTTGTATTTGACGTTGTACCACTTTCTCAATTATTTTCGCTAGCAGCGGGATGCTGGATATTGGCCTATAGGATTCTACTTTTAGGGGGTCTAATTTGTTATTTTTCAGTAATGGTCTAATTGAGGTTTGTTTAAGGCACTGAGGAAAGGTTCCGGTTGAGAAAGATTGTTCAAGGATATTGTGTATGAAGAAGCTTACTTCATATCTAATGTTTTTTATCCAGGCCGCTGGACATGGATCATTTGCTGCAGTGGTAGCATTTATTGATGCGATGGTGTTTTCAATTTCTTTGGTTGATAATGCGTTAAACTTGGTTAGTGTGTTTGACTGTGATAGCTTGTCTATATTTGTTGGTTCTGTGATGTAGATGTTGGTTGTTTTCTTCATTTTTGATTTTAAATAGTCAGCATAATCTTGTGGCTGTATCGTTTGAGTGTGTTGGGGAGTAGGTTCCTTTGCCATTGTCTTTACAATGTTGAAGAGGTCATGGTGTTTATTTAATGATTGTTTTAGGAGATTAGTATGGAATTGTTTCCTTCGATCTGCTATTTCCTGGCGATGCTTTTTTAGGTGCTTGCAGTAGGCTGTGTAGGCGTCGGTAGAGTGGGATCGTCTCCAGCGTTTTTCGAGTCTACGAAGATGGAGGAGGGATGTTCTCAGTTCATTAGAATACCAAGCAACATGTGTCCGATGGTTGGGCTTTCTTGACATATTTGTTGTTTGGGAGTTAGTTCTAAGAGTGTGGTCCCAAGTGTTGATTAGGCTATCCAAATCAGGTTCAGAGGTGTGTAGTATTGGAAGAATATTCTTGAGTACTTCGTCTTTGTCAAATGGGCGGAACCTCCTAGTTGTTGGTTTGGCGAGGGTGGATTTGGAGTTAATGGCCTTGGAGGAGTTGGGAATTTGGAATAAGATTAGGCTGTGGTCCGACCATGGTACTGGTATTATGGAAATATCATAATTGTGGTCGGTTTCTGAGGTGGCTTGTGGAACGAATATCAGATCGAGGGTATTTCCCATAGTATGAGTAGGTTCCTTGACTATCTGGTTGTATCCAAGGTTGTCTATCGCTTCTATAAATGCTGCGATTTGAGTATCATGTAGAGAGGGGAGGTTGAAATCTCCTAATATCCAATTAGATAATTGTGGTTTTTCCGTATTGCAGGCCCGGTCAACTATCGTTGGCAGATCATCAGCTGACGTTGTTGGAGATCTATAGACTAGGTTGATTGAATGCTCATTGTTTGATATGTTGAGTATGTTTAGGTGGGTTGTGCTAATACTGTTGTCTATCTGAAATTGTAGCTGGCTTTTAGAGATGATGAGTACTCCACCTCCTCTTTGTTTGGTCCTGTGACACGTGTATATTGAGAAGCCAGGGGGGAGCATCTGATTGAGGATTATATTATCAGAGTCAGATAGCCAGGTTTCTGTGATCATCAAAATGTCAAGGTTGTGCGTTGTTATGAGATCAGGTATCAAAGGCCACTTTGTGCGGATGGATCTAATATTGATAAGGGCGCAATGCAGTGGTGGTTGGTATTGTCGTTTAGGTTGAGATTTTTTGGTGAGCTGAAGAGCAACGTGGATTAAATGAGAGTGGTGGGTATGGGTAGGGTTAGGGTCTGTTTGTGTCTTGTTTGACCATCTCTTCCAATTATTTCTTAATATTGGTATGGAGTTTTGGTCGCCATTAAAGGCGTTTTGAGTATCCAGCTAGTGCAGTGAGGAGGTAGGTAATGATGAGGGTTACCAGTGTATGCATCATTAATGAGGGCATTGTGTATTAAGCGAGTATGATTACTGACAACAGTATATTTAGTTACTGGGAGATAGTACTTGCAATTAATGGTTACTGACAACAGTATATTTAGCTACTGGGAGACAGTACTTGCAATTAATGGTTACTGACAACAGTATATTTAGCTACTGGGAGACAGTACTTGCAATTAATGGTTACTGACAACAGTATATCTAGCTACTGGGAGATAGAACTTGCATTTTAGTGATTACTGATAATAGTATATATCGCGTTATGAACGAGTGTGCAAAAGTTCCAGGTATAGATAGTTCGTTTTAGTGTAGTATACTTGCTGTGTTCAAGGAAATCTTCGATGAGGGTGGGAGCGAGCTCAACTTTGTAGGAGCTCAAGCTGCTTGGATTCGTGGGAGATTTGCATACGGTGGTTTTCCAGCGGCGTTTGTTCGAGGCTGTATGAGTGCGTCGTCTGGTGTTGTTTGTTGTGCAGCAGTCTTCTGGTGCCCCTTCTTTGGTCCCCGCCTAAGGGCCACGCCAAAGGGCCCTCTGGCGAGGCCCTCAGGCGCGGGCCCGCCAGGCGCGGGCGTGCCGGATGGCGCGAAGCTTTTGTAGGCCTTGTGCCCTGCCCCGATTGGGCCTCGCTGGGTCTCAAGGCTCCTCCCGCTGTCTGCGCTCGATCCCCAGGTAAGGGGAGAGCAGAAGATGGTGTCGGGAGCTCAGAGGGTGAGCGCCGGATGGCGCGAAGCTTTTGTAGGCCTTGTGCCCTGCCCCGATTGGGCCTCGCTGGGTCTCAAGGCTCCTCCCGCTGTCTGCGCTCGATCCCCAGGTAAGGGGAGAGCAGAAGATGGTGTCGGGAGCTCAGAGGGTGAGCGCCGGATGGCGCGAAGCTTTTGTAGGCCTTGTGCCCTGCCCCGATTGGGCCTCGCTGGGTCTCAAGGCTCCTCCCGCTGTCTGCGCTCGATCCCCAGGTAAGGGGAGAGCAGAAGATGGTGTCGGGAGCTCAGAGGGTGAGCGCCGGATGGCGCGAAGCTTTTGTAGGCCTTGTGCCCTGCCCCGATTGGGCCTCGCTGGGTCTCAAGGCTCCTCCCGCTGTCTGCGCTCGATCCCCAGGTAAGGGGAGAGCAGAAGATGGTGTCGGGAGCTCAGAGGGTGAGCGCCGGATGGCGCGAAGCTTTTGTAGGCCTTGTGCCCTGCCCCGATTGGGCCTCGCTGGGTCTCAAGGCTCCTCCCGCTGTCTGCGCTCGATCCCCAGGTAAGGGGAGAGCAGAAGATGGTGTCGGGAGCTCAGAGGGTGAGCGCCGGATGGCGCGAAGCTTTTGTAGGCCTTGTGCCCTGCCCCGATTGGGCCTCGCTGGGTCTCAAGGCTCCTCCCGCTGTTTGCGCTCGATCCCCAGGTAAGGGGAGAGCAGAAGATGGTGTCGGGAGCTCAGAGGGTGAGCGCCGGATGGCGCGAAGCTTTTGTAGGCCTTGTGTCCTGCCCCGATTGGGCCTCGCTGGGTCTCAAGGCTCCTCCCGCTGTCTGCGCTCGATCCCCAGGTAAGGGGAGAGCAGAAGATGGTGTCGGGAGCTCAGAGGGTGAGCGCCGGATGGCGCGAAGCTTTTGTAGGCCTTGTGCCCTGCCCCGATTGGGCCTCGCTGGGTCTCAAGGCTCCTCCCGCTGTCTGCGCTCGATCCCCAGGTAAGGGGAGAGCAGAAGATGGTGTCGGGAGCTCAGAGGGTGAGCGCCGGATGGTATGATATGATTTAGATGTTTAAATACCTCCGTGGCATAAATGCCACGACTAAAATTAAGCTCTGCTACGAGGGGACATAGGATGAGGGTGAAAGGGTATAGACTCAGGAGAAATATGCAGAAATATTTCTTTACGGAAAGAGTGGTAGATGTGTGGGATAGTCTCCCAGCGGAGGTGGTAGAGATGAGGACAGTATCTGAATTCAAAAAAGCATGGGATAAGCACAGAGGATCTCTTAAGGAAAAAAAAGAGGACTGTCATAGTAGTTGATATGGAAGGGCAGACTAGATAGGCCATGTGGTCCTTTTCTGCTATCATGTTTCTATGCATGAGGTGGAGCCTGGAGGGCCTGATGGACCTCTTGAAGGCTTTTGAAAGCTACTCCGGCCTCCGTATTAATACCACCAAATCAGAAGCCCCTATTCTGGGCGGCACAAGGGGCAGAAGGCAGCCCTCTTGGGGAATGCCCTTTCACTGGTCAGATGTGCCTCTTAAATATCTGGGTATTTTCTTGCAGGAGGTGGCCTACTGCATGATCATCCAAGACAAAATCCAACAAATTAAACATCTCTGCGAATAATGGCGGGAGTTGCCCCTGTCTCAGCAGACAGGTCACATTAATTATCCAATCTTGCCTACGTGCGCATCTGGTGCCTCTTTGAGCATTAGTGCTATGAGCATCAGGTTGGTCCTAATATAGATGACTTGCCTTTCTTCAGGACGGCCTGGACCTTTCCCTTAGTTCTCTGAAGGTTCAGGTGGCAGCCTTATGCTTCTGGGGACTGGTGATGGATCATTCTATAGCTTTGCACCCGGATGTGTCTCGCTTCCTTCAGAGGGTACAGCACCTGCGTTCTCCCCTGTGTTTAGTCGTTTCCTCATGACCTAGTGCTCTAGGCCTTGATGCCAGAGCCTTTTACTACTACTACTACTACTACTGCTTATAAATCCGATGCTTCATCCTTTCAAGTCTTCTGATCTCGATGACTGGGATGAATCCATCGGTACCAAGGCTGAATTCTCAACACTTGACACTATGTACAAGGTGCCGCCTTCTCCAGGTTTTCAAAAGACTCAACTTCCTCATCATTCTACGTATTGTTGTAGAATCAGCAATGAGGCGTATTAAGAGTGCAAAGAAGCACTCCTCTTATCCGCCAGGTCGCGAGTCTAGGACTTTAGATGCCTTTGGACGTTGATGCTTCCAGGCATCCATGCTTTCAGCAAGAATTATCTCATATATTTTCTATATGGGATTATCTCTTGAAGAGGTCACAAAGAACTTACTTTTGAACCCTTTTCTTCAAGAACATAAAAGAGCAGACTATTGCTTATTAGTTAGTCAGTCATGCTCAAAATGTCTCTAAGTTCCTTAATCATGCTTCCCTGGACTGTTTTGAGTCTAATAGCAGAACTTCTGCTATAGCCATAGGGGCACTACGCATGGCCTGACTCCAAGCTTCAGACTTGGACAAATGGGTACAAGAAAGGCTGGGAAATACTCCTTGTACTGGTGAAAATCTCTTTAACAAGGATGCTTTATTCCAAGCTAATCACTTAAACACTGATATTGTTGCTTTCAGAGGATTGTCAAAACTTTCCTCTATCCCAGCTATTAAAAAATCTCCTAACAAACTTTATCCCCCTAGGGGGAAAAAGTTTTATCCATCTTCTACCCATCATGCAGATGTTTCCAAAGAAGGGCAACATCAAACCAGGCTAAGAAAATCAAAACCTCAACAGGCTCAGCAAACCCAGCAGTCGCAGGGTTTCTGACATTTTATTCATTAAATCTCTTTTTCCTGTTTGATCTTTAGAACCAGTAACCTACTTCTTATCAAAGGAAGCATCTACAGTTCATCTCATCCTTACTGAGATATCAATGATACACTGACTCAATCCTCGACGCTAGGCATGAATCTCTTGCCACAAGAGAAATCCATTCTCTTAGCTCCAAGAGCTATTGAGGACAATCATGCCCTACAGGTAACAGGGTTCTCCTCTCCTTTTCGAAGGAAAAAGAGGAGTAACAACTAACAACAAGGTAGGCTATGTCCTTCACCTTGACAGTTTTCCTGTATGAGGATATCTCTTAGTTTTGGACTGCAAGGGGGCTTCACCTTTTCAGGGACTTACCAAATTGTAAGTCTTCTCAACTCTGTATTACTTCTATCCCTCTTAGTCGGGACATTTAGTCTCTGAGAGTGATACTGTTCAACTGGAGGGCTTACTTTTGAGCCCATAGGTTTTCTTCAATACCTATTCCAGTAACTGGTTTCCATACAGAGTTTTCTTCCCCTTTACAATCTTCTCAAATATTTTTTTAAGACAGCTTATCAGACAGTAATTGAGTTTTACCACTCCTAATTATGTCTGTCGGTCCTTTTCCAATCTATAGGACCTAACTTTTTCTGCTGCCTTAATAACAGATAATTCCAAGAGAGGTTCCACAACCCACTTGGACAATTTATCATTGCAGGCAACCGGCCTGTCTACTATTCTTAACCATCTTCAATTCTTTTTGGCTCCAACAGAATAGATTAGGTTGCATACTGGCAATTAGACAGCCAGATCTCACCTAAGCAACCTACAACATGCTCTCTGCAATTATACAAAAAAGCTCTGCAACTATGGGTCTTTGCTAGAGAGCGGCAGAGCCATTCCTAGTAGGTAGTTCTAGATGGTTAAAAAGGCTTTGCCCAGTCATGCTCCTACATGACAGGTGTTTTTCCTACTCTTACCATCTTCCTTAAAATTTCCTTTTAAGGAAAAGGAACCAGGGCTTAGACTACGTGAAAACATAAAGAATTGCTCAATTCCCTGGGTTGTTCCACATCTCCAGTGGAACTCTTACAACAGGGATGCATTCTTTTTCACTGCAGTCGGTCCTTGTCTACTGTTTTCCTTCTAATTCCCAGAACTTCATTGAAGCTTATGCTGAGCAAAGAACGCATGATACTCATATTGCCCTCATAGAGGGGCAAACATGGTATCCCCTTATATTGCGTCTTCTTCTCCAGCTACTACACTGAAGTTATAGAAGGATCCAGACTTGCTGTCTTAAGACTAAGGATCTCCTCTGCACCCCTTCACGTTGGTCTCCATTCCTGGTTATTCAAAGGCTAGAATTTAAAAAAAAAAAAAAATCTAGACCTCTCCTTATAAGTAAGAGCATTCCACTGGTTCACATGTAACCTTCTCCATGGCTCTCCACTTATAACCAGAAAGAGATTCTCTATCCATATTCTCAAGCAGGTCTTACCCCTTCTTGTTATTAAGTGAATCTCTCTCTCTATATATATATTTTTTTTTCAAAGTCAGAGGTATATATATAACTCTGACTTTGAAAGATTTGTGACTGTCCATATTGATGCTGTTCCAGCATACCATACGAGTTTAAATGGACAACCAATTTCTATGGTAATTAGAAAATACCTTCTTTTACCGTAATCTTTCTGGTTACGTTACATCTGAAGCTCCGTGTAAAGTCATTATCCTAAGTGACATCACTTAGGGAAGACATTACTGATCTTCAAGAAACTGGAGGCTGCACCGCCTACTACAAATGTTTTTCTCTTTCGTTTGGATAAAGGAGTCTTAAAGACCCATCCTTTTTCTGCAAGGGGTATTTCTACCTTTTCGTCCAAACCAGTCAGATTTATCTCCTCTTTCCTAGAGCCTTATTCTGCTCCAAGGACAAAGAGCTTTAAACTTTGACCTACAGAAGCTTCAGCTTTTCCTCCAAAGTCCAACCTCTTTAAACTCCCCCAGTTTTTCTTCTGGGATTAGTTCTAGCCATTAAGGCTTCTCACCTCTGCCTGTATTGCAAAATTTATTTTCCTCTACTTCACAGTGAGGTAATTTCTTTGAGGATAATCTACTGTCTCTTAGCAGCAGACCCATATTAGCCTCAATAGACACTTTCGCAATACTTTTGAGTAAGGTCCACATTAGAAAATTGGAATTCAATATTTGCTAACTATTATGGTCTACACAAGGACTCCCCTCTAGACGCCTTGTTTAGTCAAGCTGTTCCACAGCCCACCCTTTTTTATTCAACGCCTACCCTTCATCCCTTGGATGCCTGAGGTTCTGGGAAATAGCATGGCCCATCCATTAGATTTGCAACATGCTGGGACCTCCTCTAGGCATCTCTAGCTTGAGAGTCCCCATATGTGAAGACTCATTCCTGCTTGTTCCTAGAGATAGCACAGTTACTTACCTGTAACAGGTGATCTCTGGGAACAGCAGGAATAAGTCTTCACAACCCACCCACCTCCCCTAGGAGTTGCTCTCTTTTTCTCTCTCTCTCTAATTTGTCTACTTCCCTCTTTCGGACTCAGCTACAAACCCAACTGATGAGAGGGAAGTGAATGGGCGGGAAGACAGCGCGCATGCGTGTGGGATGCTCCCAAAAGCTTTCTTTTTGGACTCTGGGGAGCGTTCCCGCGCAGGCTCCGTCGTTACCGACGTACCCATATGTGAAGACTTATTCCTGCTGTTCCCAGAGATCACCTGTTACAGGTAAGTAACTGTGCTTTCCAGGTCATTTATGAATATGTCAATAAGTAGCGGACCCAGTACAGATCCCTGGGGAACTACACTATTCACCTTTTTCCATTGGGAAAATTGGCCATTTAGCCCTACCCTCTGCTTTCTATCTTTTAACCAGTTCCCGATCCACAATAGTACACTGCCTCCTATCCCATGACTTTTTAGTTTTGCCAAAAGTCTCTAATGAGGGACCTTGTCAAAGGCTTTCTGAAAGTCCAGATACACTATATCAACCGACTCACCTTTGTCTACCTGTTTATTCACACCTTCAAAAAAACATATCAGATTAGTAAGACAAGATCTTCCTTCTCTAAAGCCATGTTGGCTGCCTCCCATTAGGCCATGACTATCTACATGCTGTGTAATTTTGTTCTTTATGATGGTTTCTACCATCTTCCCCGGTACTGACGTCAGGCTCACCGATCTGTAATTTAACGGATCCCCCCTGGAACCCTTTTTAAAAATTGGCGTTACATTGGCAACCCTCCAATCTTCAGGTATTACAGATGATTTTAATGAAAGTTCACAGATTACTAATGGCAGGTCTGCAATCTCATATTTCAGTTCTTTCAATACTCTTGGATGTATACCATCCGGTCCAGGTGTTTTGCTACTATTCAGTTTATCAAATAGTTGTAATACATCTTCCCGGTGTAGCAATATTTCTCTCAATTCCTCTGCAGAATCACCTTTAAATACCACTTCAGTCTTGGGTAACATCCCTACATCTTCCTCAGTAAAGACCGAAGCAAAGAAGTCATTCAGTCTCTTTGCTATAGCCTTGTCTCCTCTTACTGCCCCTTTTACCCCTCTATCATCTAATGGTCAAATTGACTCTCTCACAGGCCTTTTGTTACGAATGTACTTGAAAAAGTCTTTATTTCATGTTTTTGCTTCCGTATCAAGTTCCTTCTCAAATTCTCGCTTTGCCTGCCTTATCAATGCTTTGCATTTAACTTGCCAGTGCTTGTGCTGTTTCCAGTTTTCGTCATTTGGCTCTTTTTTCCATTTCCTGAAAGATGCTTTTTTGGCAGCAATAGCCTCTTTGACCTCACCTTTAAACCATGCTGGCAGTTTTTTTGGACTTTCTTCCACTTTTCTTAATGCGTGGAATACAGCAGGTCTGGGCTTCCAAGATAGTATTTTTAAACAACACCCAAGCTTGATGTAAGTCTTTAACCTTTGCAACCGCTCCTTTTAGTTTTTTCTTAACTATATTCCTCATTTTATCATAGTCTCCCTTTCGAAAGTTAAAAGGTAGTACTGTGGATTTCTTTACTATCCCTCCTCCACTAATTAAATCAAACACGATCATGCTATGATCACTATTGCCAAGTGGTCCCAACACCCTTATCTCTTGCACCAGATCTGGTATTCCACTAAGGACTAGGTCCAGTATGGCTTCCCCTCTGGTCAGTTCATGAACCAGCTGCTCTAAGAAGCAGTCATTTATTTCATCTAGAAACTTTATCTCCCTAACATGTCCTGCCATGACACTGACCCAGTCGATACCGAGGTAATTGAAATCACCCATTATTACTACTCTGCTGTGACTTTTGTTAGCTTCCTTGATTTCTTTGAGCATTTCATCATCCATTTGTTCATTCTGGCCAGGCGGTCGATAGTACACCCCCACTGCCATCACCTTCCCCTTCATACATGGAATTTCAATCCATAGAGATTCTACAGCAAATTTTGTTTCCTGCAAAACTTTAATCCTTTCTGACTCAATGCCCTTTCTAACATAGAGCACAACCCCTCCACCAATTTGATCAGTTCTATCATTACGATATAGTTTATATCCAGGTATCACAGTGTCCCACTGGTTATCCTCCTTCCACCATGTCTCTGAGATTGCAATCATATCTAATCTCTCATTTAGTGCTATATATTCTAACTCTCCCATCTTATTGTTTAGACATCTAGCATTTGCATACAGGCATTTTAGAGACTGTATTTTATTAATATTAATCTGGCTATTGGTAGGCATGGGTAATTTGGAATCTTTACGCTCTGTCTTCATCATACGCAAGGGCATTTGGGTTATTTTACTCTTTTTTGGAACCTCACTGCTTTTGATACCATCTTCCGAACCATGCGATCTTGGGCGACTGTCGGCTTTCCCCTGTTTTCTAGTTTAAAAGCTTCTCTATCTCCTTTTAAAGGTTAATGCCAGCAGTCTGGTTCCATCCTGGTTAAGGTGAAGCCCATCCCTTCGGAAGAGCCCCTCCTTTCCCCAGAATGTTCCCCTGTTCCTAACAAATCCAAAACCCTCATCCTTGCACCATCGTCTCAACCACGCATTGAGACTCCGGAGCTCTGCCTGCCTTTTGGGTCCTGCACGTGGAACAGGAAGCATTTTGGAGAACGATACCCTGGATGTTCTGGATTTCAACTTCCTATCTAAAAGCTTAAATTTAGCCTCCAGAACGTCCCTATCACATTTTCCTATGTCATTGGTACTGACATGCACCAAGACAGCAGACTCCTCCCCAGCACTATCTAAGATCCTATCTAGGCAGTGCGTGAGGTCTGCTACCTTCGCACCAGGCAGGCATGATGCCAGGCGATCCTCATGTCCACCAGCCACCCAGCTATCTACATGCCTAATGATTGAATCACCAACTATAACAGCTGTCCTAACCCTCCCCTCATGGGCACATGGCCCTGGAGAAACGTCCTCGGTGTGAGAGGGTTTTACATCACCTGGAGGACAAGTCCTAGTTACAGGATCATGTCCTGCCACACCAGGGTGATGTTCTCCTGTCATGTGACCTCTCTCCTCCATGGCAACAGGGATGCTGCCAGACTGGAGGTGGGACTTCAGGACTATATCTCTGTAGGTCTCGTCCATGTACTTCTCTGTCTTTCTTATGTCTTCCAGGTCTGCTACTCTAGCCTCTAGAGAACGGACTTGTTCCCTGAGAGCAAAGAGCTCCTTGCACTTAGTGCATATGTAAGACCTCTCACCAACTGGGAGAAAATCATACATGTGACACTCAATGCAAAAGACTGGAAAGCCCCCATCTCGCTGCTGGACTGTTGTCTGCATCTTAGTTTAAAGCTTGTGTTTAGGTCTTTAAATTCTGTATTTACTAAGGATTGGTGTAGATGCTTATACTAATAAAAGTGTATCTAATACCTCTAATATACCTTGTGCACCTGAAGCTTAATTAATCTCAGGTCCTCAATGTATGACTGATTTGGATAAAGAGCTGCACCTGAGAGCAGCCCCTTTCCTCTAAGATGTGTAAGTACCTATAAAGCTACAATTACCCCAGGGGTGGGTGGGTGTTGGGGAGGGAGGGAGGGAGGGAATTAAGACCTATTAAAAGAGGGCTGTTACAAGGTACCCTGTCCTGTACCCTCAGCAGGGGGGGAGGGGGTTAGTCCCTCAGGTAGGCTAGAGCAGGAAAAAAAGTTTAAAACACAGCAGGTTCTGGGGACAGAGCAGGGAGAGATATTTAATTTACAGTAACAGTTAACCTGGCTACCACACAAAGGCCAGTTAGTTGAGAGAGGCAAGGTAAGTTATACAGCTGAGAAAGCTGACGTGCAGAACTAAAGGGAACAGGGAGGTGAAGTAGCACACCAATAAAGACAACAAATAAATAAATAGACAGCTAGAACTCACAGCAAGTTGTCACAGGAGTTCAATATCCACCTCTCTAGCAGAGCACTGTGAGGGCACTGCTCTTCCCATAGCAGAGAGAGACAAACAGAGCTATGCACACGTGGGAGGAGGAGACAGGAAGAAGGGCTATGCAATACCTCAGCAGGGGGGGAGGGTGGTAGTACCTCAGGTAGGCTAGAGCAGGAAAAAAGTTTAAAACGCAGCAGGTTCTGGGGACAGAGCAGGGAGAGATATTTAATTTACAGTAACAGTTAACCTGGCTACCACACAAAGGCCAGTTAGTTGAGAGAGGCAAGGTAAGTTATACAGCTGAGAAAGCTGAAGTGCAGAACTGTTTATATCCTTTTCAAGGTGAGATTTCCAGAATTGCACTCAGTACTCCAAATGAGGTCGCACCAATGACTTATATAGAAGCACTTTCTCCTCCTTTCTTCTGCTTGCTTTTCCTCTCTGTATGCACCCAAGAATCCTTCTAGCTATTGCTGTCGCCTTTTCTACCTCTTTAGCTACTTTAAGGTCATCAGTCACAACCACGCTTAGGTTCCGCTCTTCTTTAGTGGACAAAAGTACTTCACCCCCTATACTATTTTGCTCCCTTGGATTGCTGCAGCCCAACTGCATGACCTTGCATTTTTTAACATTAAATCCCAGCTGCCAAATTCTAGACCATTCTTCAAGCTTAGCTAGATCCCTTCTCATGTTATCTACACGTTTCTGGGTGTCTACTCTATTGCAGATTTTGGTATCATCCACAAAGAGGCAAACCTTACACGACAGCCCTTCCGCTATATCACTAACAAAGATGTTGAAAAGAATCGGACAAGGACAGATCCCTGGGACACAGCACTGCTAACTTCCTTCTCCTCAAAGTGAGCTCCATTTACCTGTACTCTTTGTCGCCTCCCACTCAACCAATTTCTAACCCAAGCAGTAATTTTAGGGTCCATCCCTAGGGTGCTCAGTTTGTTTATAAGTCACCTGTGTAGAACAGTGTCAAAGGCTTTACTGAAATCTATATACACCACATCTAGGGCTCTCCCTCGGAACAACTCCCTGTTCACCCAGTCAAAGAAATCAATCAGATTTCTCTGATAAGACCTGCTTCTGGTGAATCCATGCTGCCTCAGATCCGGTAATCTATTGAACTCCAGAAACCTGACTATTTTCTCTTTTAGCAGCATTTCCAATCATTTACTCACCACAGAGGTTAGACTAACCGGCCTGTAGTTTTTGACCACATCCACTTTTGTGTAAAGGGACCACATGTGCCTCTCTCCAGTCCTCTGGCACCACTCCCGACTCCAAAGAGGCAATGAAAAAGTCAGTAAAGCTGCTAGAACATCCCCAGGTTCCCTCAATATTCTTGGGTGTATCCCATCTGGTCCCATCACTTTGTCTACTTTAAGATTAGCTAGTTCCTCACAAACACAGTCTTCTGAAAATCGTTCATAATGCCCCTCACGGCTGTTCCTGTTTGTGGGTTTTTCTGAGGTCCTTCTCCTGGTTCTATATCTGTGAACACAGAACAGAAATATTTGTTAAGCAATTCCGCTTTATCCTCATCAGCTTCTACATATTCCTAACCTTCACCCTTGAGTCTGACAATACCACTTTGCCTTTCCTCTTTTCACTAATATAGCTGAAAAATGTCTTATCCCCCCATTTTATTGATTGGTTATTTCCTCCTCTTTTTGAATCTTTGCTTTCCTGACTACTTTGCTAGCTTCTCTAGGTTTTTCCGAATATGCCTGTCTTCCTCTCTCTGTGATTTCTTGTATTTCATGAAGGCCTCCTACTTATTCTTCACCTTTTCAGCTACTTCTTTTGAAAACCATAGCAGTCTGCTTTTCCTTTTACCTTTATTTACCATTTTAAGAAAAAGGTTGGTTGCCTTTAAAATATCACCTTTCAGTTTTGCCCACTGTTTTTCTACATCCCTCAGCTGTTCCATCCCGCTAACGACTCCTTGAGGTATTGGCTCATCTTGGCAAAGTTAGTTTTCTTAAGTCTAAGGCCTTCACTTTTGAATGGATTTTATCAGCTGTAATCTTAATACTGAACAACACCATCTGGTGATCACTGGATGTGAGATGATCTCCCACTATAACATCAAAAACACTTTCACCATTGGTAAGCACCAAGTCCAGTATGACACCTTCACCTATGGGTTCTGTTACCAGTTGCCTGAATAGTTCTCCCTGTAGAGAATCCAGGATCTCCTTACTCCTAGATGATACGTCAGCAGGGATGTGCCAATCAACATCCGGCATATTGAAATCCCCTATCAGTAGCACTTCCCCTTTCCTGGCAATGCTGAGTATGTCTCTTATTAAATCTCCATCCACCTCTTCTCCCTGTGAAGATCTGTATATCATGCCAATGCAAATAGATTTCTCTTTCCCTCTTTCTAGTTTTAACCCACAGTGCCTCCTCTCTTCCTTTTAAGCCCTGTATTTCCATAGCTTTGATATTATTTTTATATACAGTGCCGCCACTCTTCCCCTGTCCTTTCTGAGTAAAGTATAGCCTGGTATAGTTACATCCCAGGAGCGGAACCCAAGGACCAGGCCTACACGTAGGTGTGATTGTACAAACAAAGTATCTCCAGGAACAAGCAGGAATGAGTCCTCACATATGGGTACGTCGGTACCGATGGAGCCTGCGCGGGAAAGCTCCCCAGCTTCCCAGAAAGAAAGCTTTTGGGAGCCTCCCACAGCGCCTGCGCGCTGCTTTCCCGCCTTTCCTAACCAATTCTCCTCAGTTCTTCTTTTCCGCGGAGCCAGCAGGTCGTGTTCCTGTCACCGCTGAAGAAGTTCTTTATTTTAATTTATTTCTTTGGTCGCGTGTCTGCCTTCCCTGACGCCGGAACGGTAACGCCGGTCTTTTCTTTTCTTTCCTTTCTAAAAAAAAAATATATATATATTTTTTCCTCACTTGGTGTATTTTTCTTCTTAGGGCTACAGGCCCACAAGAAAATTTTCCCTCATGGAAAAACCAGCCTCCGGGTTCAAAAAATGCACTAAGTGTTGCGGTACAATTTCTGTTACAGATACCCATGAATGGTGTCTTAAATGTTTGGGTCCTGAACACTCCATTCCGGATTGCCAGTCCTGCTATCTAATGTCTAAACGAGGGTTACAGAACCGAGCAGCCAAGCTCCATGTGCTGTTTCCCACGGATGCACCGGCGGTGGCATCGACATCTTCCAGGTCTTCCTCTCCTGATGGGTCTCAGGTAACCAAACATAAACCTAGCAGGTCCTTGAAGGGCAAATCTCCCTCTCAGCATCCAGATGCCTCCAGGCTTGCCTTCGAGGATCCTGCCCCAGCCAAACAACCCCGGCGGGAAGCTCCGGCTTCCAAAGCTCCTCCTATGGGGTTACAGGTTGACATCGATGGCACGGCCTCGACCGATCACCTGTTAGACTGCTCTGGGGGTACCGGCACCTTCTCCCGGTACCGACATCCAGGCAGTCGTGGCGTCCATGGATCACACTGTTCAATCCATGCAGCAGGCTATAATGGCTTTTATTAATGCTGCGACGCCGATGGTACTGCAACGAGTTCCGTTGTCGGTACCGGTACCGGTACCGACTGCATCGACATCGGCCAGGATACCGACTTTGGTTCCTTGTCCAGGGCTATTTCTCGGTACCGATCCGGTACCGGGAACGCCCGATGTCGGTACCGATCGATACGCGTATCGATCGTTGGAAGGGGACAGACGATACTTCGATTCCTCTGATGATTCTGATTCATCAGATGAGTCTCCTGAAGTATCCATTACCCTTCCTGAGGAACCTACTTCTCCAAAAAGGAGAATGTCTCCTCCAGAGGATTTGTCCTTTCAAGACTTCATAATAGAAGTGGCTAAAGGACTCTCTATTTCAGTAACCTCTGAAACAGAGCCTAGAGCAAAAAATTTTGATGTTTTAGGATACTCTAAGGCTCCCAGAGAGGCAGTCACCTTGCCAATTCATGAAATTCTTCATGAACATATGATTGACTTATGGGAGACTCCTCTCACCCTTTCTCCTCATTCTCGTAGATTGGACACTATGTACCATGTCCCTCCTTGTCCTGGATTTCAAAAAACTCAGCTTCCTCACCACTCCATTGTGGTGCAGTCAGCTATGAAAAGGATAAAGAGTACCAAAAGACACTCTTCTGCTCCTCCAGGAAGAGAATGCAGGACCTTGGATGCTTTTCATAGAAAAATCTTCCAAGCCAGCATGCTTATTGCCAGAATCAACTCATATAGCCTTTATATGGGTATGTTTCTAAAGGAAGTTGCACAAAAGCTGCACAACTTTCTCCCTTTTCTTCCAGAGGATAAAAGGGATGAGTTCCTCCTTTGGCTTAAGCATACTCAAGACATTTCAAAGTTTTCCAACAGGGCAGCCTTTGACTCCTTTGAAGGTGCCAGCAGAGCCTCAGGCATTGCCATAGCTGCTCGCAGAATTGCTTGGCTCCAGGCTTCTGATCTAGAGCCCTGGGTTCAGGATGGGTTAGGAAATCTGCCCTGTACGGGTGAAAATCTCTTTGGCAAAGAGTGGCAAATAAAGGCCACTCAAATGGATGCAGAGAATTCTGCTCTGGATAGACTTTCCAAGTCAACCTCCATTCCAGCCAAGAAAAAACCTTTCAAAAGCCTTTTTACAAAAGGAGCAGATTTCCTTCCACTTCTGGCCAACAATCTTCTACAGGTCGCTTTGCTACTAAGCGTCAGCAACCTAAACAGGCCAGGCCTAAACCTGCAGGGACTGCTACAACCCAGCAGTCCCAACCCCCTCAGGGTTTTTGACTTGATACTAGAGAACTTAACCTTTCTGGCTCTACAACAGCTAGAACCTCTCACCATTCCAGGAAGGTTATCTCGTTTTGCTCCCAGATGGGAGCAAATCACATCAGAGCAGTGGACCCTCTCCATCATAAGAGAGGGCTACAAACTTCATTTCTCAGACCTTCCTCCCTACACCATGGTGAGACACTTCAATTCTCCCACATCTCTCCTCGACCTTCTGGATCAGGAGGTGACTACCCTTCTGGCCCAGGGGGCCATAGAAGAAGAAGTTCCTCTTCTTCAACAGGGGTCAGGGTTTTACTCCCCCTATTTTCTCATTCCAAAGAAAACAGGAGGATACAGACCCATTCTAGATCTCAGAGAATTGAACAAATTCCTATGCAAGGATGCTTTCTCTAGGGACTCTCCTTCCATACCTGCAGAGTCAGGATTGGCTTTGTTCTCTAGATCTCAAGGATGCGTACACTCATGTCCTCATCCATCCATCTCACAGAAAATTCCTACGTTTTCTGTTCCAGGGAAAACATTACCAATACAGAGTGCTTCCTTTCGGTCTAGCCTCTGCTCCAAGAGTGTTCACCAAATGCATGGCAATAGTTGCTGCATTTCTACGCACTCTGGGAATATTTGTCTTCCCATACCTGGACGACTGGCTCATCCGAGCTCCAACCCAGTCAGAGGCTCAGATCTCCCTGAACCGCACCAGGCGCATTCTGCAATATCTGGGACTTGTGGTAAACCTCCCAAAGTCCCAGCTCACCCCTACACAGTCCCTGGAATTCATAGGGGCCTGGTTGGACACCACTTCTGCAAGGGCCTACCTTCCTCAAGCCCGTTGTCAACGTCTAGTGCAGTTAACCTCCCAGATTCAGTCAAAGAGCCACTTAGCTGCCAGGGAGATGCTACAACTGCTAGGACATATGACTTCCACAGTACATGTGGTACCCTATGCTCGCCTACACATGAGAGCAGCTCAATGGACTTTGTCCACCCAGTGGACTCAAGCTTCAGGAGCTCTCTCAGACCAAATAGCAATCTCCAAACGTCTCTTTTGGTCTCTCCAATGGTGGATGTCCACTCAAAATCTGTTGCTGGGGTCCCCCTTCCAACCTTTGTTACCCCAAGCAACCCTCACAACAGATGCCTCCCAAACAGGTTGGGGAGCTCATCTACAAGCCCTCCTCAGCTACAAGACAGTCCTCATTCATACGGACAATCAAGTAGCCATGTTTTACATAAACAAGCAAGGAGGAACTGGCTCTCTGTCGCTTTGCAATGAAGCTCTAAGATTATGGGCCTTCGTCAGAGAGCATCAAATCCATCTCCTGGCAGTATACCTCCCAGGAATCCAAAACTCTTGGGCAGACAGACTCAGTCGAGTTCTGCTTTCACACGAATGTTCCCTGCACATGGATCAGGTACTCAGAATCTTCCAAGAATGGGGAACCCCGGACATAGACCTCTTTGCAAGTCCGTGGAATGCCAAACTTCCCCTGTTCTGTTCCAGAATTCCGTGTCAGGGAGTTCAGGCCAAGGATGCATTTCTCCTTCATTGGGGTCAGGGCTTCCTGTATGCCTTTCCACCCATTCCTTTGATTCCCAAGACTCTGTTCAAACTCCAGAGGGATCAAGGATCTATGATCCTCATAGCTCCACGCTGGCCACGCCAAGTGTGGTACCCTCTACTTCTGCATCTCTCCCAAGCCCCCTCCCTGGACTTGGGAGCTGCGCCAGACCTTCTGTCCCAGGAGGAAGGGACTTTGTGGCATCCAAACCCCAAGTCCCTTCACCTCAGAGCTTAGTTACTGAAGGCCTAGACCTTCAAGACTTCAATCTTTCTCAGCAAGTGAAGGATATCCTCCATGCTTCCAGAAAACCTTCCACTAGGCGTTCCTATGCTTTTAAGTGGAAAAGATTTTCCATTTGGTGTGCTCAAAAGGGTCTTGACCCTCTGGCACTTCCTGTGAATTCTCTATTGGAATATCTCCTGCATCTCTCCAATGCAGGCCTTAAAACAAATTCAGTAAGGGTCCATTTGAGTGCTATTGCAGCATCCCTTAAGCCTCTCAATGGACAACCTATTTCCTCTCATCTTTTTATTGCAAGATTCATGAGAGGCCTAACTTTAACTAAACCTCCCATTCGACCTCCTCCGGTGGCATGGGACTTAAACTTGGTTCTTGGTCAGCTTATGAAGCCACCTTTTGAACCCTTAGCCACTACCTCCTTGAAATTTCTTTCCTGGAAGATTATTTTCCTTATTGCAATCACTTCTGCTCGCCGCATCAGTGAACTGCAGGCCTTAGTGGCTAATCCACCTTATACAAGGTTCCATCATGATAAGGTAGTCCTTAGGACAAATCCTCACTTTATGCCTAAAGTGGTCTCACCTTTTCATCTTAATCAAGAGGTATATTTACCTGTCTTTTTTCCAGCTCCTCATGCATCCAGTGCAGAGAGGAACCTTCATACTCTAGATTGTAAAAGAGCTCTTGCTTTTTACTTACACAGGACACAGCAACATAGAAAGTCTTCCCAGCTTTTTGTTGCTTTTGATCCTTCTCATTTAGGACTTCCAGTCTCTAAAAGAACACTGTCCAATTGGATTGCTCAGTGTATTTCTTTTGCTTACCAGAGTAAGAACCTTTCTCTGGAGGGCCATGTCACAGCTCACAATGTGAGGGCCATGGCCACCTCTATGGCTCATCTTCATTCTGTGTCCATCGACCAGATCTGTCGAGCAGCCACCTGGGCCTCGGTTCATACCTTCACAGCCCATTACTGTTTGGACAAGGACTCCCGCCGGGATGCCTTGTTTGGTCAGGCTGTCCTCAGACACCTGTTCCATTCTTGAACAACTCCTGCCCTCCTTCCCTGAATGGATGCCTGAGATCCATAGGAAGACGAGGAACCCTTCAGGGTCTCATACCCTTGGGGATCTCCCAGGCATCGTAGCTAGGGAGTCCCCATATGTGAGGACTCATTCCTGCTTGTAACTGGAGATAGCACAGTTACTTACCTGTAACAGGTGATCTCTGGGAACAGCAGGAATTAGTCCTCACAACCCTCCCACCTCCCCTAGGAGTTGTATCTCTCTCTCTATCTTTCCTTTCCTCTCTCTCTCTATTGTCTCAGCTTTAAACTTGAACTGAGGAGAGTTGGTTAGGAAAGGCGGGAAGGCTACGCGCAGGCGCTGTGGGAGGCTCCCAAAAGCTTTCTTTCTGGGAAGCAGGGGAGCTTTCCTGCGCAGGCTCCGTCGGTATCAACGTACCCATATGTGAGGACTAATTCCTGCTGTTCCCAGAGATCACCTGTTACAGGTAAGTAACTGTGCTTTATTGAAGGACCCAACTAAAAAGTTTCGGCCGGAGGCCTTCTTCAGGGGTCTAAAAATTAAATAAAACATACATTAAAACATACATATTAAATTATGAATAATTATTATACACACAATAATGCATTAAAAGAGCAGAAGAATCTTTGAATATAGAAAAAGGACAAAGACATCTAAATTGGCAAGACAAAAAAGAATCATCCATTTTAGGACATTACATAGAAACACACAACTGGTAAGAACCGTAGGATACATTACCACAAGGTGTAGCAACAAAGAGTAAACAAGCAAAATGCTCTTCTCAATCTATATGAAATTAAAGAAAAGATAGTGATGTTGAAACTCATATTGTGCATTAGTTACTGAGAAGTAGAAACTCATATTGTGCCATAGTAACTGAGAAGCTTGAATAAGTGATAAACATGTTCTTCTAACACTCTAATCTAATTGGCATTGTCAAATTGCGCAACAGACATTGTTAAAAAACAAATCAAGCTTGACAGACAGAAAAAGGCAATGAGCCAAAAAAGAACCGTTTAAAGCAACCATATAACAACCATCGCTAAAGAAGCTTAGAAGGGATAAAATCTCCAAAGGAACCTTTTATGTACACCTTGATTGTAAAAAAACCTAAGAGGGGAAGTACAAACTAGAATACAATGAGAATTGTATAGTGAGTCAGCGTCTCAAAACGCTCTGCGGCAAGACCATCAATGAAAAACAATTGGACATAGTGAAGATGTCTAGCATAAAAAATGTCACATAAGAAACAAATTGTATTCAGTGCAAGGGGGGCAAAAAATGTCATAATAAATGAGAAATACACGTAAGGAACATTTGTATGTACAGCGGCTGCAAATAGCACAATGTCTGTTGCGCAATTTGACAATGCCAATTAGATTAGAGTGTTAGAAGAACGTGTTTATCACTTATTCAAGCTTCTCAGTTACTATGGCACAATATGAGTTTCTACTTCTCAGTAACTAATGCACAATATGAGTTTCAACATCACTATCTTTTCTTTAATTCATATAGATTGAGAAGAGCATTTTGCTTGTTTACTCGTTGTTGCTACACCTTGTGGTAATGTATCCTACGGTTCTTACCAGTTGTGTGTTTCTATGTAATGTCCTAATATGAATGATTCTTTTTTGTCTTGCCAATTTAGATGTCTTTGTCCTTTTTCTATATTCAAAGATTCTTCTTCTCTTTTAATGTATTATTGTGTGTATAATAATTATTCATAATTTAATATGTATGTTTTAATGTATGTTTTATTTAATTTTTAGACCCCTGAAGAAGGCCTCCGGCTGAAACTTTTTAGTTGGGTCCTTCAATAAACTTTGTTTGTACAATCACACCTACGTGTAGGCCTGGTCCTTGGGTTCCGCTCCTGGTTTTTCTCACCTTGTTCCTGCGGATACCTCATTCTTCTCTTGGATTTACTTAATAGTTACATCCCAGTCATGGTTGTCTGTGAACCATGTTTCTGTTACCACCACTAAATCCAAGTCAGCCACTCCCATTAAAGCCTCAACATCTTGGATCTTATTTCCCATGTTATGGGTATTTATACACATTGCTTTCCATATGTTGCCCCTTTTACCCATTTTCATAAAGGTATTTAATGTTCACTTACCTGGGGGCTTTCTTCACCCATCCCCAACGAATCTAGTTGGTGTGCTGATTATCATATTGTCTGCAAATAAACTAATTTTGCAGTCTTGGTCCCTATGCAGACTCCTGGTATCTCTGGGGTCGCTCATAGCTTAATCTCAAGAAATTCAAGGGAAAGGATAAAAAATAACGGAGATAGGAGGCATCCTTGTTATGTGCCTCGCTGAAACTCGAAGTTGTCAGATAATCACCCGTTCACCAGTAGCTGCGCTCGGGGCTGCACGTAGAGCGTTCACACCCAGTTAAGGAAGCAGTCCTCCAAGCCGAAATGAGTCAGCACTCAAAACAGATAATCCTATGCTAAATTGTTGAATACCTTTTCATTGTCCATTCTAACAACCACCACCTCCTGACCCCTAGGGCGGCGCTGCTGGAAGAGTGTAAGCGTCTGTACCAGTTTCCTCGCCCCCTGCCCAGCTTCTGCACTAGGCTCCCCGCCACAAGCTGTAAATCCTGGTTTAATAACAAAATCGGACGATATGCATCGGCATTGTCGGCATCTTTACCAGGCTTGGGCAGGAGTACCACCAGCATTCTATTTTCATGGACCTCAAATGCCCCCTTGTCATGAGCAGCCTCCCTCATTGCAACCAGTGCTGGTGCAACTGCCCCTCCCAGACCATCTGGACTAGGGGTCTTTGCTGGCTGTAGATGCCTCACGCCCTCCAGGACCTCACCTGCCATTATCGGCCAGTCCAGTATCCGTCAAGCCTCCTCACCAAGCTGTGGAAGTTGGAGGCCCTGAAAAAAAGTCTTCCCTGACACGTTCATCAGTTGGCTCTGCACTATGTAGCCTCTGGAAGAATTTGGTAAATCCTTGGGCTATTTCCTGCATAATGAGGCAAAAGTGCTATCTCCCTCTGCAGTCGAGTCACCATGCGCCGGACTTTGAAGGGTTTGATGAAGTTCGCCATGAGTTTCCCGACTTTGTTCCCCCATTGGTAAAGTTTATATTTATACATGTGAATGCTATAAAGTGCTTTTCGCTGTAGCAAGGCGTTAACTTTGTTGCGTTGCTTTAACAAGTGCTGCTGGGTTATCTGGTCTTGTACTGGGCCTGACACTATCAGAACTCCAACAAGAGGTGCTGATTTTGCTGGCGATGCTTGGCGCTCAAAAAGCCAATGATCTGTACTCAGAGCACAGCTTTTGCCGCCTCCCAGTAGATGGGAGGTCCCACATCCTCCTTGTTGTTCTCAGCTTCATACTCCTGCCAGCACTTATGCACAAATTGGCAGAACGTGGAGTCCTAACTCCAAACTGGATTGAGGCATCATACTCTATCTGCCCCTTCTGAGTGAACCACAGGCACGGCCTGCACCGTGGCATGGTTGGAGATCAATTGCAGGTGAATCTCGCAGCTCTGGAGAACATTAGACTAGGGGGTGCTGCTGCTGTAAAAATGATTGTGGTTAGTGCTATGCTGCACGGCGATGGATTAAAGACAGCTACAAATGACAGATAAGAACATAAGATATGCCATCCTGAATCAGACCAAGGTCCATCAAGCCCACTATCCTGTTTCCAACAGTGGCCAATCTAGGTCATAAGTACCTAGCAGTTTCCCCAAAAGACACAGGTTCCTCAATGCTTGTATTGGGTCAAGCAGTGATATCCTGGGTCCCTTTTAATAATGGTTTATGGACCTTTCCTCCAGGAACTTGTCCAAACCTTTTTTAAACCCAGTTACACTAACGGTTTTACTACATCCTCCGGTAACAAATTCCAGAGTTTGATTACACGTTGAGTGAAAAAATATTTTCTCTTATTAGTCTTAAATAGGTTACCCTGTAGCTTCAGTGGCCTTACAAGGGAGCTTTGCATGATTCCTTAGAGACCTGGAAAGCAAGGGTCTGCTGTAGTCTAACCTTGGGACAGGGGTGCCGTTCTTCCCACTTATTAAAGAGGAAGATGTAGCACTAGGGCAACACTGCAGGTGTATGTTTGAGGTTGTTTAGGGTTTCCATGTGCATATTGCTATGTATTCTGTAGCACAGATCTACCACAAATTAGGATCCGATCTGTGGGCAGATGGGAGTCTGCCGCGATCGCAGCCATTCCTTTCTCTTCTACCCATGGGAGATGGGATCCCCATGGACAGAACAGGAGGGGGAAAAGCTATGGAGGCTAGGGGCAGAGTTAGGGTGGAACTTGGGGCAGAGTCAAGGCGGAGCTTGCCCCCCCCCCCATCAAAGAGGTGTTCCACAGTACATATAGGTGTAAGACATAGTCCCTGCTCATCAGAACTTACAATCTAATCAAGATGAAAAACATCACAAAACTGGGGACTAGAGTATGGTAAGATACACAGAAGTAGTAAACCAAGAGCGTGAGGAGCATCAGGATCCAAAAGCAGCCTCAAAGATGTGGGGTTTTAGCCTGGATTTGAATAGGGCTAGAGAAGAAGCCAAACGCACTCACTCAGGTAGCTCGTTCCAGGAATATGGAGCAGCAAGATGGAATGAACGAAGTCTGGAGTTGGCAGTGCCAAGAAGGGGACACATAAAAAGGATCTGCTATAGTTCCCAGGAGGGGTATAGAGTGAGATAAGAGAGGAAAGGTAGCCACAGAGTGAATGTTTGTTGGTTTATTTGGTATTTGATTATACTGCCCTTTGTGGGATGTACAGGGCGGTATGCAACAAAAATTTAAAAAACATGTAACGCAGAGAAGATTAGAAGGAAACTACAATGTCGGATAGGAAAGTGGACAGGAGATAGAGGACCGTATAGACATTCAAACCAGAGTCAGTTATACAAGACAGTTATGCAAGATTTTACAAGACAGTTATGCAAGATTTTATCAATATAACACAGGCTACCATTACTCCCCACTTCGATTTCGCTAACTTAATACTTATAGGCATTCCAAAACAAAATATCAAAAGAATCCAACTCGCACAAAATGCAACAGCTAGAATTATATTAAAGATAAATTCACTCCAACACATTACACCAATACTAGCTTCCCTGCACTGGTTACCAATACAAAGCAGGATAACCTACAAAACAATAATAACTACATTCAAAGCCCTAAACGACATGGCCCCGAAGACACTATGTAATTTAATAAACAAAGAACTACCTAAGTCTACTCATAGAAAAGGACAATCAAATAAACTAAAGATTCCAAAAGAATATATAAGATCTCACAAAATTACAAATAATAGAGCCTTTTCCCACATAGCTCCAACAACTTGGAACTCGTTACCAGAGGACTTACGATCACTAACAGAGATAACAGAATTCAGAAAAAATTGAAAACATATCTATTCACTAAACACTATAATTCCATAGAAAACATTCCACTCAACTTAGATAAAGGCTAAACATGAACCCCCCCACATCAAGCGTATACTCCCTTCTTCAAGGATAACACACAAAACATAATCGAATGAACACTCCACTCCTATGCACTGATACCCTACTTGTATATAGTTGCAACTGATATGATCTGCCTATGCGGTAGAGTCAGTACTTTGTTTAAATTGTTACACAATCTGTGTGTTGAATTATTCTGCTTAGTTTTTAAACCTATGTGTGCATGTTAAGATGTTCTATGTAAAAAGTTATTCTGTTCCATGTAAAACAAGCTCTGCATTGTTCACTGTTGTTAATTGTACACCGCAACTGATCGCTGGAAGATGCGGTATATAAATAAGTGTTAAATAAATAAATAAATACAGATGCAGCTGCAGCTTAGAGCATACCCACATCGAAAGCCTGTTCGAAAAGGAGGGTTTTTAAGAGGGTTTTAAATTTTAGGTTCTAAACAAATGTGAGAGGGGAGGCAGTTCCAAATGGATGGGACCTGGGAGAAAAAAGTGGAGCGTCGCATGGACTCATATTTGATGTGAGCAGGGGAAGGAATGACCAGTCTGCGGTCATGAAGGGACCGCAAGCAATGGAGTATAGCATATGGAGTAATGAGGGCAGAGAGTGGAGAGGAGGAGTGGCCTAGTGGTTGGGGCAAGGTACTTCAGGCCGGAAGGTCGGGGGTTCAAATCCCACTAGAGGACAGCAACCTTGGGCCAGAAGGACTGGGATTTCTAGTCCCACAGGTGCTCCTTGTGGTCTTGGGCAAGCCACTTAACCCTCCATAGCCCATGTTCCCTGTAAAATAGTTATCTCCAAGTTATAATGCCCTGTTCAATGTAATTTCAGTTTGTTCAATGTAAACCGCACTGATGCTGAATAGCGCGGTATATAAGAGAATGTAAATAAATAAATAAAATAAATATATGTGCCCAGTAAGGATGGGATTCTTACTGTGGAGTTCTGGGTGCCTACAGTACCTATGCCAATGTAACCCATATGATCTGCATTTATCAGGTACAGGAGACAAAGGGGGTCTGCCTGCCTAGATGCATGCCTTCATGCATTGGCTTGCTAATATGTGCCCATGGCTCTTGGTGCTTACACAAATCTCCAAATGACACCATGTGGGATAACTTGCCCTCTCACCATGTGGCAGCCCTGTCCAGCTTGTCTATTTAAAAGATTGGCTGACCATGCTATAGTGTGGGCCAATGCAGCTTTGTGTGTGTGCGTGTGGCTGGGAGGGGGGCAGCTTTTTGACATTTCCATCAGAGCCAGTGCAAGGGGATTAGATGCCCTAGGTTAACCATCATCCTTACGTCTGTCCCCTGAGGTTTTGTACTGACCTGCAACATTCATGCTCAGCACAGCATCTTTGCTCTCACATCACACTTGAAAATATGCATACTTTCACATCACGGGGATCATTTTAGAAGCCCTGTTCATGCTTTGAATGTCTGAAAATAGGCATAGAGATGTCCAAAGCACAGAAACATCTCCAAAGCCATTTTAAAAGCCGGCTGTGAAGATGTCCCTAGTGTGAGAACATCCAAGTCTGAACAGGGGTGTGCTGGAAGTGTAGCTAGGGCAATCGCCAGAAACCTAGACATCCCTGCCAGATCTTCATGGACATCTGGCATCACATCTAAGTTTAGACCTGTTCTAGGCACAAACAGGTATCTCAAAAGTGCTAGTTTTGGCTGAAAAACATCCAGAGGGTGTAAAGAAGAAGGCACTCCATCATTGCCAGTACTCAGTAAAAATGTCAACAATAGCAGCAGTGGAATTTCAACCCTGGCTGCCCTGTTCCTAGCTCACTTCTCTAACCATTAGGTTTATTTATTTATTTATTTAACATATTTTTTATACCGCTTTATTATTTCAATCAAAGTGGTTTACATTCTAACTTAAACTTGGTAATATACATTTAACAGGGACATTGATAACTTGGAATTTTCTGAGGTTATCCTCTTGGTTCTGAAATATGGTTCTGGGAACATTTGTGTAGATGCCCCTGCAGACGTCCATATCAGGCACGTCTGCATTTATGAAATCGTGTCTGCACCTGGACGTGCCTGTTCGTTCTTCAGATGTTCTGGCTTAAATGTCCCAGATTGCACTTTGATGCCCCTTCTAAAATTCCCCTCCACATTTTTTTCTCTTAGAACTTGCTTTGTATGTATGTGTGCCCACTCTCCCTGCAGGTACAGGAATGTACTGATGGCTCTTTGGATTTGGGGGCTGTCAGGATATATTGTCTTCCTTTGACTGTTACTGCTCTTTGGTGTCCTCCAAAGGCTGCTGCAATAGGCAACTTGCCAGTCTTGCCTATTGGTTGGACTATCCCTGAGTTCCATGTTTCCCTGTCCAGCGAATGGGTATTGGACTGCAGCTAGTGTGCTGTAGGAATAGGTGTTAAAAAAAAGGGATTTTGTATCTGGCCAAAGCCATGAGGATCCTCTTCCAGATCCTCATTGCAGCAGCATGGGGTACCCAGTACCTTCCTGGTCAATAGAGCACATCCTTGTTTTTCAAGACCAGGTGCACCAGGAATAGGGTCTCTGTATCATAAATTAAGCAATCTCCTGGCCGCAGTTTTGGTGCTTATGTTTAGTAGTGGTTTGATAAACCATCCTTTACAATTTTTATCAGAGCAGTTTACAATTAGATTAAGAACAAATTGCGAAAGAAAAAGAATTGAACACCATTATTAGATAGGATAGCATCATTCACATACTCAGGATGGAGGGGAGGGAAGGAACAAGACATGTCACTCAGGGTGCTCTACATAGAGGGCTGACATTTAGGCACGAGAATACTTGGAGACCAGAAACACGTCAACATGATTCCACAGGGAAAGGCAATTCATGTGCAAGTGGGCATGGTATTTTGCCGCCACAAAGGGTTTTACGTGTGATTAAAATTCAGCCCTTTACGCAGGCATCCACCGAGTTGACGCTTCCTTATATTTCCTACATGAGTCTTACCCCGCTTGATTGCTCCTTATACATCCTGATTTTGAACACAGTTGTACGTCTTTGTTGGGATGAATTTACGACATATACTGTCATGAAGCTGAAGCTACTGAGAGTGCAGACTTAGGAAAAAAACCCTGTCTTTCACAGAGCTGTTGATGTGCAGAGGATGCAATTACCTTGCAGCCCAGCTAGAGGGAGCAGGAGCAAAACTACTGAGGCTGAGTTAACACACCCAGCCATTATGTAAGAGCTAATCAGCTGCACCTGACGACAAGCCCGGGAAACTCAAAGGTAGAATGCCTTTATAAGAGAAAGGCAGTCCAGAGGAAAGCAGGCCAGCAGAAGGAACCGGTCCAGAAGAAAGCAGGCCAGCAGGAGGAACCAATCCAGAGGAAAGTAGGCCAGCAGAAGGAACCGGTCCAGAAGAAAGGCCAGCAGGAGGAACCAGTCCAGAGGAAAGCAGGCCAGCATAAGGAACTGGTCCAGAGGAAAGCAGGCCAGCAGAAGGAACCGGTCCAGAAGAAAGGCCAGCAGGAGGAACCAGTCCAGAGGGAAAGCAGGCCAGCAGGAGGAACCGGTCCAGAGGAAGGCAGGCCAGCAAGAGGAACCAGTCCAGAGGAAAGCAGGCCAGGAGAAGGAACCAGTTCAGAGGGAACCGGTCCAGAGGGAAGCAGTCTGGAGGAAAGCAGTCCAGAGAGGGACTGCCAGGAGAAGCACTTCAGACGGAAGGAGTGACACCTCCAGCCCAAGCAGCGTAGCTGGATCAAGCAGAACGCCCAGAATAGTAAGTGCTGGAAAAGGAGCAGAGAAAGTCAGAAAGAAAGACAGCTCGAGGAGAGTCAGTCTGGAGAGAGACTCGGTAGCAAAGGACCACAGAGGCAAAGAGCTTGTGAGGAGAAAGCCATGCTTTGGGAGAGGCCTACGCTTACCGGAGGAGTCTGAATCAGGATTAAGAGGTACAAGAAGGAAAGGTTCTGATAACAAAGCTACCTTTACCCAGAAGCAAGGAAATCCGGATTCCTCACCAGGTTTTCCTGAACTACAGAAAGGTAAAGCACTGCTCAGAAGGTTCCAAGAGAAAGCCTGTCTCCAGAGAGAGGTGCCTCAGAGAGAAAGCTCCAGTTATACCGGCTACAGGAGGAAGCCCAGGTATGGTGCCACTTCATTTATAAAAGAAAGTTTATCTCCTAGAAGCTCTGGTGAAACAGTTGCTCAGTGCAGGAGAAAAAGAAACAAGTCAGAGCTTTGCAAACCAGTATTTAAGGGCAGAAGAACAGGCCATGTTCGTTTGGGAGCCTTAGAACAGCCCTATTGGAAACAAGCAAACAGAGACAGAGTCTGGGAAAGTATAGCAGCAAGGGAGACATCCAATTCAGAGGGAGAGGCCAGTGACCCAGAGTCCATGGAAATAGGCCTAGAGAATCCTATTCCCATGCTTCCAGATGAATTTATGGATTGTACCTTGTATATTGCTAGTAGCCTTGAGTCATTAGCAGAACTGTGAATTGAACAGACCTTTTTGCTTTGAGAATGCTCATGTTTTGTGCTAATTGCCAGAGAACTGTTTTGCTTATTTAACTTGCTCTGAAGTAAGAGAATCTTTCAGTTAATCTCTCCAATCAACTGTGAAACTTGTAACAGTTTTTCTTCTTGCTTATGTTTGGTGAAACCCTGAAAGAAAGGACTTTCTTTATTTTTGTGCCTTATTGAGCCTTTGCGTTAAAGGGGAAATAAAAGCTTTAATACCCTCTATTTGGCTTATACAATTTGTTCATACAAGGAGCTGGACTACAAAGACCAACCTGCACTTGGCCTTAAAGAGCCCTTTCCTCCTTGAAACAATTAAAATGCTCAGCCTACCCTTACAGCCACTGGCCACTAGGGAGTGCTGACGACATTAAATGACTTTCTCCAGGAACAAGCAGTTCTCATTTATGGGTGACATCGGCATTGACGGAGCCCGCGCGGAACAATTCCCCAGCTTTCAAAGAAAGCCTTTGGGATTGCTGCCACGCATGTATGGTCCTCTTCCCGCCCAAGGGTGCCATCTTCCCCAGTCTCCCCTTTTCCACGGAGCCCTTCGGATGTACGTCCTCGTCCCTCGTAAAAAGTGTTTTGGTTTCCGTCCTCTGGCCTACTGTTTTCCAGTTGCACCCGTCCTCCCCCTTGCTCCTATCTCTTTTGAGCAAAGGGGAAATTTTTTTCCAAATTTTTTCTCCTAACCACTGGCCGCGTGGGTCTTCGACCACGCAGGGGCCCTTTTTGCCCCGATGGCCACCGGTTTCAAAAAATGCGATAGATGCTCCAAGAACATGTCGCTTACGAACACCCATGACTGTTCTCTACGGTGTCTCGGAGCCAACCATGATCCAGAGCTCTGTTCGCTTTGTAAGAAAATGTCCTCCAAAGCCCTGCTCAGTCATAAGAAGAAGTCTGAGGACATTTTCCAAAAGGCTGCCTCACAATCCCTGGAGGCACCCTCGGTCATCTCCTCGCCGGTCGGGGTCCCCCACCTCGGCTCCGCGCTTAAGACAGCACTCCTACCAGAAGTCCCCTGAAGTGGAGCGGCGTAAGAAGAAGAAGACCTCGAAGTCGCTGTCGGGGGCTCCCGACAAGCACGAGCACTCCCGCGCTCAGTCACTTAGCCTCCCTCGGCATACACAAGAGTCAGACAAGGAACAGCCTCGTAAGGTACCTTGAACAGACTCTGAGGCCCCGGGCGATGGCACCAGGTCTTCTGAGGGTCATACCAGCGAGAACCCCCTCTCCTCCTCTACACCCGACCCGGTGTTGGCGTCACAGGGCCTCACACCCACGTGGGAGTCTCGTATGCTGGCACTAGAACGCAGCATTTCTGTGTTCATAGCGTCCAGCAGGTGCTCATATCCAGCTTTGCTGGTCCGCAGCTAGAGACCGAGATTCCCTCGAGAGGGACACCAAAATCCACCCTGGAAAACCCCGAGAGCCATGGGCCTCGTGAGGATCCTCGGCGTCAGTCTCGCTCGCCTTACCGTTCCTCGGGGGTGAGATCCTCCAGGGCCTCCAACTCCAAACGGCCTCCTGGCGAGGTGACCGGCTGGAATCGGACTCCTCTTCCGATTTTTCAGACTGGGAGTCGGGTGAGATAGTTCCCCTGAGACCCGTATCCATCGGGACCTCCCGTCAGACCTGTCCCCACCTGCCTTTCAGTGGTGTCACCTGAGGACACCTCCTTTTCAGTGTTTATGCAGGATGTGGCACGGGCTCTCAACCTAGCTACCCAGGCGGAAGAGGAACCTCGAGCTGAAGAGCTCGATATCTTGCAGTACGAGTCCCCTCCTCGGGAATCTCTTGCTGTTCCGGTTCCTCCCATTTTGTCCAGGCTGCTACTCCGCATGTAGGAGACCCCTGCGTCGGTCCCCATCGTGAGCAAGTGCCTCAATGCGATGTACAGGGTCCAACGCAGCCCTGGGTTCTGGAAAACCCAACTCCCCCACACCTCCATGGTGGTGGAGTCAGCCATGAGAAAACAAAAGAGCCTGAAGTCACATTCTTCAGTTCCGCCGGGCAGGGAGTCAAGAGCCCTCGACGCCCTAGGCCACAAGGCCTATCAAGGGTCCATGCTCTCATGCCGTATTCAGGCATACCAATTGTACACAGGCATGTTTTTAGGTGACCTAGCCAAGGAACGTGGGGGCTTCTCCGCAGGCTTCGCGAGCGAACCCCTCAAAAGGTTCCGGACCCTAGTGCTCAAAATACCTCTCTTGCGCTGCCTACGATGGATTCAAGTCTTCCGCTCGAATGGCGGCCGCTGGCATCGGGGCCCGTCGCCAGGCATGGCTCCAGTCCTCGGACTTGGAGCAGTGGGTCCAGGAAAAGCTCCTATGCGTACCCTGCCTTGGTGAACAGCTTTTCGGTAAATCGATGGAGGATAAGGTTGCCAAGATTGAGATGGAGTTCGTCACCCATATTCGCCTCTCGCGCAAGACCTCCTCTCTCCCTCAGAAGAAACAGCAAACTAGGAAGCCGTTCTTTCCGCGGAAGGGCCTACCCTACCGAGGGTACCCATCATACCCACCCACTTCCACGCCGACCACCGTGACGCAGGGAAAGTCTGGACCACATGGTCATCGCAAACCGAAAGGGCCCAAGACACAAACCCCAGCTCCGCCTCACTCCGCCCAGGGGTTTTGACGCCAGCAGCATAGCCTTTCGCCCCTGGCAGCGCCGCAGCCGGTGGGGGGATGCCTGTCCTCCTTCGCCCCTCAGTGGGTGTCTTTCATGTCAGACACTTGGTTCCTCTGAGTAGTCCAGGATCGCTACCATCTCTGTTTGGACAGGTTTCCCCCTCCCTTCTCCCCAGTGGAACCTTCTCGACTTCCCGCACACCAGACCTTCCTAAAGCGGGAGTTAGACAACCTCCTCGCCCAGCGAGCAGTCTAGAGGGTACTGATGCAGCTCCGAGGTCAGGGCTTCTATTCCCGGTACTTCATCATCCCGAAGAAGACGGGGGGGTCTACAGCCCATCCACAACCTCTGGAAACTAAACAAGTTTCTGGTGCAGGAGAAGTTCAAAATTCTATCTCTTGGCGTCCTGAGCCCTTCCTCCAGCAGGGCAACTCGCTATGCTCCTTGGATCTCAGGGACACTTACGTCCACATTCTGATTCACCCCCAGCACAGGCAGTTCCTGTGCTTCAGGGTGCAAGGTGAGCATTACCAATACAGGGTGCTCCCCTTCGGACTCGCATCTGCTCCGCGAGACTTCACAAAGTGCCTCTCCACGGCTGCCGCCTCCCTCAGACGGCAGGGCATACTGGTTTTCCCTTACCTCGATGACTGGCTCGTAATGGGGTCCTCGGCTGGGGAAGCCCGCCTTGCGGCATCATGCACGATCCTCCTCCTCGAGGGCCTGGGATTCTTGATCAACTACCCCAGGTCCCACCTCGAGACGGCAAAGGCCTTGGAGTTTATCGGCGCACGCCTCGACACTCAGCAGGCAATCACCTTTCTACCAGCAGACCAT
This sequence comes from Ichthyophis bannanicus, assembly GCA_033557465.1. NCBI lineage: Eukaryota > Metazoa > Chordata > Amphibia > Gymnophiona > Ichthyophiidae > Ichthyophis > Ichthyophis bannanicus. The sequence continues at coordinate 393,442,590 of CM066036.1, forward strand.
GTGGTTCGCCTCCAAGCATTGGTGGCCCAGGTCCAGAGCAACACTCTGGTCATGGCACGGACTATGTTGTGCCTCCTGGGGCACATGACCTCCACTGTCCATGTGGTTCCACATGCCCGCATGCACATGCGGACGGCCCAATGGTGCCTCAGCACCCAGTGGAGCCCGGCCTCCGGTCACCTCCGGGACTCCATTCAGGTCTCCCACAACCTTTGCAGGTCTTTAGACTGGTGGCAGGTCCCCCGCAACCTTCTCCGGGAACTGCCCTTCCAAACCCCTCAGCACGAACTAGTGCTGACAATGGATGCTTCCCTGCTGGGATGGGGAGCCCACTGCGGTGCACTGTGCACGCAGGGGCAATGGTCACCCAAAGAGTCTCAACAGCAGATCAACTTGCTCGAGCTTCGGGCGGTCTGATGGGCCATGAGGGCCTTCGAGGACCACCTCTAAGGAAAGTCGGTACTCATGCAGACCGACAATCGAGTAGCAACAAGAAAGGGGGCACAGGATCACGCCTCCTCTGTCGGGAAGCAGTCTTCCTCTGCTCCTTCACCTTCCGTCGAGGGATGACCCTATGAACGGTCTTCCTCCCGGGCCATGAGAACATCCTCGCGGACAAAATCAGCAGGATCTTCCGCCCTCACGAATGGCGGCTGGACCCTGATGTGACCAACTGGCTGTTTCATCGGTGGGGAACCCCAACCATAGACCTGTTCGCCAGCCCGGCGAACGCTCAGCGTCCCTGCTTTTGCGGCCCAGTCCCGCATCCAAGCAGGGAGGTGCGGGATGCATTCCTCTTGAGCTGGACCTCCGGGCTTCTGTACGCATTCCCTCCCACTCCTCTCATTGTGAGGAAGCTCCACAAAGCTCAGCGGTAACAAGCGTTGATGATACTCGTCACTCCCTCGTGGCCTCGGCAACCATGATTCCCATTCCTGCTCCGGCTCGCATCCGAGCCTCCGATTCCCCTGGGCTGTGCCCCAGGCCTGCTAACACAGGAGGAGGGGCGGGTGCTACACCCAAACCTGGCCTCATTGTCCCTCGCAGCCTGGCGGCTGAACGGGTCACCCTAGCCACGCTAGACCTCCCATAGGAGGTCGAGGAGGTGGTCCTCACGTCGAGCAAGGACTCAGCGAGATGAGCTTACGCCTTCAAGTGGCGACGCTTCTTGGTCTGGTACTCCAAGCTCCAGATTGACCCTTTCTCGTGTCCCACTTGGTGGGTCCTCCAGTATCTTCTCCATCTCTCGAAGGAAGAGTTGAAGTCGAACTCTGTCAGGGTACACCTGAGCGCCATCTCGGTGCATCACTTCTCCGTAGAGGGCAAACCCCTCTCAGAGAAGCCCTTGGTCTCCCGCTTCATGCGGGGCCTCTTGCTGGCCAAACCTCCCATCCGGCCTCCTTCGGCGGAATGTGATCTGATCGTAGTGCTCACGCAGCTTACGCGTTCACCCTTCGAGTCGATGGCGATGAGCTCGCCTCGGCACCTATCCTGGAAGGTGGTCTTCCTGGTGGCTTTGACCTCGGCCCGCTGAGTCAGTGAACTCCAGGCTCTCATGGTTGAAGCCCCTTACACCAGGTTCTATAGGAACAGGGTGGTCCTCCGTACCCACCCCAAGTTCCTGCCGAAGGTTGTTTCGGATTTTCATCTCAATCAGGAAACAGTCTTGCCGACCTTCTTCCCGAGACCCCATGCCCACCAGGCGTCGGTGGTTTTGCATGCACTCAACTTCAATAGGGCCCTTGCCTTCTATCTGCAGCGCACCCAGCCTCATTGCAAGTCTGGCTGGCTTTTCGTGAGCTGCGATCCCAATCGCCTGGGGCAGGCAGTCACAAAGCGCACCCTCTCCATTTGGGTGGTGGACTGCATCACCTTCGCTCATGTGAAGGCGGGTGCCACACTGTGTCGCGGGTCACCACACATAGCGTCCGAGCCAAGGCAACTTTGGTGGCTTCACTGTGCTCAGTGCCGCTATTGGACATCTGCCGGGCTGCGACCTGGGCTTCGACGAACACTTTTGCCTCGCACTACTGCCTGGAGAGGGAGTCCCGCTGGGACAGCGCCTTCGGCCAGGCTGTACTTCGTAATCTGTTCGGGGTATAAGCAACTCCTGCCCTCCGACCCTTCTCGACGGCTACCGAGGGTTTCGCCCCGGGAACCCGAAGACTCAGGCTCCTTCGGACATCGGCTTCTGCTCACAGCCTCGCGGAGGCGTTTTTTGGTTACAGGTTCGGTAGCCTGTAGCTGGGGAGTCTCATAAGTGAGGGCTGACTTCCTGCTTGTGAGAAAGCGTAGTTACTCACCTGTAACAGGTGTTCTCCAGGAATCAGTCCTCACTACCCTCCCACCTCCCCTGATGAGTTGCTCGATTTTTATCCTTCCCTTGCCATCTGCTTGGTAGGGCTCGAGCTAAGGACCTGACTGAGCAAGATGGCACCCTTGGGCCGGAAGAGGACCACGCATGCTTGGCAGCAATCCCAGAGGATTTCTTTGAATGCTGGGGAATTGCTCCGCACGGGCTCCGTTGGTGCCGACATCACCCATAAGTGAGGACTGATTCCTGCTGTCCCAGGCACCTGTTACAGGTAAGTAACTATGCTTTTTTTGCAGCACATGCATGTGTATACAGTATGTTCGCAGAATGGTTAAAAAAACCACATCTTGGAAATATATCTATCTTACTTAGGCCTCAAATGTGCACACCCACCCTCTTCTAAAATTTTCATAAATTTGCAAATGTTTTCACTTTGATGTCTTTTGCACCACATTAATAGCCTTATTTAAAATGTGCCTTTAAATGTATATGAAAAGAAATTGTAAGTACTGTATTACATTTTCATTAGAGTGTTTTTGGTAATTTTCATTTCCTATAATTTTTTTTTGTTTTGATATTTAGTAATTGGCTTTGTAGGAGACCATTTAGCCCTTATTAGGGAGTGTATTTGCAAATATTTCACTCTATACATCACATTTTCAGGGCCAAGGTTTGGGACGGAGTAACAAGATGCATGTGTATCCCCATTTTGCATGTGGGCGATAGAAATTTTCCTTGTCTGTATTTATACTTTCCAATCACGTTTAGAGAATGCTTGGTTTCATCTGCCATTTACTGTACATGAGGGCATAAAGGAGACATCCTTCTTATTCCCCCAATATTTATTTCCCTCTCCATCTGTTACTGTGAAAAAAGTTGCATGATCAATATTTGATGAAGAGCAGTGGGATATCCAGGTTTGTAAAATGGCCAGGATGCATGTGTGCTTGCTAACATTTACATGTGCACATTCTGTAATACTGGCACACACATGTGTAAGTTGCCATAGTTTCCTCATCAATTTTTCACATGTGCATGTTTCTAAAATAGCATCCCCTTGTGTACCTGTGTTTCCTGATATGATTTGTCACATGTCTAGCATGGGAGGCAGAGCTGTGTTAATTTTAGATTGGACTTACACGTGCATGCAGGGACTTGTAGTCTTGCTTTTCTTATGGAGTGCAATGGAGAAATCAGAACTACATGTCCCTGCATGCAATGGAGTAAACCCAGGACTGGATCAAGCCTGTCGGGCGCATCTGGAGTCAGTTGGCAACCCTAGCACATTCTGTAATACTGGCACACACGTGTAAGTTGCCATGGTTCCCTTATCAATTTTTCACATGTGCATGTTTCTAAAATAGCATCCCAATGGGTTCCAGCATTGAAAATCCGGGTTAACTCTTTAGCGTCAATGGCTAGGTGCTCTACTCGGGCTATCCGCTGCCACTGAATATCAGGCCCATAGTTTTTATGTATAGTATGCCTAAAACACACACTCTTCTCGATGTATAATACCAAACATTTAATGGGTTATTTGTGGGGTGAGGTGCTAACCATATAAATGCCTTTTTAAAAATTATCTCTATATTTTTTACTCACATAAAAGGCACCTAAACCTTTGAAGCCTAACCCTTAATATCTCATCATGAATGAAGGGTAGCTTGTAACAATGAAAGAGAGATCTTATCGATTTGACTGTTTTGTGTTCAGGTGCCAATATAACTAAAAATAATAATTTGTAGTACTTTTGCTTTAAGACTCCTTTCTATGTGACTCTCAAAAACTAATCTTCTAAAGTATTTCCAGTTATTAATGGATTGGAAACCTGCTATAAGAATTAATTTTTCAGTTTTTTGGCAAATGTGAATTTCAGATATGAGTTCAATTTTTAATTGATGTAATCACTTTTTCTATTTTAAATTTTATTTTGCTAATTCCCATCTTAGAGCTCAGCCAGCTGACAGGTGTGGCTGCTATCTTGAGGTTTCCGGTTCCCGATCTTTCTGAAGATGAGTGTAGCTCAGAAGAAGACTGAGTGTGATGGATATCTTCTCTCCAACTGTAGTCAACTGAATCAAGAATGAGTGTTGGTTGATTTTTGACTCTCTGCTTCTGAGGAACTGTGTTTTTTCATCTGGTGCTGTCTGTATTCTTGATCATTATCAGCACCACCAAGCTATGCTGAATGATTGCTCATGAACTGCTTACCTTTCAGGGATGTCATCCCTGCCTCATAATCATTGTTTAATTTGTATTTGTGGGGTATCTTGGAACACACCATCATTTACCCTTCAACAATAACATGCAACTTGAACTGGGGTTAGGCATAATGTTCATAGCTATTTTTAAATAAAGACAGAGCTGGGAGTTAGAAACTAGGAATTGTTATTCCCAATAAATAGATGTAATTTTCTTAATGCCTTTTGAGCAAAAAGCTCATCAACGCAGTTTACAATTCATGTATTTAAAAACATGTAGTAGAAAAGATGGGCAATCCACTGCTTTTACTACCTCGCTCTGTCTGTGAGGCAGCTTTAGAAGCAAGCTAGCTTGTATTCTCATGCCTGGATGTTCAAAATTTGATCTTTTCTGCATTGAATTGACTATACAGAAGAAAATAGAACATTTTTCAGAAACCTGCAGGAAGGTGTCTCCTTTTCCCTGTGGACTTTGCCCCAGTTCGCAAAGAGAAAACGTCTCACTTTGAAAATTGCCCAAGAAAAAGTACATGCAAAATTTGCACCACCTTTTTTGTATGAAGATTTTTTCATTGCCTTCCTTGACCTAATCCCATGCCAAAGCTTTGTTATTTTTCCTGTGGGTATTTACATAGGGAAATGGGAGGACAAAATTGCTCTCTATAATCAAGGAAGGTATATGAATATATGAAGCCTTTGTATTACTAAACAAAGGGAATTTTGGGATAAAACATCCCTGTGTGAAGCTAAAGTTGCAAACCACTTGTCATCGAGTTGCTACTGTCAACAAGACCTTGGATGAGGGCTGTGGACAGAATTTTGCAGTGCAGAACTTGCAGTAAAATCTGTGGGAGTGATAGTGGTGGCAGCTAGTGCTTGTAAAGAGGCTGCTGAAGTCTCAACCAGGATATTCAAGGCTGGCACCAAATCTGGACATTCACATTGAATATCTGGGTTGGCTGGATAGTACTGCAGATAACCAGGCACAGTAATATTCTATTGCTGCCCGGTTAGCTAACGCTGCGAAAATAGGCAAGCCTCTAGGTACCTACTTTCACTGCTTTGGGCTAACCAGCGAATGGCTGAATATCTGCTAGCCAGTTATTCCTGCGTGCCACCTCTGCTACACCCCCAGAATGCTCCAACACTAGCCAGCTAGCATTGAAGTGCTTATTGACAGCACCCATGGATATTTAGCGATATCAGCTGTATTAGTACTGCTGAATGTCCCATTGACCTCCATTTACGAGATTGCAAGTCTGCAAAATCTCATAAATGGCTTTGAAAATTCTCCCCTGCCTTCCCCCTCCCAATATTTATTGTGGAAGAGATGTTATTTTCAAATATGCAATTCCTAGAGACTGCATGAAAACAAATATTTTTAATACTGCTGCTTTCTTTGGCTAAGGTTATCTTAATCAGAGCTCCCATTGGTCGAAAAGGCGACCCAGTAGCTTTGCTCCTGCTGGCCAAGAAGATGACCCAAAACCCTGTTCTTATTGAATATAGTTTATTCTGGTATTTTTATACCATCTTCTGTAAGTATATATTGAAGCAGTTTACAGATTTTCATGAAAAGTTTTGTTTCAGTTGAGCAGTGTGGTAACCCACAGCAGTAAATCCGTAATCCTTGAACATATCTCTCAGTATGGAAATTCATTAATGAGAGAGACTTATGAATTTTAGTAATTATCATTGAAAAATGTCTGATATTATAATAATGTTCTGAAAAGGGAGACTAACTTGTAAGGAAGATGGTGCTGAGAGATGAGGAATTTGGAGGCATCAAAGAGTATCCTAAGGCTACAAATGTAGTGGTCAAAAAAGTGTTTCAAAGCTGTATTTCTCATTGGAAATAAAGGTGCCTTGAAACTGCTCTCAATCAACAAGAAAATGATGCAAAATCTTTGCTTTTATTTCCTGCAAGATGCTTTAAGTCTACTTGCGTGTGCTCAATTGGCAAGACTATGCTCCCAACCAAGATCTATTCTGCTGACTTCTGGTCCCATTCTATTCTGCTAAGTACACTTTCTGTGGTTGGGCTAAGTATACAGTAATATTTATCATAAAAAATGTTCTGGGTTACATAGACCATTGAAGAAACAACTGCTTTCTATATAAGGCAGGTTAGCCAGGGGGAAATAAGAGACCCTATTTTTTAAGGCAATAGTGGAAAGAGATATTCCTTATTCCTCCAATTCAGTCCCACACCTCTGGGTAGTGTACCTCTCACAGCAGCTTGGAGACTGAGCATGTCATCTTTTGATGACACCCCTGTACTTATACAGCTGGCACTGCCCACCAGACCCAGTGTACTCGGTCTCCAAGCAGCTGGAGAGTGGTGAGCCAGGGTGCGGGGCTCACTGAAGGAGCAAATAAGAACAGAGTAGTCAGGACTTGGTTTGCCTTCTTTGGGGTTCAGACCTCAGCTTTGTTTAAAAAAAAAAGAAGAAAGAAGGGACATAGTTATTTCTATCTAGGGAAATAGCTTCAGGACTCCAACTCAGCCAGCAGTGGATCCTTCCCCCTCCCCCAGGTGTACCAAGGGGCTTATTGGGCAAGTGACAGCCTTGCATCTAGGCAGAAGGCTGCTCCCCACCACATTACTGAGTGAGGAGCCACCGCACAGACGGAGTAGAGCAAGCAGACTTCTCCCCGGGCAGCCACTCCAACGCCGAAGCCAGAGAGTGGTGGCTGAGCGCTAGGGGAAGGTCTTGTCTAGGCCGCAGCTCACCCGAAGCCGGCACTGAAAGGCAAGAGGTAAGCTGAGCCCTAGTACCTCATCCACATCTGGCCGGGAGCCAGGGAGGTAGAGCGGCAAGGAGTCGGGCTGAGCTGGGGGCATGACTGAAAGCTGCATGGCTGAGTACGTGGAGGTGCATGGGAAGAAAGAGCGCCTTTTTTCAGCTTAGGCGGCCCGGCGCAGCAGGCAGTTCTCTGTCGGCGTTTCCTTGCTCTGGGGTAGAGGGGGGGAACGTTTGGCAGTGGTTTCTCCTTTTCCCCACTTGCAGGTAGGAAACCCTGATAGATAAATATAGTTATTCAAGCTGTTTAGGATAGTTTGTTTTCTTTTGGTCTTATTTTTAGCTTCACTGTTATTTTCTTTCAATTTCTTTCTTGGGATTCTTTTAATTGTAGGTTGCACATTCAAGGTAATTGGAGTGTCCTTGGGGTCTTGGTTGGGCAGGCAAAGACAGACTGCAGAGAATCCCATCATGCCGGCCAGACCGCAGTGCTGGGTCTTCAGCACCCAGCGGGGACGGTTTCCAAGATCGGTATTTCCCTAGGTTGTACCCAGGAGTCTGCTTCAGTGGATTAAGACCTGTGTGGTCAGCCAAGACAGGAAGAGGATCCATCCCCGTACCGGGAGGCTCAGGACATGGAGGGAACCACGCTGACTATCATAGAGTCCGTTGCGGGGCCTTCAGTGACTCCAGGTCCCTCTACAGTGCACAGCCCAGGAGCAGGAAAGTTCCCAGGGGATTTTTCACCAGAATTCATCCTGCTACTGCACAAGTCATTTTGTCTGTGCCAACAGGCAGCGGCAGAATCTGCCCTGGCGACAGAGTAGATGCGAAGAAGAGCAAGATGGAGGTGCTGCCTCCTAAGAGGGCTATGTCCTCTGAGGAGTGGCCTGGACAGTTCCCATCGTTGGAAGAGCTGGACGGCGATGACAGGGACATGGAGCTTGATTGGCAAGGTGAAGAGTTGGAAGAAGATGAGATTCTGGAGTAGGAAGATCAGTCGCGGATTGTGAGGGTGTTTCAGCGGAAAGAGTTGCTGGCACTCATTGGGGAGTCCTTGAAGGCCCTTAACATGCCTGCTAACCTGTCAGCAGCAGAGGAGGAGCTGGAAGATCCACTGCTTCAGGCAGTACAGAAGATGCAAATGTTTATTTCTGGTACATAGAGTGGTAAGACAGATGATCCAAAATGAATGGGACCTGTCGGAAGCTGGTCTTAAAGAGGTACACACTATGATGCATCTATACCTGCTGCCAGAACAGGAGCGGGAAATACTGCACTTTCTGAAGGTTGATGCCACCATGTCATCCATCACTAAGAAGACGACTATTCCGATGGACGGCAGTACAGCCCTCAAGGATGGCCGGGACAAGAAGTTGGACACCTTATTAAAACAGGCTTTTGATATCAATGCTCTTTCCCTGCAGGTCTCCATCTGCAGGGCCTGGGTGGCGAGGGCTTGCCTCCACTGGTCGCAATGGGTCCAACAGCCAGGAGAGCCGGCTAAGGACTTGGCGGGGAGGCTGCTAAATTGGAATTGGGGGTGGCCTACCTGGCCAACACTCACTATGATCTCATCAGGGGTCTGTCAAAAAGCATGGCCTCGATAGTAGCTGCCCAGCGCTACTTGTGGTTGTGGAACTGGGCAGCAGATAGTTCTTCTAAAGCCTGTCTTAGCAAGCTCCCCTTCAAAGGGAAACTTCTCTTTGGAGAGGATCTAGACAAGTTGGTCAAGGACTTGGGCGAATCCAAGGGAGGGCGCTTGCCCGAGGATAAACCGCCAAGCAGAGTCGTACTCCATCTTTGAGTAAAGGACAGGCATGAGACTCTAAGCATTTTTGGGCATTCTGTTTCACACCATACCAGAAGGGCAGATTGCCCTCTAAGGAACAGGGGTTTCGAGGAGCGGGCCAGGAGTTTGGCGCCATCTCGAACTTGGGGCCCAGGAAAGCACAATGAAACAAGGGGGGCTGGGGGTGCAACCCATAGGAGGGTGGTTACAGGATTTCTGCCCTGCCTGGGCCTAGACCACGTCGGACCAGTGGGTCCTAGAGCTCATCAGGGAGGGCTATGCTCTCGAGTGGGCTTGCCCAGTGGGCCATGCCTTCGTTCAGCCTCCCTGCAAGGCACCAGGCAAGACGGTGGCCATAAAAGACACCTTGACATGGCTCCTGCAAGTACAGTTGCGATCGATACTATTTATTTTGTGGTGCCCAATAAAGAGGACTCCTTTTGCCTGATTCTCGATCTCAAGGGAGTGAACCGCTGCCTGCGGTTGCCGCATTTTCATATAAAGACATTGCGGTCTATCATAGTAGCAGTGAGGAGCAGGGATTTACTGACGTCCCTCGACCTCACGGAGACGTATCTGCACATTCCCATCCAACCAAAACACCAGCAATTTCTCTGCTTCATGGTGCCGATAGGGCATTTCCAGTTTTGGGCTCTGCGCATCTTCGCCAAGGTCATGTTGATGTGGTGGTGGCGGCGGCACTCCACAGGGAAGGAATTCTCGTGCACCTTACTACTACGGAGCATTTGTATAGTGCTACAAATCATATGCAACACTGCACAGACATGTAAGAGACAGTCCTTGCTCATCAGAGCTTACAATCTAGTCAAGATAGACAACGTAGAAGGTGTAGACAGGGATAAATCAAGGGGGAAAGGTAAAGAAACAAGGAGATCAGGTGAGTCAAGATCCAAAAGCAGCAGCGAAGAGTTGAGTTTTCAGCCTGGATTTGAAAAGGGTCAGAGAAGGTGCCTGGCGTACAGACACAGGTAGTTTGTTCCAGGCATAAGGTGCAGCAAAATGAAAGGAATGAAGTCTGGAATTAGCAATAGAAGAGATGGGCACAGATAGAAGCAGTTTGCCAGAAGAGCGGAGTTCCTGAGGTGGGGTGTAAGGAGAGATAAGAGAAGAAAGGTAGCGAGGAGCTGCAGAGTGAATGCATTTATAGGTCAGCAGGAGAAGTTTGAACTGGATGCAGAAACGGATAGGGAGCCAATGAAGTGACTTGAGAAGAAGGGCAATATGGGTGCCGCTGGCGGAAGATTAGCCGCGCAGCAGAGTGTTGAACAAATTGAAGGGGAGAGAGATGATTCAAAGGGAGACCAGTAAGGAGTAGGTTACAGTAGTCAAGACAGGAGGTGATTAAGGAGTGGATAAGCATCTTAGTGGTGCATTCAGAAAGGAATGGACGGATTTGTTGATGTTATAAAGAAACGGTAGGTCTTAACTATCAGATGAATGTGTGTGGAGAAGGAGAGAGAGGAGTCAAAGACAACTCCAAGATTGCGAGCCGAGGAAACAGGAAGGAGTAGAGAGTTATCCACAGAGACTGAGAAAGGAGGAAGAGGAGATTAGATTTTATGGGGAAAGATAAGTAGTTCAGTCTTGGCCATGTTCAATTTCAAGCGGCGGTGAGAAATCCAAGCAGCAGGGTCAGAAAGACAGGCAGAGATCTGGGTCTGGATTGCCGGAGAGATTTCAGACTTAGAGAGGTAGATCTGGGAGTCATCGGCATAAAGATGGTACTGAAAGCCATGGGAAGAGATGAGCACACCAAGGGACTGGGTATAAAGAGAGAAAAGGAGCGGACCCAAGACAGATCCTTGGGGTACACCAACTGGGAGCGGGATAGCAGAAGAGAAGGAACCACCAGAACTAACACTGAAAGAGCGACGGGAGAGATAGGAGGAGAACCAGGATAGTACAGAGCCCTTAAAACCAAGCAAGGACAGGATATTGAGGAGAAGGTTGTGGTCAACAGTGTCAAAAGCATCAGAGAGGTCAAGAAGGATGAGGGTAGCACCCATTTCTAGACGGCTGGCTGATCAGGGCAAAGTCCAGGGTCGAAAGCGAAAATGCCACAAAGTGGGTGGTACAATTGCTGCAAAGTCTAGGTTGGGTGGTCAACGAGGCCAAGAGCCATTTAGTGCCCTCTCAGGAGCTGGAGTATCTTGGGCGCGCTTTGACACCAGAGTAGGGAGAGTTTTCCTCCCGGACCATTGAGTGCAGGGCCTGCAGAGCTTGGTGCGCCAGTTTCTGAAGACAGCAGCGCTATTGGCCTGGCACTACTTGTGGGTCCTCGGGACCATGGCAGCCACGCTCAAACTCATCCCCTGGGCGAGAGCACACATGTGGCCGTTGCAGAGAGCTCTACTACGCCAGTGGTCACATCAGACGTAACCATTGTCCATGAGGCTCCCCTGTCCACAAGAGACCAGAAGTACTCTCAGGTGGTAGCTTTGCCCAGGGAACCTGGAGGGGGGCATGCCCCTCGAGGCACCGAGCTGGATTCTACTGATGACCAACGCCAGTCTGTCCAGATGGGGGGGGGGCTCACTGCGAAGGTCAATTTCCGCAGGGGTTATGGATCCCACAAGAAGCCTGTTGGTCAATCAACAGGCTGGAGATGCAGGCGGTGGCTCTGGCACTGTGGAGTTTTAAGCCATGGTTGCAGGGGAAGCTGGTCAGGGTCTTCTTGGACAATGTGACAACAGTAGCTTATATCAACTGCCAGGGAGTCACGGGCAGTGTTGCCCTGGAGGACGAGGACGAACGGCTGCTCGGCTGGATGGAAAGTCAGCTTCGGGCATTGTCGGCAGCACACGTAGCGGGTGTCAACAACGTGACAGCGGACTACTTAAGCCGAGTGCATGTGAACCACAGCAAGTGGAGTCTCAACCAGGAGGTGTTCGAGCAGGTGGTGCGCAAATGGGGCATGTCAGTCATGGACCTAATGGCAACGTTGGAGTCTGCCAAGGTGAGCCAATTCTTCAGCAGGAGAAGAGAGAGGATGTCACAGGGTCTGGATGATCTCGTACAAAGATGACCCGAGGAGGGTCTTCTCTATGTGTTTCCTCCATGCGCAATCATAGGCTGGGTTGTGCAGAGGATACAGGCTCACTGGGGGTACGTCATTCTGATCGCCCCAGATTGGCCAAGGTGCTTCTGGTATGCTGACCTGGTGAGGATTCAGGTGGACCATCCCTGGCAGCTTCCGGCTCGAGAGAATCTCTTGACTCAGGGACCAGTGCGCATGCCTCAGGTGGATCGATTCTCGCTTAAAGCATGGCTCTTGAAAGGGTATGCCTGAGGAAGAAAAGAAAATTCGGGCTCTGTGATTGCTACCTTGTTGAAGGCCCAGAAGAGGTCTACCTGTCTAGCTTACATTCGAGTATAGCGCATTTGTCGCCAGTAGCTTTCAATTATCACTGCTGCACTTGATTTTTACTGTTGCCAGTAGCATTCCTCATCACTGTTGCACTCAACTATTACTGTGGTCAGTAGCATTCAATTATCACTGTTGCATTCAATTATTACTGTTGCATTCAATTATTGCTGTGGTCAGTAGCATTCATTTATTACTGTTGCCAGTAGCATTCAATTATTATGGTTGCCAGTAGCACCCCCACAATTTTCTGCATAATCCTACTACAGTTGCCAGGGTCTTACTTGCTCTCATATTACCCTGCCATATTATATAATTATCCAGCACTACCTACAGTAGCTCATTTCCAACCACTCTGTTTTCACCAAAGCATATTCACAATAGCAAACCCAACATCATCTCCAATCCCTCACAGAAGATACCTCATCCGCTTCATCGAAAACCCCAATGGCTCTACCATTCACTACCCTGGCTATCTGCCTTTTGTTTCTTCTTGTATGCCTCAATGAAGCCCATGCACTACATCACACAACCCACCAAATTCCAATACAGTCAAACCTCGGTTTTCATGATTAATCCGTTCTAACAAGTCTGACTAAAACCGAAACGTACGAAAACTGAAGCAATATTTCCCATAAGAAATAATGTAAATTCAATTAATCCGTTCCAGACACCCAGCTCCTGTCACTTCTCTCACCTGCCCGATCGTCCACAGGACAGCAAACACACAGATATTGTACTGTACGGCACTGTAATCTGATCGCTGACTCCGTCTCAACAGCAATTTGCAAGCGTACCCTGCAAGAGAAAGAACTGCCTCCCACATTCATGCAACATCTCCTGCTTACATTGACAGCTACCCTGCTACCTCCGAGCCTGAGGGGGCGCTCCAGAGAACAGGCAGGCGGTGGAGAGATCGGGGCCTTCCTCTCTGTGCAATCCTTGCATCTCTGACTCTGGCTCGAGGATGTTGCTCAGCTGACTTTCGCTTCTCAACACGCGATCAGTGAGTCCGGGGGGTAGTGCTGCCGGGACTGGGCGGGCAGTGTATACAGACCAGCGCGAGGGTGTATGTACTGTATTGCCTTCTATCCCATGACACTTCTTCAGGAGTTGTATATAGGTTTTCAGATCTGGCAGCACTGGCTCACCTAATTCCACATTCTTTACGAAAACCGAGGCGATATCCGATAACCGAGACAAAATCTCAGTCAGAAAAGACGTCGAAAACCGAAACGTATGAAAACCGGGGCAAACGAAAACCGAGGTTTGACTGTACTTCTGAGTCATGGAAAAAGATGGGCAGAAGCTCCCTACCTCAACTCAAGAATAGAGACCTCCATAAGCCACTCTCACCTAATACACATAGCTCTTCAACAACCCAAGAAGAATAAACAAGTGGAACCCCCTCAACCCCTTTGCATAAAACTGTGCTCTCATAAACGCACGGTCTATCCGCAAGAAATGGCCAGTTATCGCCGACACAATTTCTTCCTACAATCTAGATATCCTCATGATAACCGAAACCTGGCTATCTGATGCGGATAATGTAATCCTTAACCAACTCATACCCCCCAACTTCTCTGTCCATTCCCAACATAGAGAGAGCAAGAGAGGAGGAGGCATTCTCATACTTACCAAGGCTGACCTAAATTTCCACACCGTTGACTCCACAAGCTCAAATAGCATGGACGTCATAACCATCACAAATGAGCTGTGCTCCATCAATTTGATATACAGAGCACCCTCACCCTCCACGGATGACCTTCCTAACATCTTAGACCTAGCAGCCAACACATGCAAGCCCAGCAGTCCCAACTGGATTCTAGGAGACTTCAATCTCCCATCACTGCACCCCAACCACGCCTCAGCCCTCCTTGAAGCAATCAACGAGCTGGGCTACATGCAAATTGTCAAAGCTCCCACGCACAATAGAGGAAACATCCTTGATATGATCTTTGCCCCTCTGACGGCCCTTGATTCCAACAATAAACTTGACACATCTGTAACCCCAGTACCCTGGTCAGACCATAACTTTATCACCTTCCCTATCCTCATCAAAGACAAACAGTCATCATACATCAACAAAAACTCCATTGACTCAACAAAAGTAACATCTCGGAAATTCAAAACCTTCAACAAAGAACATATTCTTACTGAAACCCTCCCTCTCCTCCATGACACTTCTCTCAATCTCGAAAATCTGATTACCACCTGGAACAGCACTATCAGTACCATTGCACTGCAACCAATCCAGAGTAACAACCCAAAGAAAAGAAAATCCTCTCCTTGGTTCTCCCCTGAATTACGAGCCTCCCTCACACACCTAAGAAAACTGGAGAAACGATGGCGTCGCTCACACTCCACAGAAGACCATGCAGCCTACAAAGCACATCTATCTGCGCACAGAGAGTCAGTCATGGCCAAGATGAAACAATTCCATACTGATACGCTGAAAAGATCACTAAATAAACCATGTGATCTTTTTAATCTAGTCAAGACCTTATCTAAGGAACCATCACCAGAACAACCTGAACCCATTCAACCCCAAGCTTTCGCCGATTATCTGCAATCCAAGCTGCTCCAAACCAACAACATTGCAACAATCCCTGCCCAAGACACCGTATGCATAGCAAACTTATCTATGTTCGTGGTGACCATCCAGAAAACATGTTGAGGACACCATCGCTGCCCTTAACATCACCACTGCACAAACCGACCCTTGCCCAGCCCACTGGATAAAGGAACTACGCCAAGATCTCAGCCCCATCATCACTAGAATGATGAATTTATCCTTTACAACCGGTTCCTTCCCATCAGCCTTCAAGAGAACATCCATCAGGCCCCTCTTGAAAAACCACAAACTCGACCCACAAAAGGTTGAATCTTATAGACCCATAGCTAGTATACCCCTCCTAGCTAAAATAATTGAAAAGGAAGCTCAAAGACAAATACAGGACCACATTGACACCGCCTCCCCTCTGGACCACTGCCAACACGGCTTCAGAGAGTTCCACGGCGTCGAAACCCTTCTTACCACTCTCTGTAACACCATCATCACAGGCATCGACAACATCCGCCAAGGCTTTGCTCTTATCTTCTTGGACATTGCTGCGGCTTTTGACTCTGTACATCATGATCTTTTAATAGGGCGACTAAAAGAAAAGGGCATAAACAACACTGCTCTGGATTGGTGCAAGTCATACCTTGATCAGAGATGGCAGTACATTACCTCAGGAACCACAACTTCCACACCTTACCATCAAAAGCAAGGCGTACCACAAGGATCATCTCTATCATCACTCTTATTCAATATATACATACAGCCTGTCTGCAATATCATCAGGTCCTTCCAGGTCGAATGCTTGATATACGCAGACGACATCCTTCTTTACATGCCTTTCTCCACAGTCCATATGGACCTCTCCCCGCTAGCCAAATGCTTTGATGCAGTGTCCGAATGGCTTCAATCCCAGAACCTCCGAATTCAACACAAGAAGACTGAGGTTCTCTTCATCACTAGGGACCCACTTTTCACCCCCCCCCCCCCCCACCTCAGATAAAGGTGAAAGAAGCCGAGCTCCAATCAAAACCTTCCATTCGTTACCTTGGGGTTACTTTGGACCAACGCATGGATATGAAACTACATATAACCAACGTAGTCAGAGCAATCTACCTCAAGATCCGGACACTCCGCCATCTTCGCCCCCTGCTTGATCCTGATGACTTCCGAACTATATTTCAAGCCTTAACCTTACCCCACCTCGACTATGCTAATGCCATCCTTCAAGGCCTCCCGCACTCCACCTTAAACCCTTTGCAACTTGCCATGAACACCGCGGCTAGAGTCCTCTACGGAGCATCAAGAAGGGACCATGTAACACCTATCCTGAAGCAACTCCACTGGCTCCCCATACATGGCAGACTACTGTTCAAGACATTATTACTCACCTTCAAGGCCACTAAGAGCATCACTTCCTCCTCTCTAATAGACCTCATTCAGACCGTTCCACCCAACAGAGCTAGGAGAACGATGTCAACTAATGTGCTAGTAATCCCGAAAGCAGCGACAAAATGCTTATCAGCGACATCTAACAGGGCCTTCAGCTTCTATGCCCCTAAGTGCTGGAACGCCTTACCTCCAGAGGTTCGGGCTATCACCGACCTATCTCTTTTCAGAAAGGCACTCAAAACCCACCTTTTCCCCCAATACTACTAGACCATCCAGCCAATTTGAACACTACCCAAACTAAGAACAATTCCTGTTGTGTATATACATGTAAATACTCATATAAATAGTTGCAGTAATATCTTCCCCATATTTTTCCAAGTTCGCTGACCTGTTCTATGTAAAACCAAACAGTTTGTTGTTCTGGTATGTTATATTGTGAACCGCGCTGATGCTGAATAGAGCGGTATATAAGAGCCTGTAATAAATAAATAATATATAAATAAATAAATAATATTTATGAGACATGCTGCGCGGAGGGTCAGTCTCTTCCATCCACAGCATCAGTGCCTGATGTCCTAGCCTTCTTGCAGGCCAACTTCGAGAAGGGCCTAGCTGCTAGTATCTTGAAGGATCAGCTGGCGGTACTTTCCTGTTATTGGGGGGTGGTCCAAGTGGTGGTGTTATGTACGCACCCTGATGTGCTGAGATTTCTGAAGGCGGTGAGTCGCCTCCGACCTCCACGGATGTTGGTGGTGCCGCCTTGGGATCTCATGTTGGTGCTGACGGCACTGGCCAGGGAGCCTTTTGAGCTGCTGAGTCTGGAATCGCTGAAGGATTTGACCTGGAAGACAGTTTTTCTGGTGGCAATTTGCTCGGCATGCAAGATTTCGGAGCTTCAGGCCTTGTCGTGCCAGGAGCCCTTCCTTTCCTTCTCAGGAGGCACTGGTTCTCTGCTCGTATGCAATCCAACAGGGTATCCTCCTACAGGCAGTGTACCTACCAGGCTAGGACAACCTTCTGACCGACACCAACAGACTGAGCAGAGTCCTCCAGCCGCAGGAATGGCAGCTGGACCCCAGGGTAGCCAGTCAGCTTTTCCAGATCTGGGGGGAAACCGTGATGGACCTGTTCGCCAGCCTGAACAACTTTCAGTTGCCCCATTTCTGGTCCCTTCAGGCCCACTCCTCCAGGGTGGCTGCGGACGCGTTCCTTGTCTCATGGTCAGAAGGCCTCATGTACACCTTCCTTCCCATGCCACTGATTGCCAAGACCTTGTTCAGGATCCTCTGTGATAGGGCCTCGCTCATCCTGATAGCCCCTTGGTGGCCCAGGCAACCGTGGTTCCCGCTGCTTCTCCGGTTGATGGCGGAGACCCGCATCCCCTTGGGGATCGCTCCGGGACTCCTCTCTATGGAGGGGGGTTCTCTTCTGCACCCCAACCTGGGGTCCCTGTCACTGACAGCATGGCTGCAGAGAGGGTGACTCTGGCCCCTTTCAACCTTTTGGTTCAGGTGGAGGAGACTGCTGGCCTCTCGCAAGGCCTCTTCTACGAAGGCTTACGCCCTCAAATGTCACAGGTTCTCGGCTTGGTGCACCTAGCATGGGGCTGACATGTTCTGCCCAGGTGGGACTGGTGTTACAGTACCTTCTCCACCTCTCTCAATCCGGGCTCAAGTCTAACTCCATCTGGGTGCACCTTAGTGCCCTGGTGACGCACCACCACCCGATGGATGGCAGGCCCCTCTTGGTCCAGCCTTTGGTGACCCATTTTCTTCAGAGCCTACTCTTATCGAAGCCCGCCTGTTTGCACTCCGGCAACCGAATGGGACCTCAACATAATGTTGGGGCAGCTCACTCGCCAACCCTTCGAGCCTTTGGCTACCTGCCACCTTCGCTATCTCTCTTGGAAGGTGGCTTTCCTGGTTGCACTCACTTCCACTCACAGAGTTAGCGAGCTTCGGCCCTAGTGACGGAGGCACCTTATTCCAGGTTCTACAAGAACAGAGTGGTGCTTCGCAGGCATCCCAAATTCCTTCCGAAGGTAGTATTGCCCTTCTATCTCAACCAGGAAGTGCTGCTCCCTACTTTATTTCCAAGACCTCACTCCAGTCGAGCGGAGACCTTCACACCTTGGACTGTAAGAGAGCTTTGTCCTTCTATATCCAACGCGCTCAGGGCCACCGAAAAGCTGCTCAGCTTTTCATCTCCTACGACCCCAGTAGGCTGGGGGAGGCGGTGACCAAGCGTACGCTGTCCACCTGGGTGACGGACTGTATCGCCCTTGCCTATGAGGAGGCGGGGCTTCCGCTGGAAGGCCACGTCAAGGCGCACCATGTCAGGGCCATGGCGGCCTCGGTGGCAAACTTGCATTCTGTCCCAATGGTGGACATCTGCCGGGCCACCAACTGGTATTCAGTCCATACCATCACAGCCCATTACTGCCTGGAAAGAGAGTCCTGACAGCTCAGTGCCTTCGGCCAGCCTGTGCTCTGTAATCTTTTCAGGGTTTAGGCACCTCCTACGCTCCGACCCTTCTGTGTTCAGGCTACCAGAGTGCTGGTTTCATCAAACACCGGGGTCCTACTGTGATCTGTGGACACAGACTCATTTGCTGCTACTTGCCGGTTCCCCATGAGGGAGCCCCTATTTTTGCTGTGGGCTTTCGGTAGCCTGTAGCTGGGGAGTCCCATATGTTAGGACTGACTTCCTGCTTGTTCCCAGAGAAAGCATAGTTACTCACCTGTAACAGGTGTTCTCCGGGGACAGCAAGAATCGGTCCTCACAATCCTCCCTCCTCCCCTTGGAGTTGCTCCTTTACCTTCTTTTATTTTTGCCATTTTTTAGCTATGTCATCTTACTGAGCAAGATGGCACCCTTGGGCGGGAAGGGGACCATGCATGCATGGTGGCATCTCCCAAAGACTTTCTTTAAAAGTTGGGGGTTGCTTCTGTGAGGTGCTGACATCACCCATATGTGAGGATTGATTCCTGCTGTCCAGGAGAACACCTGTAACTATGCTTGGCAATTCTTCCATAAAGCTCCACTCTGTGGAGTGTATGGCTTAAAGTGGTCCTATGGACAGATACTCTCATCTCCTCTGTGTATCTTTGCAGCTCCTTCAGTGTTATCTGTGGTGTCTTTGTAGCATCTTTGATTAATGCCCTCCTTCCCCGGTCTGTGAGTTTTGGTGGGCGGCCTTCTCTTTTCAAGTTTGTAGTGGTGCCATATTCTTTCTGTTTTGTTATAATAGATTTAATGGTGCTCCATGGGATATTCAGAATTTGGGATATTTTTTTATAACACAACCCTGATCTATACTTCTCCACAACTTTGTCTCTGACCTGTTTAGAGTGCTCCTTGGTCTTCATGTTGCTTGCTTAGTGGTGTTGCAGAGTCGGGGGCCTTTCAGTACAGGCATCGTGTGACAAATCATGTGACACTGATTGCACACAAGTGAACCCTAACCAACCAATAATATGACTTCTGAATTTAAGTGGCTGGACTAGATCTTATTTAGCAAAAGGGATGAATACATGTACGCTCACAACTTTTCAGTTTTTACTTGTTGTTTTATATATATATATATATATATATATATATATATATATATATATATATTTATTTATTTATTTTATTTTTATTTATTTTTCTTTCTTATATACCACGCTATTATAATCAGTGCGGTTTACATTTGAACAGAACAACCAAGAATGTAACAAGTTACATCGAGTTTTTTACATAGAACAGGGAATGTAAAACATGGAGAAAAACAACAAGGGAAAGAACTATGTACAAATTATATACTGTCAGACGGCTGCCTGGGTGAGAATCTTCACAGTCTTGGCAAGTGCATATATCTATATGATTTGCAAGGGATTGTGGGCATTGCAGTTCATTCACACCAGACACAGCTGCTCACAATAATTAGTTGTGCTTTTGGGTAAAGCCAATAAGATATTTATTTATGGGGTTATTTCTCCCAACACAGATATGCTTGGTAGCACATAAATCAGGTTACTTGCTTTCAGTGTTAAACTTGAAAAAAACAAAATCAGGAAAACAACATTTTAACTTATCAGGCAATCAAAGCAAAAGAAATAAGACCTGGTTGGTAACAAACTGGTCTTTTCTGTAGGCTTTAGCTAATATTCTCTTAGCAATGTATCAAACAACAAACAAGATCCACAAAGAAAGAAAAAAACGGTTCTTTTCAGGTTAACTTCTTATATCTTCCCACATAGATTCAGAAGTGATTCAGAGCTCACAAGCAATTAGGTAAGGCTCAATTGCTAGCAGTTATCCAGCTGAAACCCCTTAGCTGGCTTGCTTTCTACTGCGTGGCTAAAAATCCTACTCAGGAGCTTTTCTGAGTAGATTAAAGAACAAGTTTGTATTTCTTTGTGATGGTTGCTGTACTTTGTAACAAAATCACCAAAGGAGTTTAGACAGAGAGCAGTCCATGTAAACAGATTCTTCATCTGCTATCACCCCCTCTTCTTCAACAAGCATGGGTTCAATATCATGGATTGGCACAGATGAATCTCCCAATGGAGCACTTTCAGGAGAATACTTGTTTCCCTGCTGTCTTTCAAGGTTATAGCTAGGGCATAGATCAGTGTTCATACCTGAGCTTCCATTGCTGTTAGAGTTCCTCTCTATATAGCCTGGCCAGTATGTAGTCCAGTTCTTATGTCCAGCCTTCCAATCCAGATCCCTGGACACTGGATCTCTCTTCACATACCTTCTGGCACGGGTCTTAGGGTCCCTTCCACGTGCAGCCATCTCCCTCACAGGTACCGTCTGGAGATTCCTAGCTCTGCAGCACCATTCCTCTGGCTTTCCCCAGTCCAATGGTGTATGCTGGCCCTTGGAATGCCTCCCAGTATACGTACTGCTCTGGACTCTTCTAGACCTCTCAAAGGCTTTTCTCCTCTTTCTTCCAAAGGGTTTCTTTTCCTCTCTGTCCGTCCGGTTTGGCTTCTGCTTCTGATGATCCTCTTGATGATGAAGATGATCAAGCTCAAGCCGCTTCTCTGTAGAATAAACTCTACCTTTATTCTGCTTAGATGAGTGCTCCTCCCTAACACAGCTCAGCTGTGCTGAATCAGGCCCTGCCCTTTGAGATGAGTGCTTAGGGATTACCTCATAGCCCTCCTGATTGAACACACGTTTCCCCACTTCAGCTCCTCTAATGGCTGTTGGAAACCTGGTGCATTCTGGGACTGGTAGTCTTTTATGGGAAAATTCTGTTTTCTTATTTCTACCAGAACTGACAGGTTGCTTGTTCAGAGTCACTTCACCTTTCCTATAGCTCCTTCCTGAGCTATGATAAGCTTCCTTATCACAATACACATTATATAACTAGGGGTACTCTTACGGACGAATAGGTAAAACTTTGCCTTGATGCTTGGCTGGTGGGTCAAGGAGTCGGGTAAGGAAAAATGGTTAGCCGTTATCTAGATGAGGGTGATCTAAGGGATGGGCTAGTAAGGACTGTGAGGGGGTGGCAGTGTGACCTTCTTGAGTGGTGTTAGGGTAATATTGTATGAATAGGTGGTGTTTGAGGGCTTTTCGGAATAGCGCCAGGTTTGAGATGGCCCGGATTTCAGCAGGGAGGGCATTCCATGCCATAGGTGCGAAAACGGAGAAGGCTCTACTTGCTGTTGTTTTCTTACATTTTATCAGCAGTTTTGGGATGTCGAGTTTATTCAACAAAGTAGATCTCCTAGTTCTATTGTCTGGAGTGCTGTGGAGAAGATCACTGATGGGCATGGGGGGATGGTTTTTAAGGGCCTTGAATGTCATGACAAGGGCCCTGAAATGGATTCTAGCCTGCAGCGGGAGCCAGTGTAGGTTCTTTAGGACTGGCGTTATGTGGTCAGATCTTGATGACCCTGACAGTACCCTTGCAGCTGAGTTCATAGCAAGGCGTAGTGGGTTAAGAGTCGATTGTGGGAGCCCAAGTAGGATAATATTGGCAAAGTCGAGGTGTGGGATGACTAAGGCTTGGAATATTGAACGGTAGTCGGGGAAGTCAAGAAGTGGACGGAGATGACGTAGTGACCGGATCTTATAATAGATTGCTTTAGATGTGTTTAAGACATGTGCTGACATGTCGAGGCGCTGGTCAAGAGTGATGCCCAGGTATCGAATTGTAGGTTTGGATTTCAGTTCAGTGTTATTGACTAGAAGTGAGGAAGGTGGCGTGAACTTCTGATTTCGCAAGATGAATAGTACATCTGTTTTACTATGGTTGATACGTAGATTTTGAGAAAGAAGCCAATCTGCTACCACTTCAAAGCATCTTGTAATTGGAGAGAAATCCGGTTGATCTATTTTAAGCTGTGTATACATTAGGATGTCGTCTGCATATGCGAGACAATGGATGTTGAAGGATCGGATTAAAGCACAGATGGGCTGCATATAGATGTTGAACATTAATGCGGAGAGGGAAGATCCTTGAGGTACACCTTGCTTAAGAGAGAATGGTTCAGAGGTCTTGGAACCTGTTCTGACTTGTTGCCATCTGTTACATAAATAGGATTCACACCAGGCTAAGTGCTGAGCCTTGCAAACCTTTATTGAGGCGGAATAGAAGTGTTTCATGATTCACTGAATCAAAAGCGGCTGCAATGTCTAAGAAGATGAGGATGAAGCCATGGTTGGTATTGTCGATTCCTGTGATTAAGTTGTTGAAGAGGGTTGTGAGGATGGTATTTTATTGTCATTTCACTTCACCAGTTTGGACTATATTGTTAGGCCCATTACCTAACATCCAAATGAACTTCCATTTTCATTCCAAGTTTACATAATGCGACAAAACAGGACAAACACCAAGGGGATAAATACTTTAGCCAGGCACTGTATACCCACATCCTGATGCACCCCTCCCACAGACAGTAAAGGTTTGTGGTAGGAGGTAGGATACCAGTACAGGGTGCTTCCATTCGGCCTGGCCTCCTTGCCAAGGGCCTCTCCCTTGAGCACTGGATCACTGTACATTGCGTGTAGGCTATGGCCACGTCGATAGCCAACCTCTGCTCAGTGACAAAAATCTGCAGGGCTGCCACATAGTCTTCGATTCATACGTTTGTAGCTCATTACTCCCTGGAGAGCGAGTCCCACAGGGACATTGCCTTTGGGCAGGCAGTACTCCGTAATACTTTCGGGGTGTAGGCAACTCCTGCCCTCCAACTTTTCTGTTTTCAGGCTACCAGAGTGATAGTGTCGCTGGATGCTAGGGTCTTGCATAGTCTCTGTCAGCTCTCACCTTCTGCAACTCACGGCTACCCATATGGTTGCCATTGGTGCTGTCATGGTTCGGTCCTCGGCAGCCTGGAGCTAGGGAGTCCCATATGTGAGGACTGACTTCCTGCTTGTTCCTGGAGAAAGTGTAGTTACTCACCTGTAACAGATGTTAGAAACATCATGACAGAAAAAGACCACATGGCCTATCTAGTCTAGCCTTCCATATCAACAACTACAACAGTCCCCTTTTTTCCTTTAGAGATCCTCTGTGTTTGTCCCATGCTTTTTTGAATTCAGTTACTGTCCTCATCTCTACCACCTCTACTGGGAGACTATTCCACGGATCCACCACTCTTTCCATAAAGAAATATTTCTGCATATCACTGAATCTATCCCCGTTCACCTTCATCCCTATGTCCCTTCGTAGCAGAACTTGCTTTCAATTGAAAGAGGCTCTCCTCTTGTGCATTTATGCCACGGAGGTATTTAAACATCTCAATCATATCACCTCTATTCCACATTTCCTCTAAGGTGTACATATTAAGATCCTTAAGTCTGTCCTCATATGCTTTATAATGAAGACCACTAACCATTTTAGTAGCCACCCTCTGCACCGACTTCATCCTGTTCACATCCTTTTGAAGGTGTGGTCTCCAGAATTGCACACTATACTCCAAATGAGGTTGCACTAAAGACTTAGCAGAGGCACTATCACCTCCTTTTTTCTGCAAGCCATTCCTCTCCTTATGCACCCGAGCATCCTAGCTTTTGCCATCGCCTTTTCTACCTCTTTAGCTACTTTAAGATCATCAGACACAACCACGCCTATGTCCCACTCTTCTTTAGTGGACAAAAGTACTTCACCCCCTATACTATATTGCTCCCTTGGATTGCTGCAGCCCAAATGCATAACCTTACAGTTTTTAACATTAAATCCCAGCTGCCAAATTCTAGACCATTCTTCAAGCTTAGCTAGATCCCTCCTCATGTTATCTACACCTTCCTGAGTATCTACTCTATTGCAAATTTTGGAATCATCCGCAAAGAGGCAAACCTTACCCGGCAGCCCTTCCGCTATATCACTAACAAAGATGTTAAAAGGAATCTGACCAAGGACAGATCCCAGGGGCACACCAATGGTAACATCCTTCTCCTCAGAGTGAGCTCCATTTACCTGTACTCTTTGTTGCCTCCCACCCAAACAATTTCTAACCCAAGCAGTAACTTTAGGGTCCATCCCTAGGGTGCTCAGTTTGTTTATAAGTCGCCTGTGAGGAACAGTGTCAAAGGCTTTACTGAATTCTAAATACGCCACATCTAGGGCTCTCCCTCGGTCCAACTCCCGGGTCACCTAGTCAAAGAAATCAATCAGATTTGTCTGACAAGACCTGCCTCTGGTGAATCCATGCTGCCTCGGATCCTGTAATCCACTGAACTCCAGAAACCTCACTAGTTTCTCTTTCAGCAGCGTTTCCAATAATTTACTCACAACCGAAGTTAAACTAACCAGCCTGTAGTTTTCAACCATATCCTTACTTCTGCTTTTGTGTAAAGGCACCACAATTAGCTTCTCTCCAGCCTTTGGCACCACTCCTGACTCTTAACGAGGCATTGAAAAGTTCAGTCAGTGGAGCTGCTAAAACGTCCCCAAGTTCCCTCAGTATTCTAGGGTGTATCCCATCCAGTCCCATCACTTTATCTACTTTAAGTTGAGCTAGTTTCTCACAACTGCAGTCTTCTGAAAATTGTTAAAGATGTCCCTCACTTCTGTTCCTGTTTGTGGGTGTTTTCTGAGGTCCTGCTCCTGGTTCTTCATCTGTGAACACAGAACAGAAATATTTGTTAAGCAATTCCGCTTTATCCTCATCAGCTTATACATATTCCTCACCTTCACCCTTGAGTCTGACAATGCCACTTTTGCCCTTCCTGTTCTCACTAACATATCTGAAAAATGTCTTATCCCTCCATTTTATTGCATTGGCTATTTCCTCCTCTTTTTGAATCTTTGCTTTCCTGACTACTTTGCTAGCTTCTCTAAGTTTTCCCAAATATAGATGCCTGTTTTCCTGTCTCTGTGATCTCTTGTATTTCGTGAAGGCCTCCCTCTTTTTCTTCACTTTTTCAATTACTTCTTTCGAAAGCCATAGCGGTCTCCTTTTCCTTTTACCTTTTATTTACCATTTTAGCAAAAATGTTGGTTGCCCTTAAAATATCCCCTTTCAGCTTTGCCCACTGTTTTTCTACATCCCCCAGCTGTTCCCATCCCGCTAACGACTCCCTGAGGTATTGGCCCATCTTGGTAAAGTTAGTCTTCCTAAAGTCTAAGACCCTCACCTTTGAATGGATTCTAACAGCCCTAGTCCTAATACTGAACCACACCATCTGGTGATCACTGGATGCAAAATGATCTCCCACTATAACATCAGAAGCACTTTGTCACGGGGGTGTTCCCGGACAATAAAGATTACGCCATTATGTCACGACGTTATTGATTAAAGAGACCAGGTGGAGGGAAATAAAGGCTTTTATTCCCTGGTTAATGCAAAGGTCCAACATAAGAGATAATTCAAGAAAACAGAAAGTCCTTTGTGTCAAAAGGTACCAATATTATAATGAATGCTTAACTGTTGCTTCACAGTTAAGGCAGGTTTTCAAATAGTAGAATTCAGTGCAAGAAACATTAATTACATTTCATTCATTCTTCTGTGTTATATGGAACATACAGAGTCTGGAGCTGAGGCAGTGCACCAATCACATTCCATGAGTTCTGGCATAGGTGAGGGAACAGTGTTTGGATAATCTATTTCCATGGACTCTCCTTCACTGTACTCAATTGAGGAGTATTCACTGTCCCTGTCTATCTCAGCCTTGTGATTTAAAACTCGGGAGTCTGGCTTCCCATAGCCAGGGATTCTCAAGGCTGCTGGTATTTTACTAAACCAATCTGGTTTCTTTTTTATCACAGAAGGAACACTTGTTTTAGCAGAGCCTTTAGGAGCACAATAATTACAGTCAATGGTTAATGCCTTGGTTTAGCTGAGTTGAAATCCACAGTGTTTTCTCTTCCAGCCCCTCTCCCTTGGTAGCTGAACTTCTGCCTGCCAGCGTGGGACACAGCTGTGCTTCTAGGCAGTGGAATAAAACTTATCCTGGATTCTCCTCTCACTCTGGGTAAAAACTCCTGTTGATTATAAAAGTGCTTTTCTCTCTGACCTGGTAAAACTTGGCAATAATCCTCCAGAGATAGTAAGCTCTTCTCAGAACCCTTCTCCCTGGTTCTTGGCTTCCGTCTCTCTGTTCTATATCCAGGCAGAGTATAAGAACTAGGCGTGGCAGACACTCTCACCTTAGGGCAAACTCTACCAAACTCCCCTTGTGCAACAGGGTCAGTTTGGGCCTTCTGGCTCCCCACCTTGTGAAGTCTGTTTCTCCTCAAGTTCTTCTCAGTCCTTTCTTGATGGCTCCCAGCCTTGCTTCCTTCAAGCCCTCAGGCTTGTCTCCTCGGTAGCTCCCAGGCTTGTCCTCTTGGCTCTTAGCCTTCTCTGTTTCTGCTTCTCCTACTTCTGTTCTAGAAGCATTCTGCTCTGAGTTATAAAGCAAACTGTTTTGGATGACTTCCTGGTTCCCTTCCAGCTGCAAGTCATAAGAGTTCCTAGGCTCATTAACTCCCGAATGTCTGTTCCTGCTCCCTCTAGCTGTGCCTGGGGGTAATTGCACCCCTAGTTCCTCAAAAGAAACAGGATTTCTTTTCTTTAAACCAACTTTATCAGTGCCCACATCATGACATATCCCCCCTCTTAAAATATTACGGGCTGAATGACCCTCATTACAGCACGTAATCCTGGAGCTCTTCTGTGCTGACGGAAATAGCGCTAACCCTTCATGCCATCTTCGCAGAACAGTTCTGTGGTACACCCGCTCACGTCCTTTTCCATCCTGTACCAAATAGGATGCTGGACCAAGTGATCTGACCACCACATAAGGTCCTTTCCACCGGGCTTCAAACTCTTGAGTGGGGCTTGATATCAAAAGGCTTACCTTCTCACCTCTGGTTAGATGTCTAGGCTTGGTATCTCTATCAAAGTATTGTTTTTGTTTTTGCTGACTGCTCTTCAGCTCTTCTTTAACAAAAGGTGAAGTCCCTCTAAAACGGCTTCTTAAATTCCTCCAGAATCCCTACTTCTTTTGGGTAGGTCATCCTTTGACAGGAGACGCAGGATTTGCAAAATCGTGAGACCTCCCTGAATACTCCTGGCCAATAGAATCTGGCCATTATCCGGTCAAGGGTCCCCTGTACCCCTTGGTGACCGCTCACTGGGTGATCATGTGCTAATCTTAGCACTGCAGACTTAAATGTATTTGGGACTACCAATTGTTTTCGGACATCCCTAGTCCGTGGGTCTATACTCTCTCTGTATAGGAGTCCTTCTTCTTTTGTGAAGCGAGGAAAAACATCTCTCTCTGTTTGGGCATACTCCTATGCGCGTGCCAGCGCAGGGTCATCCCGTTGCTCTGCGGCGAATGAAGGGAACTTCTTTACAAGCTCTGCTGGAATCCAGGGTAGTTCCTCACCCGCTTCCAACTCTGCTCGGGCTTGAGAACGTTCCTTTCTCTCTTTTCGCTTTTGAGCCCTAGTCTTTCTATCCCTATCCGGAGGAATGTTGACTAAGTCATCATGGGATGGGAGATCAACTATGCTCTCTTCCCTAGAACATGAGGGTTTTGCTGCAGCACTCGCCTGGCTACGAGTGGAGACAAAAACCTCTCTGGGGTTTAAACCCTTTTCTAGGCCCTTCTCAAATTGTGGCCAGTCCCTACCTAGGACCAGCTCCTTGGGCAATCTAGGGACTACCGCTATCAGCATAATTTTCTCTATTCCCAAACCTTTGACCAGCAATTTGTACACGGGATACAAGGTAGCAGCGCCGTGTACACACTTAATCTTTACTTGACCTTCTGGTCGGTCTGGGGCGGACGCAGCTTGCTCTTGAATGATAGACCAGAGCTTGCGCGAAATCATTGTCTGGTCCGTGCCAGAGTCAAGTAAGGCTTTGGCAGCTACTCCTTGCACCGTGACATCCAGTACAAAGCCTTCTGACAATAATTGCTTACGTTCTCCTATGAGAGCAGTACGTACTCTGCATTCATTTATTTATTTATTTATTTATTTATTTAACAGTTTCTTATATACCGCCCCTTCCAGAGATCAGGGGCGGTTCACATCGAACAAAAATCAATATACTTCTGTATATTTTACATGGAACTTGTGTTAACTATATACACGTTTAGTTACATTGAACATGTTTTGAACATTAACTAGAATAACACTTTTCAAACTATGTACAGGTCATCATAACATAATTGAGTTACCGGGATTTATTTACAATAGTGATATAGCCGTTTGTTTGTGTAAATCTTTGTCTGTAGGGTGAGGTAGAGTAGAGTAAGTGTATTTCTTATGTTTAATCATTTGTTCTGTCTTGAGAACTGTGAATGTGTTTCTGTGATTGTATTGGAGAGGTTTTTTGTTGGTAGGGGATCTCGAAGTGTTTTGTAAAAAGGTATGTTTTTAGTTCTTTTTTGAATTGGTGAAGGTCCTTTATTGTGCGGAGGGTTAATGGGATTTCGTTCCAGAGGGTAGGGGCAGCAAATGAGAAGGCTCTATCACTTGTCGTTGCTTTGGTCCTTCTGAAATTAGTTTTTATGTTGAGGGAGTGGGTTGCGTTCTGTCTTCGTGTTCTAGTTTCTGATGGGGGTTGTAATAGGGTAGATAGTTGGGAGGGAGAGATGTTATTGATGAGTTTAAAGGTAGTCAGGAGGATTTTATATTTTATTCGGCTGCTTATGGGGAGCCAATGAAGATCTAGTAGTATTGGGGTCACGTGGTCTGTTAGTTTAGCTTTTGTGACCATCTTGGCACATATGTTTTGTGCTCTTTGGAGGAGGTATATGCTTTTTAGTGGTAGGCCATTTAGAATGCTATTGCAGTAGTCAAAGTGGGGGGTGATGAGGGAGTTGACCACTGATCTAAAGTCATGTGTGTTGAGTAGGGGTCTCAGGTGTTCTATTGTCTTGAGTTTATAGAATATAGTTTTTACTGTATGTTTTATATGTGGGATCATGGTGAGTGAATGGTCCAGAATTATTCCAAGGTATTTTACCTCCTTTTTAATAGGTATTGGTGTTTATAACATGACCCAACTTTCCGCAGTTAAAACATCTCTTAGCAAGGCTTTTCTCTATCTTTTTATCAAATTTTACATTAGGTGTTTTAGACTGGTAGAGACTTCCTGATACTGGATTGAATGTCGCTATTGCTGTCTTAGCTACCCCCTCCGTAGGCTGGGTGACTAATTCAGCCTCCAAATATCTCTCTGTCAAGGCAATCGCCTCCATAGTAGAGCGACAATTCTGGAGAATAAGGAAGCTCTTTATTTTACCAGGTACTGCGGTCATAAATTGCTCGAGAACTATCATATCCATTAATGATTCCACAGATCTTTCAATGGACCTTAGCCACTTCTCAGCTAAGCACTTCAGTCGGTGACCCAATGACTTAGGTGTTTCGCCTACTTCAAGACGTGCGGCACGTAGCTTGCGGTTATAGACAAGTGGGGTCAAGCCCAGGCGTTCCCTGATGGCCTTTGTCACTTCACTATAATCTGCAGCTAACGCAGCGGGCATTGCCCTGTAGGCTGACAGTGCCTCTCCCGTAAGGGACACTGCCAGTCTGATGGACCATTGGTCCTCTGGCCAACCCACAGAAAGGGCAATTCTTTCGAAAGCATCCAGGAATTCATCTGGATCGTCCTTTTCCCCCAACTTCCCTAAAGTTAGAGTCTCGTAGGACCCTAGTCCTACCGGACCATGGCTCAGTCCTGAGCTCTGCTTTATGAGTCCAGCGGCTGCTTCCTGAGTCTTCTGCTGATGGCTCATCCAACTTTCCAGCATCTGCAGGACCGGCTTTTGTTGTTCCTGCATAGCCATGATTGCCTGCTGCTGGGACTGCGTAGCCAGTTCCGCCTGCTTGCTGTATTGGGCAGCCATCCAGTTAAATATCTCGCGCTGCTCCATTGCGATGAGATCCCTGAAAGAAAAAGAAACAAAGAAAAACCAAGTGTGGCTGTACACAAATCAGCCCTACACTTCCTTCTCTCCTTTTTTTTTCAGATTCTCCCTTTTAGACTGTTACTTGTATCCAGACAAGTTATGACTTTCTACCCGTTACCTGGTAGAAGTGTAGACTCGGGCTCTCAGCAACGGTGGTGCGGCTCTGCGTCGTAACATCCTCCAGGAACCTCGCCTTCCGTTCCGGATTTTGCTGCTGTCCAGTCCACGTTTTTCAACTCCGATCCGGTTCTTTCCGAAGTCCAGTCCAGATTTTCTTGCACTCTGGTCCAAGTTTCTTTTAACTCCGGTCCGGTTTTTCTGGCACTCCGGTCCAGGTTTTCTTTTAACTCCGGTCCGGTTTTTTTTCTGGAACTCCGGTCCGGTTTTTTTGGTACTCCGGTCCAGGTTTTCCTTTAACCTTTCTTTTGTTTTTTTGTTTTTTTCAAAATGAATACTGGCAATTTTTCTTAATTTCTTTGTTGTATCTCTTAGGATTATATCCAAATCCTGCCAACTACGCCATTTATGTCACGGGGGTGTTCCCGGACAATAAAGATTACGCCATTATGTCACGACGTTATTGATTAAAGAGACCAGGTGGAGGGAAATAAAGGCTTTTATTCCCTGGTTAATGCAAAGGTCCAACATAAGAGATAATTCAAGAAAACAAAGTCCTTTGTGTCAAAAGGTACCAATATTTATAATGAATGCTTAACTGTTGCTTCACAGTTAAGGCAGGTTTTCAAATAGTAGAATTCAGTGCAAGAAACATTAATTACATTTCATTCATTCTTCTGTGTTATATGGAACATACAGAGTCTGGAGCTGAGGCAGTGCACCAATCACATTCCATGAGTTCTGGCATAGGTGAGGGAACAGTGTTTGGATAATCTATTTCCATGGACTCTCCTTCACTGTACTCAGTTGAGGAGTATTCACTGTCCCTGTCTATCTCAGCCTTGTGATTTAAAACTCGGGAGTCTGGCTTCCCATAGCCAGGGATTCTCAAGGCTGCTGGTATTTTACTAAACCAATCTGGTTTCTTTTTTCTCACAGAAGGAACACTTGTTTTAGCAGAGCCTTTAGGAGCACAATAATTACAGTCAATGGTAATGTCTCATACCTTGGTTTAGCTGAGTTGAAATCCACAGTGTTTTCTCTTCCAGCCCCTCTCCCTTGGTAGCTGAACTTCTGCCTGCCAGCGTGGGACACAGCTGTGCTTCTAGGCAGTGGAATAAAACTTATCCTGGATTCTCCTCTCACTCTGGGTAAAAACTCCTGTTGATTATAAAAGTGCTTTTCTCTCTGACCTGGTAAAACTTGGCAATAATCCTCCAGAGATAGTAAGCTCTTCTCAGAACCCTTCTCCCTGGTTCTTGGCTTCCGTCTCTCTGTTCTATATCCAGGCAGAGTATAAGAACTAGGCGTGGCAGACACTCTCACCTTAGGGCAAACTCTACCAAACTCCCCTTGTGCAACAGGGTCAGTTTGGGCCTTCTGGCTCCCCACCTTGTGAAGTCTGTTTCTCCTCAAGTTCTTCTCAGTCCTTTCTTGATGGCTCCCAGCCTTGCTTCCTTCACAGCCCTCAGGCTTGTCTCCTCGGTAGCTCCCAGGCTTGTCCTCTTGGCTCTCAGCCTTCTCTGTTTCTGCTTCTCCTGCTTCTGTTCTAGAAGCATTCTGCTCTGAGTTATAAAGCAAACTGTTTTGGATGACTTCCTGGTTCCCTTCCAGCTGCAAGTCATAAGAGTTCCTAGGCTCATTAACTCCCGAATGTCTGTTCCTGCTCCCTCTAGCTGTGCCTGGGGGTAATTGCACCCCTAGTTCCTCAAAAGAAACAGGATTTCTTTTCTTTAAACCAACTTTATCAGTGCCCACATCATGACAACTTTCACCATTGGTAAGCAGCAAGTCCAGTATGGCCCCTTCACGTGTTGGGTCTGTTACCAAGTGCCTGAATAGTTCTCCCTGTAGAGAATCCAGGATCTCTTTACTTCTAGATGATACTGCAACAGGAATGTGCCAGTCAACATCTGGCATATTGAAATCCCCTATTAGTAGCACTTCCCCTTTCCTAGCAATGCTGCGTATGTCTTCAATTAACTCTCCGTCCACCTCTTCCTCTTGTGAGGGAAGTCTGGGAACAGCAGGAATCAGTCCTCACAGACCTCCCTCCTCCCTTTGGAGTTGGCTCCCTACATTGTTTTACGTCCTTTTTCACTATGTCATCTGACTGACCAAGATGGCACCTTTGCACGGGAAAGGGACCACACATGCATGGTAGCATTCCCAGAGGCTTTCTGTGAAAGTTGGGGAAATGCTCAGCATGGGCTCCGTCAGCATCATTCATATGTAAGGACTGATTTCTGCTGTTCTGGAGAACACCTGTTACAGGTCAGTAACTATGCTGATCACTTACTCCAGCCCTAGAGTTGGTTTAAATGATTTTACCTATGTTTTGCAAACATGCACATAAATTATCATAGTCTATAATTATAATCAACAGGTGTACTAAAATCATCCATGTGCATGCCCACAGTAAAAGTACGTGCCATGCAAGTTGTTTATGCGTTTACACTTCTTGATATTTTATGAGAGATCATTTACACATTTACATAAATGACTAAAATACCAACATTTACAAACATTATCTAAAAATAGGTGCCTCCTTACCCATATACTGTTGGAAAGAAGGAACATTTGGTTGTTAGGGATCAAAATAAAGTCACAGAGTGAAACAGTGAGTTTTGCATACTTTGCTCTTAGCTAAGAGAGCATGTGCAGATTTTTAATTTCTGCTGTTACATAATAAATGATTGCAGATAAAAACAAAAAGGTCCATCTAGTCTGCCCAATGAGGTGGCTAGAATTGTATCAGCTATGCCATGCCGGTTATCACCCTCTATGCCTTTGTTCAGAGTTGTACCTACTGCTCGATGGAGATTATCCCCCTCTAACTTTTTTTTTAGGTATACTACTATTTAAGTTTGCTTTGATTCCATCCTAAAGTTCGAAACAAGTTTCTGCATATGGCCTTGAGTTTAAGATTTTTTGTTATAACTGGATGAAAAATTTGTGAATAATGAGAAAGCAAATTGCTGGTAAGTAAATTCATTTTAAGCTTATTTCATTTGAGAATTTTGGATTTGCAGGCAAATTTTGTTGTGGGGGACTGCAAAGTTTGCTTGTATGTAGGGGTTTATGACAACAAAAGGGGTTCCTTTATTATTGCCTCTAAGCAGTATGAAAAATGCTTTAGAAATATCTTGTTAGATAATGGGCATACATTGTAATTTATGTCTATATAGAAATCTTATAGATATGTGTCAATGCGTCATTTAACTGAATGCGCAAGTTTTGCGATCAAAAAGTATCAAGACTTCTAAAATAACCCAAGAAGTATAACACTCCTTCAAAGTAGTCCCCTTACAATAAAACACACTTCCTCCAGGGTTCCTGCCACTGCTGGAAACAATTTTGAAATGCCTCTTAAGTTATGCTGTGAAGCTGCTTTGTCAAATTTTACTTAATGGTCTCCAAGTTGTCGAATGTCCTTCCTTTCGGTGGTAATTTCCATTTAGGAAACAAGAAAAAGTCATAGGGTGCCAGGTCAGGTGAGTACGGAGGCTGACGGGCTTACTTGACTTTGTGTTTGGCCAAGAACTGTTATACAAGATGTGATGCATGAGCTGGGGGGTTACCATGATGAAGCAACCATTCTTCAAGAATAAGCTGGAAGTCAGTCCTCACATATGGGTGACGACACTGACAGAGCCCTCATGGAATCATCTCCCCAGCTTTCAAAGAAAGCCTTTGGGAGATGCCACCACGCATCTGTGGTCCCCTTCCCATCCAAGGGTGCCATCTTGCTCAGTCTCCCTTTTTCCGTGGAGCCCTTCGGACGTTCATTTGTCCTCCTGGAAAAAGTTAATCTTCTCTAGTGTATAATTGCACTTTGCAGCTGGTGCCATTTCTCCTTCCCACCTCTCGAGCACCACTGCTTCCGCAGCGGACCTCAAGAATCTATTTTTTCCCTTTTTTTCTCACTTTGGTGTTTTCGTGCCTTTTGCAACCGCTGGCTGTTTTGAGGGTTTTCGACCTCACGGGGGTCCTTTTTGCCCCAGTTGCCACTGGTTTCAAAAAATGTGATCGATGCTCTAGAAACATGTCTTTCACCGACACGACTGTTGTTTCTGGTGTCTGGGCGCCTATCATGACCCGGAGCAGTGCTCCTTGTGCAAAATGATGATGTCCACTAAGGCCATCCAGAGTCGCCGGCAGAAGCAGGACGACATCTTCCACAAGGCAGACTCAATTCTGGTATCACCGGTAGCCTCGCGCTTAAAGGTCCCGCAACCCTCGGAGTTGCCTGAAGTTCCCGTGGGTCGAGCCTGCAAGGGTCCCCAGAGCGTGAGCGTTAGAAGAAGAAGGCCTCATGGACATCATCTGGGGAGGCGGACAAGCTTGAGAAGTCTCGCGTGTGGTCCCTCAGCCCCCAGTGGCCATCCGAGGAGTTGGAGTGGAACCACTCAAGGAAAGTTTCCAGGACCGATACTGAGGTCTCTGGCGATAGCGCACAGTTTCCCAAGGGTTGTCCCTGCAAGGATCCTTTTCCTCTTCGACGCCTGACCCAGTGACCCCAGCGTCAGTGTCACAAGCGCCCACTTCCACGTGGGAGGTCCAAATGCTGTCTCTGAAACATAGCATTTCTGCATTCATTGCTGCCCTGCAGGCACAGATGCCCAGCCCCACCGGTGCTTACACCAAGACCGCAGGGACCTCGATCTCGAGGACTCCCTGAGCCATCACAATGATCTCTGAGAGCCAGATGCCTCATGAGGATCCTTGGCGAGGGTCTTGGTCTCCATCCTATTCCTTGGGTGAAAGATCATCCCAGGTGAGTGCCTCTGGTTCCAGCCAAGCACTAGCCTCAGGTCCCTGTCGGGAGTCGTCGAGCCACCTGATCTTGAGTTCTTCAGGAACTACTTGGAATGGGAGTCTGGAGACTCGGGCTCACTGAGACCTCCCTTTGGACCCATCCCCGAGGCAGCATTCCGCACCCAAGGACACCTCCTTTCTCAAGTTCATCTGGGATATGCCGCGGGCCCTCGCTATTGAATCAAATGGAGGAACTCAATATCCTCCAATACGAGGCACCACCGAAGGAAACACTCACGATTCCTATTCCCTCCATCCTTAGCCAGCTCCTCCTTCGCATGTGGGAGACGCTGACATGTGTCCTGATCCTCAGCCAACACCTGGATTCCATGTACAGGGTCCAACTCAGACAGGGGTTTTCAAAGGCACAGCTTCCTCACACCTCCATGGTAGTCGAGTCAGCCATGCACAGTCCAAAGACTCTTTCCTCAGTTCCCCCGGACAGGGAGTCCCATGCCCTCAGGCATAAGTGCTACCAGGTCTCCATGCTAGCCAGCCACATAAAAGTATATCAACTATACATTGGCATGTTCCTCCGGGACCTTACTAAGGAACTTGGAGGATTCGCGGCTGGCCTCAATGGAGAACACCTAGGCATTTCCATTGGTGAGTGCTACAAATATCTATCTTGAAGGAATACCAAAGGGGACTGCTACATCTGGAGAGAGATCTGCAATTGTAAGTATTTACTGTACTTCTGGGAATTTTTCTAAATCTTGAGGAAAAAGGAATTCTTTAGATTAAAGCTGATTAATCTGTGAACCCAGTGTATTTGTTAAATCAGTCAGGGCCTAGTAACAGCAAAGAGTTTTATTTTTAAATTTAAAACACAGCAGAGAGCTTTCTGGATAAATTTAGAACCCAGCAGAGAGCTTCCAGTTTAAATTTATGCACTTTCAGTTTAAATTTAAAACACAGAAGAGAGCTTTCTGGTTAAATTTTGAACCCAAGACTCCCTCTATCCAAGCAAGGGCTGTGGTACTCCCCCTGGAGATTGGTCACAGATTACCTTAGAAGCACAGGGCGCAGGATACTGTGTAGCAGACAGCTTTTAATGTCTTCTTTCCCTTCCTTCCTCCCTGACACCCACCCACCACTGGGATAATCGTAGCTTTATAGGTGCTTAAATCTCTTAAAGGAAAGAGGTGCCATATTCACTCTCAGATGCAGCTGTTTATTTTCATCAGCATACATTGTTCACCTGAAGTTTAATTAATCTCAGGTCCTTAAAGTACATTAAACGTATTAGGTATAGTTTTATTAGTATAAGTATCCCCAGCAACCCTTAGTAAGTAAAGAACTTAAATATCTCAACACAACCTTAAAACTAACATGCAGACAGCAGTCCAGCAGCAAGATGGGGGCTTTCCAGTCGTTTCCATTGAGTGTCCCATGTATGATTTTCTCCCAGTTGGTGAAGGGTCTTACGTGTGCACAAGGTGCAAGGAACTCTTTGCTCTCAGGGAACGAGTCCGATCTCTGGAGCCTAGAGTAGCAGATTTGGAAAACATAAGGAAGATAAAAAGGTACATAGACGAGACCTACAGGGATATAGTCCTGAAGTCCCACCTCCAGTCTGGCAGCATCCCTGTTGCAGTGGAGGAGAGAGGTCATGTGACAGGAGAGCATCACCCTGGTGTGGCAGGAAGTGATCCTATAGCTAGAACCTGTCCTTCAGGTTATGTAAAACCCTCTTGCACTGAGGAAGTTTCTCCAGGGCCATGTGCCCATGAGGGAAGGGTTAGGACAGCCGTTATAGTTGGTGATTCGATCATTAGGCATATAGATATCTGGGTGGCTGGTGGACGTGAGGATCGCCTAGTAATATGCCTGCCTGGTGCAAAGGTAGCGGACCACATGCGCCATGTAGACAAGGTCTTAGATAGTGCTGGGGAAGAGTTCGCTGTCTTGGTACATGTCGGTACCAATGACATAGGAAAATGTGATAGGGAGGTTCTGGAGGCTAAATTTAGGATTTTAGGTAGGAAGTTGAAATCCAGAACTTCCAGGGTAGCGTTCTCCAAAATGCTTCCCATTCCATGCGCAGGACCCAAAAGGCAGGCAGAGCTCCAGAGTCTCAATGCGTGAATCAGACGATGATGCAAGGACGAGGGTTTTGCATTTGTTAGGAACTGGGGAACATTCTGGGAAAAGGGAGGGGCTCTCTCGAAGGGATGGGCTTAACCTTAACCGGGATGGAAACAGGCTGCTGTCATTAACCTTTAAAAAGGAGATAGAGCAGCTTTTAAACTAGATAATAGGGGAAAGTCGACAGTCGCCCAAGAGCACATGGTTCAGCACAATGTATCCTTGAAGGATACTACAAAATAATGAAGTTAGGGCACATTAGCAGAGAGGTTCCATAAAGACAAAAGTAGCCGAAATGCCCTTGAGAATACAGCAGACAGAGCTTGTTGTTGTTAAGTGCTGTTGAGTCGGAGTCGACTCATGGCGACCCTCTGGATAGCTATCCTAAATTGTGTTCAGTCTTCAGTCAGGTGGCTCATTGTTGACAGACTGGTACCTGTAGCTGCTGTTATTGTATCGATCCATCTCATTGCTGGCCTTCCTCTTTTGCTTTGACCTTCTATCTTGCCAAGCATGATGTCTTTCTCTAATGATCTCTCTCTTCGCATGATGTGTCCAAAGTATGAAAGTCGAAGTCTTGTCATCTGAACTTCTAAAGAAAGCTTAGGTTTGATCTCCTCTAGTACCGACTGGTTTGTTCTTCGGGAAGTCCATGGTATACACAGTATTCGCCGCCAGCACCATAATTCAAAGGCATCAATTTTCTTCCTGTCTATCTATTTCACTGTCCAGCTTTCACATACATGTGATGTTATTGAAAATACCATGGCTTGAACAAGTCGAATCTTTGTATGGAGAGAGACATCTCTGTTGAGAATCTTATCTAGGTCTTTCATAGCCATTCTGCCAAGAGCAATGCGTCGTCTGATTTCTTGACTGCTTGTTGCTTCTTTATTGATAGTTGATCCAAGAAGGTTAAAGTTGTTCACGATTTCAATTTCTTCTTCTTCAACGATGAACCTGTTGATTTTGCCAGTTGTCATGATCTTTGTCTTCTTTACATTAAGGTGCAGGCCCATTTTGAGACTATGCTCTTTGATTGTGAGAAGCAAATGTTTCAGATCATCTTAACTTTCAGTCAGTAATGTGGTATCATCAGCATAGCGAAGGTTGTTAATGAGTCTTCCACCAATCTTCACACTTCTGTTGTCTTCATACAATCCTGTTTCTCTGATGATTTGTTCTGCATATAAATTAAACAGGTAGGGGGAAAGTATGCAGCCTTTTCTTACACCTTTGCTTATTTTAAACCATTCTGTTTCTCCTTGTTCCGTTTGAACTGTTGCTTCTTGATCAATGTACAGATTGTGCAAGAGTACAATCAGGTGTTCTGGTATACCCATGCTTCTTAATGTGGCCCAGAGTTTCTCATGGTTTACACAGTCAAAAGCCTTGCTATGGTTGATAAAGCACAGATAGATATCCTTTTGGTATTCTTTAGTCTTTTCAAGGATCCATCTCACATCCGCAATGATGTCTCTCGTTCCTCGCCCTTTCCTGAACCCTGCTTGCACTTCAGGGAGTTCTTGTTCCAGGTATGGTTGTAGTCTCTTTTGAATAATCTTCAGTAGAATCTTGCTGGCATGTGGGATCAGAGCGATTGTGCCATAATTTCCACAGTCAGTTGGATCACCTTTCTTTAGTATTGGTATAAACACAGATATTTTCCAGTCAGTTGGCCATGATGTTGTCTTCCATATTTCTTGGTAGAGCCTTGTAAGTACGGTTACAGCTGCATCAGATTGCTGTAATACTTCTATGGGAATGCTATCAATGCCTGGTGCTTTGTTCTTTGATAAGGCTTTCAATGCTGCTTCAACTTCTTCTTTCATCACCAATGGTTCCCGATCATAAGGTACAGTTTGCAATGGCTGTTGGTCCACTTGATCTTTATCATATAAAAACTCTGTATATTCCTTCCATCTTTTCTTGATCTTCTCAGCATCATTCAACATAGAACCTTGAGCATCTTGTAACATTCCAATTCGAGGCTGGAACTTTTTCTTTAACTCTCGTAGCTTTAGGAAAGCCGATCTTGTTCTTCCTCTAATAGTTTCTGCTTCTATTTCCTTGCATGCGTCATTGTAGTACTTTTCCTTGTCCTGTCTTGCTGCACGTTGGAAATCTCTGTTGAGTTCTGTTATTGTCTTTCTTTCTCCTCTGGCTTTAGCTTCTCTGCGTTTCTGGGCAATTTTCAGAGTTTCTTCCGTCATCCATTTTGGCCGTTTTTGCTTTTTCACCTTTTGTAGAGACTTCTCGCTTTCTTCCAACACAACCTTATTGATGTCATTCCATAACTCTTCTGGAGCTCTGTCATTTGTATCTAAATTTGCAAATCGATTTTGCAGGCAGTCTTTAAATTCCAGTGGTATATTCTCAAGGTCATATTTTGCTGCATTCATGAGTGGTTTGCTCTTTTTCAACTTTAGCTTGAGTTTGCATACTAGTAGTTGATGATCTGTACCACAGTCAGCTCCAGGTTTTGTCTTTGTTGATATTATAGAGCTTTTCCATCGTTGACTTCCACAGATGTAGTCAATTTGATTTTTATACAATCCATTGGGTGACGTCCATGTGTACAGTCGCTGCTTGTGTTGATGGAAGAAGGTGTTTGAGATGAATAGATCGTTGGTCTTGCAGAATTCTATCAGTCTTTCTCCAGCTTCATTTCTGTTGCCAAGTCCATATTTTCCAACTACTTTGCCTTCTTCTTTGTTGCCAACTTTTGCGTTCCAGTCACCCATGACTATCAGGATATCCTGTTTGCATGTTCTGTCAATTTCAACTTGTACTTGTTCATAGAACGCTTCAATTTCATTCTCTTCTGCAGCTGTTGTTGGGGCATATACTTGAATTATAGTTGTGTTGATAGGCATTCCTCGTAGACGAATAGAGATTAAGCATTTGCTGACTGCATTGTATTTCGTTACAGTTCTTGCAAGTTTCTTTTTTATTATAAATGCAACAGCATTTCTTCTTTGTCTTTCATTTCCAGCATAGTAGACCATGTGATCATCTGATGCAAAGTACCCGATGCCATTCCATTTCAGTTCGCTGACACCCAAAAGATCAAGTTGTACACGATCCATTTCATTCTTGACCACCTCCAACTTCCCTTGGTTCATGCTTCGTACGTTCCATGTTCTGACTCTCATTTCATGCGCAGCTACATCAGCAGTCAGACGTCCCGAGAGCTTTGATCCAACCACATCATAAATGCTGGCTTTACTCTGAAAAGTCTTCAGCTCTTCCCCAGTAGCTAGTTGAGTGCCTTCCGACCTGGGGGTCTCATCTTCCAGCACTATAGCACAATTTGTTTTGTTGTAACTATCCATTGGGTTTTCATGGCAAGATACAGAAGTAGATTGCCGGGCCTTTCTTCCGCGCAGTTTAAGTTTGGTGGTGTTGCCGTTGTCACAGAAATGTGATCCTCCGCCGTCAACACTATCCCATTCTGCTGCTGCCCAGATGGGTGGTTTGTCTTGGTCTGGCACGTCAGCTGAGACCTGTCCATCTGGGGAACCTCAACAGCCTCCCCTGCACCATGCCCTGCTAATCCAAGAGCTCGCAGGCCTCCTCCAGGATAGGGCAGTTGAGCCCATACCACTCCACTTAAAAAGAAAGGGGTTCTACTCCAGGTACTTCCTAGTCCTGAAAAGGACTGGAGGGCTAAGACCCATCCTGGACCTGAGGAACCTAAACAAATTCCTGGTGTGGGAGAAGTTCAAGATGTTCTCCCTTGGAACACTGCTGGCCTTCCTCCAGCAGGGCGATTGGCTATACTCCTTGGATATAAAGGATGCTTATACTCACATCCATATCTATCCCAGTCACAGAGAGTATCTAAGGTTCATAGTTGGGGCAATCACTACCAGTATTGGGTACTCCCCTTCGGTCTCACCTCTGCACCATGGGTCTTCACCAAATGCCTTGCAGTGGTAATGGTTTATCTTCATCTCCAAGGTGCCTTTGTCTGTCCTTAACTCGACAACTGGCTCTAAAAGAGGACACTGCCTCTGAAGCCCTGCAGGCTACAGGCTGCACCATCCGGCTTCTGCAGCACCTGGGATTTGTGGCGTAATCCCTGGAGTTCATAGAGGCTCACCTGGACACCAAGAAGCCGCAATGAAGTGAGGGGGGTCCAGGCGGGAACCTTGCCGGTAGGGGGTCAGTTAAGAGATTTCGTTCCGGCCTGGGCCCACATTACTTCGGATCAATGGGTGTTGGAAATCGTGCAGAGGGTTTATGCTCTCGAGTTCCAACGTCCGGTGCGGGACGCGTTTGTGAGGTCCCCGTGCAGAACCAGAGCCAAGAGGGAGACGGTACGGCAGACACTGGAAAGGTTACTAGCACTAGAGGCGGTGGTGCCGGTACCGCCAGAGGAACAAGGTTGCAGTCGGTACTCGATTTATTTTGTGGTACCGAAAAAGGAGGGTACCATGCGGCTTATTCTGGATCTAAAGCGAGTGAACAGGTGCCTCCAGTGTCGCACTTTCGTATGGAGACGTTAAGGTCTGTCATGGTAGCGGTACGACAGGGCGAGTATCTAATATCTTTAGATCTGTCGGAGGCTTATCTGCACGTCCCGATCAGAAGGGAGCAGCAGTGGTTCCTTTGCTTTGCAGTGCCAATGGGGCATTT
Organism: Ichthyophis bannanicus; assembly: GCA_033557465.1. Classification (NCBI taxonomy): domain Eukaryota; kingdom Metazoa; phylum Chordata; class Amphibia; order Gymnophiona; family Ichthyophiidae; genus Ichthyophis; species Ichthyophis bannanicus. The sequence goes on from CM066036.1 coordinate 393,485,000, forward strand.
CCAGTTCCAGGCGATGCCTTTTGGGCTGGCGACAGCGCCGAGGACGTTCACCAAGATTTTGGTGGTGGTTGCGGCGGCGTTGAGAAGCGAAGGGGTGTTGTTGCACCCGTATTTAGATGACTGGTTAATTCGGGCAAAGTCGCTGGAGGAAAGTCAGCGGGCGACCAGTCGGGTGGTGTCGTTCTTGCAGAATTTGGGTTGGGTGGTCAACGTGGCGAAAAGCAAGTTGACGCCTGTCCTGGATCTGGAGTATTTGGGAGCTTGTTTCGACACGTGCAGGGGAAGGGCTTTCCTGCCGTTGCAGCGGATTCAGAAATTGCGGAAGTTGATTCTTTTATCTGCAATCATTTATTATGTAACAGCAGAAATTAAAAATCTGCACATGCTCTCTTAGCTAAGAGCAAAGTAAGTTTCAGGAGAGCAGGGAGTTTCAGGAGAGCAGGGTGCCTTCGGCGTGGCGGTACCTACAGCTGCTGGGGACAATGGCGGCCACGATAGAGGAGGTGGTACCGTGGGCCCGAGCTCATATGCGACCTTTGCAGAGAGCATTGCTGCGGAGGTGGTCTCATCAGACGGATCCATTGTCGATGGAGTTGGTGTGTCCGCAGGAGGCTCGAAGATCGTTGCAGTGGTGGCTTCAGCCGGGAGGCCTCGAGAGGGGCATGCCTCTGGAGCCGCCGGACTGGAAGCCGTTGATGACAGACTCAAGTCTTTTCGGCTGGGGGGCACACTTCGAGGGGTAGTTTGCCCAGGGACAGTGGTCCGTTCAGGAAAAGGAATGGTCCATCAACAGGTTGGAGTTGCGGGCGGTGTTCTTAGCGCTGCAGGGAAAGGCGGTCAGAGTATTCTCGGACAATGCCACGGCGGTGGCATACATAAATCGGCAAGGAGGAACCAGCAGCGTGCCGTTGGAGACGGAAGCGCAGGGCTTGCTGGAGTGGGCCGAGCGTCATTTGGTGGCGTTGTCGGCTGCTCATGTGACCGGCGTGGACAATGTGACTGCGGACTTTCTGAGTCGGGTGCGGGTGGATCCGGGAGAGTGGAGCCTGCATCAGGATGTGTTCGCGGCACTGGTTCGGCGTAGGGGTCAACCGATGATGGACCTTATGGCAACGTTCGCGTCGGCCAAGGTCGACAGGTTTTACAGCAGAAGGCGGGAAAGGATGTCGGAGGGCCTGGATGCTTTGATTCAAAGGTGGCCGGAATCCGGTCTTCTGTACGTGTTCCCGCCGTGGGTGCTCATCAGCAGAGTTCTCCAGCGCATAGAGAGGCACAAGCAATGTTCCCTCTAATTTTCTGTAGGCTGTGTGCGCATAAAATATCAGCTGTGTGCAGCTTTTGAAGGAAGGTTAAATTTTTGTGCGCCACATAATGACACTCGGAGTGTTATACTTTAAAATTTGACTACACGTCAGAATACAGTATGTACACCACATTGATTTTGATCAAATTAAATGAAAACAGACAATTACTAAATGAAGCGGGAAATTTCTAGTAATTACAATCATAACTTTTAAATTTTAAGACGTCTGTGTTGTTTTCTATCAGAATCAGAGACGTAATTTTTGTGCGCTCTGTTGTAAAGTATGTGCGCTCGCTTGGCTTAGAGGGAACAGTGGGCACAAGGGGTTGGTTCTGCTGATAGCGCCGGACTGACCCCGAAGGCCTTGGTATGCCGACTTGCGGTGTCTGCTGGTGGAGCCACTGTGGAAGCTACCGGACAGGGCGGATCTGCTGCTGCAGGGTCCGTTGAGAATGCCTCAGGTTCATCGGTTTTCGCTTACGGCTTGGCTCTTGAGAGGGCAAAGTTAATGAGTAGAGGTTATTCATCAGCGGTGATTGCTACGTTATTACGGTCGAGGCGGCGGTCCACGTCTTTGGCGTATGTTCGCGTGTGGAGATTGTTTGAGGCTTGGTGTGAGGAGAGACAAGTGCGAGCGTTAAAAGGCCACGGTGGCGCAGGTGTTGGCCTTTTTGCAGGATGGCTTAGATAAAGGTTTCGCGGCATCTTCCCTCCGGGTTCAGGTGGCGGCTCTAGCCTGTTACAGGGGAAATGTGCAGGGGAAGATGCTGGGGGCTCATCGAGATGTGAAGAGATTTTTGTGGGCAGCCTCTTTGTTGAGGCCTCCGTGCAGACGGGTAGTTCCAGGATGGGATCTCAGCATAGTTTTGGAGGAACTGGTGAGGGAGCCTTTTGAACCGTTGTCACAGGCAACCCTGAAGGACCTTACGCTAAAGGTAGTGTTCTTGGTGGCGATCACCTCGGCCAGGAGGATATCGGAGTTGCAGGCCCTTTCGTGTAGGGAGCCCTTCTTGTCCTTTTCTAGTGAGAAGGTTGTTCTGCGGATGGTACCGTCCTTTTTGCCTAAGGTTGTCTCCGCCTTCCATGTTAATCAGGTGGTGGCACTGCCAGTGTTTGCTAGGGCAGCTGCAGAGGGGCCTAATCGTAGGTTGCATAGATTAGATGTCGGGAGAGGCCTAAAGGTGTATTTGCAGCGAACTGAAGCGCTGCGTAAGTCAGACAGGCTGTTTGTGCTGTTCGGAAATGCGCGACAGGGAGAGCTGGCATCTAAGGCTTCGATTGCTAGGTGGATTAAGGAGGCGATTGCATCAGCATATATGCTGAAGGGCAGAGTGGTGCCACAGGGTTTGCGAGCGCATTCTACGAGATCTCAGGCGGCGTCCTGGGCAGAGTGTAGTTTGGTTCCGGCAGCGGAGATTTGCAGGGCTGCGACTTGGTCTTCGTTGCACTCCTTTGTCAAGCATTACAGAATTGATGTACAGGCGGAAGGGGATGCGTGCTTTGGATCGGCGGTGCTTCAGGCTGGTCTGGCAGGTCCCTCCCGTTGAGACTGTTCACTGCTCTGCTACATCTCTAATGGTACGGGACTAGACTGGAGCTACGATAAGGAAGGTTAAATTAGACTTACCTGCTAATTGTAGTTCCTGGAATAGATCCAGTCTAGTCCCGCTTCCCACCCGGATCTTTGCTGCCAAGAGGTAGCCTGAGCACAAGGGACGGGACAGAGATGACAGTTCATGAAGGTAGTGTCTAGAGGCTCTTGCTTCTGTTACTATGGAGTCGCCTACTTCTTGGAAGCGTAACCAGCCTCATTTGAAGGGCTGGAGAGAGGGGGTGGCTCTGTTATCCAGCACAGGTTTATTGGTTTTGTTTTTGGGCTTAGAGTTTCCAGTTTTAGTTCATCTTGGGTTCCGTGTTGGAGCGGACTTGGTTTTTGCTCTGGTGAGTCGGCTTTGACAATAGCTAACTGGTTCAGGGGGCGGTTCCTGGACTACTTATACTAGGGTCACTGAAAGAGTGACATGCTCAGTCTCCTAGCTGCGGGAGGACGTACACAACTCTAATGGTACGGGACTAGACTGGATCTACTCCAGGAACTACAATTAGCAGGTAAGTCTAATTTAACCTTTTACCCGAGGAAGGGAACTGCTTACCGAAACTACCCCCTTTACCAGACCTCCCCGGCTCCCCCACAGGGGCAGCAGGCCAAGGGACAGGGGCATGGCTGCGTTCGCAGAAGGCTCCCAAACCCGAGGCTCTGGCTCCAGCCCAGCCTGGTAGGGGTTTTTGACTCCATCAGCATGGCCCCTCTCCCAGCAGGGACGGGGCAGCCTACAGGGGGTGGGCTAGTCTTGTATGCCCACAGGTAGTGGACCATCACCACCAATTCCTGGGCATTGCAAGTGGTCGGAGGGATACCTTCTCCATCTAGCCCAAGTGCCTCCACACTACTTCCCAGGAGAGCCTCCAAGGTCTCCCCTTCATCGAGACCTTCTTCTGAAGGAGTTGGCAGGTCTTCTCGAGGACCATGCGATGGAACCGGTGCCCCACCACCTCAAGGGCAAGGGGTTCTATTCCAGGTACTTCCTCGTCCCAAAAAGGACAGGAGCCTAAGGCCCATCCTCGACCTGCGCAACCTCAACAAATTCCCGGTGAGGGAGAAGTTCAAGATGCTCTCCCTTGGAATATTGCTGCCCTACCTCTGCCAGGGAGATTGGCTATGCTCCTTAGACCTAAAGGATTCCTACACCCACATCCTAATTCACCCAAGCCACAGGCAATACCTACGCTTTGTGGTGGGGGAAAACCACTACCAGTACAGTGTGCTCCCCTTTGGCCTTGCTTCGGCCCCCAGGGTGTTCACAAAGTGCTTGGCGGTGGTCGCCGCCTTCCTCAGGCTTCAAGGGATCTTCATCTTCCCCTATCTCGACGACTGGCTCATCGGGGGCACGTCGGCCACAGAGGTGCAGCAGGCCACAGCCCGCACCATCCAGGTCCTACAGGACTTGGGGTTTGTAATCAACTACCCCAAGTCCAGTCTCTGTCTGTCTCAGGAGTTAGACTTCATTGAGGCAAGGCTCAATACCCTGCAGTCGAAGGCCTTCCTGCTGGCAGACAGGCTTGTAGCCCTCGCAAGGAGAGTGCGCCACAACTCCTTAGTGCCGGCGAGGCAGCTGTTGTGCCTCCTCGGGCACATGGCCTCCACAGTCCATGTCACTCCAGATGCCCGCCTCCACATGTGAACTGCGCAGTGGTGCCTCAGAGACCAATGGCCCCAGGCCACTGGGCACCTCCAGGACAGGATCAAAGTGACCAGGCGCCTGGTACAGTCCCTGGCCTGGTGGCTCTCGCCCCAGCACTTTAAGGCAGGTATGCCTTTTCAGGTCCTTCCCCATTCTCAAGGGTCCTCAACACAGATGCCTCCTTACTAGGCTGGGGGGCCCATTGCCAGGGGTTCCACACAAAGGGGATCTGGTCCCCGGAGGAGAGTGCCCAACAGATCAACTTGTTGGAGCTCCAGGTCATCCGTCTCGCCCTGAGGGTTTTCAGGCAGGATCTGGACCACAGGTCAGTCCTGCTCCAAATGGACAACCAAGTGGCTATGTTCTACATGAACAAACAGGGAGGTACGGGATCATGCACCCTCTGTCAGGAGGCCCTGGACCTATGTTCTTTTGCAACCTGGCAGGGGATTCTCCTCAAGGCAGTATATCTGCCGGGCCAAGACAACTGGCTGGTCGACAAACTAGCAGGATCCTCCAGCCACACGTGTGGCAGCTGGACCGAGTGGTGGCCAACAGGCTTTTCCAGACCTGAAGGAACCGGGGATGGACTTGTTTGCAAGTCCATACAATCACCAGCTTCCCCATTTCTGCTCGAGGCAGCCACATCCCTCCAGGGTGGCCGCTGATGCCTTCCTAGTCTCATGGTCGGTGAGTCTTATGTATGCTTTTCCCCTGATGCCTCTAATTGCCCAGACTCTGTTCAAGATCCTTCGGGACAGAGCTTTTGTCATTCTCATAGCCCCACGGTGGCCCCGGCAGCTGTGGATCCCGCTTCTCCTGCAGCTAGCGGTGGAGACCCCCATTCCCCTTGGTTCATCTCCATGTCTCCTCAGGAGGGGGGCTCTCTCTTGCACCCCAACCTCAGCTCCCTTTCGTTGATGGCGTGGCTGCTGAGAGAGTGACTCTCACCCCACTTCTCCTTGTGGAGGAGGTCTTGCTGGCTTCACGTAGACCGTCAACTAGGCAGACTTATGCCTTCAAGTGGCGCAGATTTGCTGTCTGGTGTGCTGGACAAAAGATGGACCCCTTTTCTTGCCCGGTGGTTGTGGTGTTGAAATACCTTCTCCACCTCTCCAAGTTGGGCCTTAAGTCCAATTCTGTCAGAGTGCACATCAGTGCCCTAGCGGCGAACCACTTTCCCGTGGACGAGAAGCCTCTCTCGGCTCACCCAATGGTATCACAATTTCTAAAGGGCCTGCTCCTGTTGAAACCCCTGGTCCGTTCTCCAACGACCGAATGGGACCTTAATGTCATGTTGGGGCAGCTTACCCGGCTGCCCTTTGAGCCTATGACCACGTGCCACCTCCGGTATCTCTCCTGGAAAGTGGCATTTTTGGTTGCGCTCACTTCTGCCCAGAGATTGAGTGAGCTCCAGGCTCTCGTGATGAAGAGGCCTTATACCAGGTTCTACAAGAATAGGGTGGTGCACACATCCCATACACATCCCAAGTTCCTTCCGAAGGTGGTCTCTTCATTTCACCTCAACCAGGAGGTGGTTCTTCCTACTTTTTTTCCCAGGTCACATGCCAGTCAGGCAGAGATGGTCCTCCATACTCTGGACTGTAGGAGGGCCCTGTCCTTCTACATCCAATGTACGCAAATTCATCGCAAAGCCTCCCAGCTTTTTGTTTCCTATGACCCCAGTAAACTGGGGAAGATGGTGACAAAGCATACGTTGTCCACTTGGATGGCGGACTGTATTGCCCGGGCTTATGAGGCAGCAGGGCTTCCACTAGAGGGCTGTGTTATGGCTCATAGGGTCAGGGCCATGGCGGCGGCAGTAGCTCACCTGCGCTCTGTTCGGTTGGTGGACATCTGCCAGGCTGCCACCTGGTCTTCGGGTCAGACCTTCACGGCTCATTACTGTCTGGATAGGGAGTCCCGATGGGACAGTGCCTTCAGCCAGGCTGTGCTCTGTAACCTGTTTGTCTAGGCAACCTCTGCCCTCCGACCCCTCTGTGTTCAGGCTATCGGAGTGCTACTTCCCTGGTTAAGGTTTCATTGCGGCTCTCCATGAGGGAGCCTTTTTTGGGCTATAGGTTTCAGGTAGCCTATAGCTGGGGAGTCCCATATGTGAGGACTGACTTCCTGCTTGTTTCCTGAGAAAGCGTAGTTACTCACCGGTAACAGGTATTCTCCTCACAATCCTCCCTCCTCCCCTTGTAGTTGCAGTCCAATTATTTTTGTTTTCTCTCATTTGTTTTGCTGGCTTTTTAGCTATGTCATTTGACTGAGTAAGATGGCACCCTTGGGCAGGAAGGGGACCATGCATGCGTGGTAGCAACTCCCAAAGGCTGTCTTTGAAAGCTGGGGATTTGCTCCGCGCGGGCACCGTCGGCATCGACGTCATCCATTGTGGCAAGGTGGCCTATCCGGAGTCTGGGGGAGGACAAAGAGACAGGGAATTCACCCTAGTAAAGGGCCCCCTTTCACCATATCAGGGTAGGAAAGCCATAAACACCTCCAGGAATCAGAAAACTTCCACGTGGCCCACATTTTATGCTCCCCCTAGTGGGATGAAGGGGAGAGGATACAGGACCCAGAACCCCTTAGACAGTGAATGCTCCAAGCACTCAGGTGCCAGAAGTCAGGCTGATTGCCATCACCTGGGTAGGGAGGAGTTGGAGCTAGAGCCCTGGAAGTATAAACCGAGGCCAGAGTATGAGAGAAAGGGAGGAGAAGCAGGAAGCTTGAGGAGTGCTGAGCAGAGCAGAGGAGCTAAGCTTCCACGAGAAGAAAGTGCTAATTGGCATATAGCACGTCTGCAAGAGGGTTTGGAGCCAGGAACAAGAGAGACTCCAAGATCCCCCGGGAGGCTGGTAGATGAGCACTGTGAGCAAGACGGGGAGTCAGAACCTATGCAGCTGGGAGACCCCGAGGTGAAGCTGAATGATGAGGACACTCCCATGGACTGTTCCTTTTGCCAAGCTTTAAACCTGGGAACGTAGAGAAAGCAAGCCAGTCCTGAAAGAAAGTCTTCCAAGAAAAAGGTACCTGTAGTCCACAAGCAGGGTGGCTGTGATTCCCTCCTGTTTGTAAAGGGGAACTTTACGGGGACTCAGGAGCAAGCTTGGAATGGTGATAAGCTTGTTAATCACCTGCTGCTGGAATGAGGACACTGGGGTAAGCTAAAGTAGCTATTATAACAAAGCTTTCTTTTGCCCCTGAATTATAACTGTTTACTTGGAAGGTAACCAAGAAGGTATTTGAAGCTGAATAGAAGCTAAACTACCACAGACTTTAAATGTGATTTTGGTTTTGTGCTTTAGCCAGCAAGGCTAAAAAGGACTGCAATATCCTTGCTGTTAAAGACTGTGTATCCTGAACTATAGAGAGCCTTTAAACAGCCATTTTGTGTTTGGGGTTTGTTTTTGGATAATGCTCTACTTCAAGGAGTCCTGAGCAACAATCCTGTATGTGGTATGAACGAACCATTGTGTATAAAATAAATTTCTGTCATTTGCCTTACCTCTTTGAGCCTAACTACAGCTTTTTGCCTGATGCACCCCAAACAGCTAAACAAAGACTACATTTCCCAGAGGGCACTGCGGGGAAAATAGTTTGAAAAAAAGCGGATAGCAGAAAGTGCCTTTATAAACCATGCCCCTCTAAGCTAGATGTGAGTGGTGGTGGCGTGACACCATATGTGAGGACTGATTCCTGCTGTCCCCGGAGAACACCTGTTACAGGTGAGTAACTACGCTTTACTCACCTGTAACAGGTGTTCTCCAGGGCCAGCAGGAATCAGTCCTCACAACCTTCCCTCCTCCCATGGAGTTGCTATTCATTTTTGGCCATCTTCTTGTTTGGGATCTAGCTATGGCACCTGACTGAGCAAGATGACACCCTTGGGTGGGAAGGAGACCACGCAGGCTTTCTTTGAAAGCTGGGTAAATGCTTCTGTGAAGGCTCCATCGGCGTCAATGTCACCCATATGTGAGGACTAATTCCTGTTGTCCTTGGAGAACACCCTTTACAGGTGTGTAACTACTCTTTCACCATTCCTGTGCAACTCTGGCCTCTTATGATGAACTGCATCTCTCAAGTGAGTCAGCCTTGGATGTAGTACTCCTTATTGATGATTTGGCCTTTTGGAGCATACTCATGATGAACACCACCTTGGTAATCAAAGAAAACTGTCAGCATGACCTTGACATTGTTCCTCACCTGATGGGCTTTCTTGGGTTTTGAAGTATTTAGAGTCTTCCATTGTGAAGACTGAGCCTTAGTTTCCAAGTCATAACCATAAACCCAGTTTCAACACATTCCAACAACTCTCTGGCTATAGACAGTCGATCTTGTTTTTGGTCGGGGGATTGGAGTTTCAGCACAAATTTTGCAGACACACATCTCATCCCCAAATCAACTAAGAATGGACTGTACTGACCTGAAACTGATGTCCATGTCCTCAGCAAGCTCCCTGATAGTCAACGATTTGAGCATATTACAGCATGCAGGGCTTCAACTTTGTCTTCATTCCTGCTCGTGGATGCCTTCCAGAACATTCATTACTCTTAACACTTTGGTGTCCCTCTTGGAAATGTTTGTACCAATCATAAACTTGAGCACAATTCATGCATTCATCGCATACACTTGCTATAACTTCTCAAAAGTCTGCACGAATCTCCAAGTTTCTGACAGAATTTAATACAAATTTGCTGTTCAGTTTTTTCACTCATCATAAATCTGACGAACTGCTTTTACACAATACCAAGCATCATGTGATTTTAAAAAGTGCAGGTGTGCTGCAGCCACGCTACACTCTGCATATGCAGTGTACATAACTAGGTCACTGCATGCTTAACAGCAAGCTGGCACTCTTGGGCGGGATTGTTATATAGTTACACAAGTCTCGATACTTTTTGGTCATACCTCGTACGTTTCTAGTTGAAAATAGGGATATGGACATTTGAGGGCATGGCTTCCAGTGGAATAGGGGATGTGAGCAGACTTGCTGGATGAGCTTCCTTCCCCCCCCCCCCCCCCCACCATACAAATAAAAAGAAAAACTGAATTCAGTGATGTAATACTGGCAAAAACAAAAAATGTGAGAACTAAAGGTAATATTGAAACAGTTCCAAAAATCAAGAAAATAATTAAGGAAATATGTATGCAGAATAGATGCAAAAATCAAATAGCCACATTTTACCTCAGCAACTCCAGCAGCATCAACTCAGTACAGTATGCCAGAGGAAAGCATAAATAAGATTTTAAAAAACGTTAACATGTTCATACTCAAATATAATACAACATCAGTATTAAACATTGATGTGATATACACAGTAAACTTGTCAATAGCGGCCTGCTGAAGGATTCTTTTAAAGCAGAGCATGCTCAGGATTTTTTTTTAATGTGTACAAAGAAATTTAATCCCACTTATCCAGGAAAAGATGTGGGCAATAGAAGCTTAAACCTGAAATCCTTCTTGTTTGTGATAGAAAAAGCCATGGAAACCCAACCCCTCAAGCATCCATACGAAGCACGATAAGACCATCCTGAGTCCAAATCCCTTTACCACATTGCACTTTTTTTTTCCAAAGTCCTGACATGGTTCCCCAAAATCCACCACTCCTCATTTGCCAGAGTCCCTTCTCTTTCTAAACTACTGCAATCATGTTTATACAATAGGAAACAACATGGCTTCTGCATTTATGCATGTCTATCCTTCCTTGTACATGGAGACACAATTATTTTCCATAGAAGCATAAAACATGATGGCAGAAAAAGACCATTCCAGATGGATTTCACTAGAGCTGCAAAAACTCCCATCTAATCCCTGTTGGAGACAGAGAAGTACTGAAGTGTGCTTCTAGCTGCATCTGTAGTTGGCAGAATGAGGTCATATGAAACCTCTGAAAGAATTTCTTTGTCTCCACCTCTGCTAGTAGGGAGACACAACCAACTTATCTGGACTGGTCTAGCAGGATGATATGGAAACATGCACAACCAATCAACAGAAGCAGAAGAACAACCAATCAACAGAAGCAGAAGAACAGTAAATAGCAACACCCTTCATGTCCCGAGTAGCCTGAGAAATTGCAATGCAAATACCACCAACAGAGCGTTCTCCTTTATTGCTCCACTACTTTGGAACCAACTGCCCTATGAACTGAGAGCAAACAAAGACTTGAAGGACTTCAGGAAAAAGCTTAAGACTCACCTCTTTCAGACTCATTACAACCTAACCTAGTCAGAACAACGTAATACTTTTCGAGCAACATGCCCATTGAAAATAATCATATCAACAAGAAATGCGTCCTGTAATTATGTAATTTATGTATATATGTAAAGCCTCCTCTCAAGCAATCAAATGTAAATCTGTAACTGTTTGATGTGACTATTATCCATCCCTGCAATCATACTGTATGCTCTAATTCTGGCCTGTACAGCCTCACCCTTATGTATAGAAAACCGCTGCTGATCGCTGGAAGTAGCGGGATACAAGTGTACAATAAATAAAATAAATAAATAAATGCTTCTTATTGCTAAAAAAAATGTAGGAGCATGCATTTGGGCTGCAAATTCCAAGGGAACAGTACAATATAGGATGATTGGTGGACTAGAAAGGGGGACTGTTACTTCTGGAGAGAAATCTGCAACTGTGAGTATATACTTCTGGTAATTTTCTAAAAAGAATTCTTTGTATTAAAGCTACTTAATCTGTGAACCCACTGTTTTTTGTTGGATCAGTTAGGGCCTAGTAGCAGCAATTAAAGTTTGAATTTAAAACACAGAGGAGAGCTTTCTGGTTACATTTCATACCCAGCAGAGAGCTTGTAGTTTAAATTTAATAGTCACTCAGGGCCAAGTAACAGCAAAGTACTTTTAGTTTAAATTTAACACACACAGAAGAGAGCTTTCTGGTTAAATTTAGTACCCAGCAGAGAGCTTGTAGTTTAAATTTCATAAGAAGTTAGAGCCTAGCAGCAGCTAAGAGCTATAATTTAAATCAAATCAGAATTTAGCTTACCTCAGCAGCACAAGACAGGGTACTGTGTAGCAGCCCTCTTTTAATAAGTGTTAATAAGTCTTTGATGAGGGACCTTGTCAAAGGCTTTTTGAAAGTCCAGATACACTATATCAACCAACTCACCTTTGTCTACCTGTTTATTCACACCTTTAAAAAACATAACAGATTAGTAAGACAAGATCTTCCTTGTCTAAAGCCATGTTGGCTGTCTCCCATTAAGCCATGACTATCTACATGCTGAGTAATTTTGTTCTTTATGATGGTTTTCTACCATTTTCCCCGGTACTGACATCAGGCTCACTGGTCTGTAGTTTCCCGGATCACCCCTGGAACACTTTTTAAAAATTGGCATTACATTGGCAATCCTCCAGTCTTCAGGTATTACAGATGATTTTAATGATAGTTCACAGATTATTAATAGCAGGTCTGCAGTCTCATATTTCAGTTCTTTCAACACGCTTGGATGTATACCATCCGGTCCAGGTGATTTGCTACTCTTCAGTTTATCAAATAGTCATAATACATCTTCCCGGTGTAGCAATATTTCTTTCAATTCTTCTGCAGCATCACCTTTAAATACCTCTTCAGTCATGGGTAACATCCCTACATCTTCCTCAGTGAAGACCAAAGCAAAGAATTCATTCAGTCTCTCCGCTATAGCCTTGTCCCCTCTTACTGTCCCTTTTACCCCTCTATCATCTAATGGTCCAACTGACTCTCACAAGTTTTTTGTTACAAATGTACTTGAAAAAGTCTTTATTATGCGTTTTTGCTTCCACAGCAGGTTTCTTCTCAAATTCTCTTTGCCTGCTTTATCAATGCCTTGCATTTAACTTGCCAGTTTTTGCCATTTGATGTTTTTTTTCCATTTCCTGAAAGATGCTTTTTTTGGCAACAGGCCAACAGGTGTGCCCCCCTGGCACCAAGCCCCACCCTTGCCAAATCTACAGGGCCATTAACAGTGGTGGCCAGTCTGCCCTGGTGGCTGTCACTGCACCAGCAGCCACTGTTGCTGACCATGCCGCTTAGTGCAACTGCTGCCCCTGGGCACCTCCCAGATGGCATGGCCCCCTCAGTGCCCTGCAGGGCTGCCTGCTGTTTGACTGGAGGATGGTATATGGGGCTGTAGGAAAAGGCCCCTGAGTTCACCTCTTAGGCCTCAAACCTCACCCCTGAGACCCTCCACAGGGCATGAGAGGTGCCTACACAGCGTGCAAGACTGTGCCAGCACATGCTCCAGACAGGCCAGGACTGGCATGTCCTTGGGGCCTCTGACTACCTCCTAGGCCCCCTCATCAGGTCCTACATTAGATAAGGGTGGGCTACATGGCCCACCAACATGGGCATGCCACTCCCACATGGACGATGGCATCTCTGCAGCATCACCACCCTCATCACTGACTTGACCCAGCACCGCCACTGCCTCTTGGCAACCTGAGCTTCCATAACCTGGGCCCCCTACTGCCTCCTTGTCATCCATGTCCCCCTCAAGCTGTACTGTCACATCCCTCCCCACATCCCTGCCCACCCATCCTTGCTTGCACCCATACCCTGCCTCCTCTCTGTACACATACCCTCACTTCACCCTCCTGCCAGTCACACCCACCTCCCACATGCTCCCACTGCATGCACTGAGCCCTCTTTTTCACTACCCCCCTCCTGCCACTCATACATCCTCACATGCTCCCCCTGCATGCATACAGACACCTCATCTTCACCACCACCCTCTAACCACTCACCCTCCTGCATGCACTCAACTATCACACCCTTGCCACCCCTGCCTGGCCCCTTAATCTGTGTCGCTACAGCCTCACCCACACAAACCAAGGGGCCTCCCCAGCCATCCGCCCTGCCACCCCACATGCACCCTCCACCAGGGGCTGAAGGATGAGGGTCAAGAGGTCTCCAGGGCTTCTGCACATGGCACCTGTGGGACCACCCTGCTGCATATCCCCCTGTGGTGCTGTGGGACATAGGCCCCACTGTCATTGGCTCTGCCCCTTTCAGGGGGATGGAGGGAAAGAATACTGCCTCCCCTGCTGGCCCCTCATCATCATCCTCTTTATCTGCAGATGGTATTAGGCTGGACAGGAGGATGGGACTTTGCTGTGCACTGTGCTGTCTCCACTGCTGTTTGTCCTGCTGCTCCCACTGGGGCTGGTGGGTGTATCTGCGCCAGCATCTTCCATGGTGTTGGGTGGAGCCATCTAGGGACAGGTTGGGGAGTCCTCCCATTGTGCTGCCACTGTGGGGGAAGGAGGTCATGGTTAACTTCATGACTGTGGTTGCCAGGGGGCCAGCCACACACACATGCTGTTCCAGCACATCCCATCTCTGCAGGGAGTGGGGCAGTGTGGGCCAGGACTGTGTGCTATGGGACCCTAGGGTGGGGACATTCTGTTTCTGTGGAGTCCATGTCACAGCAGTGTCTGCTCTTACATGTGTTGGCCTGCCTCAGTATTGGGGGGACTGTCAGCCTGCTGCTTGGACAGGATATCTGCATGGCTACTCACCCTGCTGCTCCTGCAGCTGCTGCTGGATACGCCATATCAGCCACAGGCATTGTGTGGCAGATTTAGCAGTACCGCACACGGTAGACCTCCATGTCACACAGGATCAGGAAACATCTGTGGGGTAGAGACACACCTCATCATTCACCCGTGCCAGAGCACAGACCTGCCTACTCAATGGAGTGGTTCTGCTGGTGCTCTGCACATGCCCATTAATAGGGGAAAATAAGATTTAAAGTGTGTGTGTGTGCAGCAGGACTAAGAGGCTCGCATGAGGAAAATGGGATTCCTGTACATATCTCTATATGGAAAGGAATGTGCTGTGCTAAGACAAATTGATTGTTCCACACAGAGACGACTAACATCTGTGAAGTTACTGATAAGCTGTGGTGGGCCTCGGGATAAGTTGATGATGTATGTATATGTTTTTTGTTCATGTATAAAAGACAGACAGCCCCTCTAACTTGTAGAATAAACTTACATACTACTTATATGCAAGTGTGTGTTTGTTCCCCTGGAATTCCAGACAGAGAAGGTAAGGTGGTTCCTCGGCCCAGGGGATTAGCAGATGTCCCGAGGGTAAGTGGTATATAGTGCTGGGAAAGGAATAACCCACAGTTACAATTTGGTGTCAGAAGTGAGGATTTCCCTGTTGCACTGGGATTTCCAGATTTCCTAAATTGACGTAGCTTTGGTAGCCGCACTGGGATTTCACGACTTCCTAAATTGACGTAGCTTTGGTAGCTCATCTCGGGAATGCGCTTTGATAGTGCTATGCATAACATGCGCTTTGGTAGCGCTATGCATATCATGCGCTTTGGTAGTGCTATGCATAACAGCGACGTCCCGCAGGACCTGTGGTAATACCCTTTTCCTTCTCTGTGGCTTGTGTGAGCTTGGCAAGACGCCCCTGCCTCAGCCTGAAGTGATAGCGCTAGTGACGGTTGTTGGCAGAAAGCAAGTGGCCAAGCGTGGGTGGGTCCCAAGGTAAGGGGACCGCTCCAGAATCTGCGGGAGTGCGTGCGCGCACAGCCAAATGTTGTGATAAGGTTTAAAACTGCAGCTAAGAAGGCATCCTATTCTCGCCGTACCCTGGTCCCTGCCGGTGCACCCCCGGTTGATGGGGAGACACCGAAGGAATACGTAGACAGAGTGGCAGGGGGTTATTATACTAATCCCTGGGTGGATAATATGGCAGGGTGGACAGAAGGTTTACATAGCTCAAATCCTTTTCCCAGGGAGGGTAGCTTCTCTGCCTGGCATTTAGATATGATTCGGGGATTGTGTCTGGGGGATAAGAAAGCTTTTCCCTTTTATTCCGGAGACACGAAATGGCCAAAATCTTATATGAAGGAATGTGGTACTGTATGGATACAACTGGCTCCTTATTATAATGGTCAGCACCAACCGGTGCTTGACTCGCCACGGGAACTGCCTCCGAAATCGCCCCAACCCCAGGTGTCCTCCTCCCGGGTGCCCACGGCCCTCCGCCGTATCAGCCCATTTACCCCTCCCTGGTTGGATCGACCGCCGTTGTAAAGCCAGACAGAGACTCTGATTCATTAGAGGACATTGTTCTGGCGGTGGCTGCTTCTACCACACACCCCTGGTAGTAATGGCGGGGCGTGCCTCCACCCACCAGGAATTATCCGTAGAGAAAATGTTTCGGCAGATATGTGCTACTTATGAGGCTGTGCGTGGCAAGGTGGAGGAGCCTGCCGGTTCGCCTCCGCCACCGCGCACTGCCTGGCTACCTGCTCTACCTTCTCACTCAAGCCCATGCTTGACTGAATCTGGGCCTGCCCCTGCTGGTCGGGACGCGCCCAGAGAAAACATGTATCGCCAATTGTGTAAGACATCTCAGGAGGTCTCTACCGGGGTTTGGGGACGCGAGCGGGGGTCAGAGGGTCTGCTGCTTCCCTGGTCCCTTTTGCCCCGCTGGAGTCCCTCATTACCCCCCCCCCTTAATTCCTTTCCGATGCCTTCATCCGAAGATTGGGTGGGGGAATAGGAACAGAGTAGGGCTAGGGCTCATAGGGATAGGCTTAGCCCTCATAACCTCTTTCATAAGCTGGATTCAAATGACGTGAGAACTTCTTACAGTGATAGAGTGACAGGAGACCCTACTTCTAAGGGCCATATATATACACCCAGTACCCTTTTTTAACTATTTCTCCCCGCCCACTCTCCGCCCATTGACCCCTTCTCTCCGCCCTCTCTCCACCTTCTGCGGTGTTTTAACGCGCCGCGGGGCATTACGATCATTAGCGCGTCATAACGCACGCTATGACGCGCTAACGATCGTTAACGTTACATAACGCGCGTTATTCACGATTACCGCAGTTTAGTAAACATACCCCCTTCAGTTCTCTGTAAACCGCTTTGATTCATGAAAAGCGGTAAATAAGCACTAATAAATAAATAAATAAATTTACACAATGGAGGCATGCAGGGATGTTCACTCTTCTCTTGTCCTTGGACCCTCTTCCTCCTGGCTGAGGAATGATTTCTGAGATCCCATTACGGACAGCTGGGCTGCAACAGCAGGTTCCCAGATGCTATGATGTTTCCCTACAAGAAAGGTGGGAGTGGGAGAAAAGGATGCAGAGGGGGAGGGAGGTGGAACATGACCTCTGCAGCAGCAATAGTTAACACCTATCAGTGCAGATGTGCCCATCCTCATTTTCACAAGCCAATCAGGCACAGCCACTCTGCATGTGCCAACCAACCCAATGATGTTGGATGTATTCACAACCCAACTGTCCCAAGGCTGCTGGTTAGCACACAAGACATGTGCACAGAGCACTCATGTGCAGCCTGACTGAAAATTGCACAGATCTTAGACAGCAAGAGTAGAACTTGGACTGCCAGAGAAGAAACAGCCACACAACTATAGCTTTAACCTATACCTACCACAATGTGGCTACATAGCCAAGGCATGATCACAACACAGTCCATGGGACCCAGAAGAGATGTGGAAATAGGATTGGAGGAACAGGTGGTGAGCTGTTTGGAGGAAAGACGGTTTGTGCTTACCTCCTCAAAGCTCTTAGCAGAGGGTGAGAGGGTAACAGAGGTGGGGGGGGGGGGGGATGGAAACCAGAGAGGTGAGAAGGTGGCAGACCTCATAGGGACTGATGTGTGATCTTGTGCATCTTGTAAGGAATGCTGACAGCCAGGGTTTGCCCATCATGGGTGTGGGGCAGAAGGGGGGTGGGGAGGGTCGGAGTCAGAGCGACTTTGAGGGGAGAGGAGATAGTTGTGAAAGGACATGCCATCCCACTGTCAGTGACAGTTGCAAGATGGTATCTGTCACACTCCACTGGAACCTTATTTCCAGCTGCAAGCTACACACACTGCAGCACAACCCACACACTCGCCCAACACTGACATGGCAGCCTGGTGGCAGTGATGCTGGAAGCATTCACATCCGCCTGCAGCAGCATGTCTGTGTGCTCCCACTGTCTCTGCAGTGTCATATCATGCATCTTAGATGTGCACCCAAGGCAGCTGCCCTATCACCCTCCTGCACCTGCAGATCTCACGGTGCTGCCCACTTGACACCTCCTTTAACACACAGCAGCACCTATGTGTCACCTCCTTTGCCACATTGGCAGCATCATCCTAGTGCCCTGTCATAGTAGGGCACTATGCTGTTGCTGCTAATGCAGCACTACTATCACTAACTTGGGCTCCCCTATCTGGATGCCACATTGCACACACTGAAATAATCTCTCTCACCTCCGAAAAGAACCTTTCTGTTAGGTTTTCATCTACGCTAGGGTTCCCAGCATTAAAGCACTTTTCAGCAGGTTGTGCAACCAGTGTTAAGGGAGGGCGTGTTGTTGATGCCCACTCACTGCCTCATTAACACCCACACTCCACCCTGTTATCACCCACTCTCCGCTTACAGCACACTTTACGCTGCTGTAGCCTTTAACACACGTTAAAGCAGCATTTTTGCTGCACTAATGGCACAAGGATGCCGATAATAAGTCTTAACGGCACACTGGCTCCCTTAACACACTTTAGTAAATATACCCCTAAGATTTTTCAGATGGCACGTTTGGAGTACAAATCTAAAAAACATTGTTGGTTGTCTTACTTTGAAAATAAAAGAAATAATATACGGAGAGGAATGGCTAGCAGAAAAAAGGAGGTGATAATGCCTCTGTATAAGTCTTTGGTGCGACCTCATTTGGAGTACGGTGTGCAATTCTGGAGACCGCACCTTCAAAAGGATGTGAACAGGATGGAGTCGGTACAGAGGGGTGCTACTAAGATGATTAGTGGTCTTCATTATAAAGCATATGAGGACAGACTTAAGGATCTTAATATGTACACCTTAGAGGAAAGGCGGGATAGAGGTGATATGATTGAGATGTTTAAATACCTCCATGGCATAAATGTTCAGGGAGAGAGCCTCTTTCAATTGAAAGCAAGTTCTGCGACGAGGGGACATGGGATGAGGGTGAAGGGAGATAGATTCAGGAGTGATATGCGGAAATATTTCTTTACGGAAAGAGTAGTGGATCCATGGAATAGTCTCCCAGTGGAGGTGGTAGAGATGAGGACAGTAACTGAATTCAAAAAAGCATGGGACCAACACAGAGGATCTCTAAAGGTAAAAAGTGGACTGTTGTAGTTGTTGTTATGGAAGGACAGACTAGATGGGCCTTGTGGTCTTTTTCTGTCATCATGTTTCTATGTTTCTATGTTTCTAAGATGATATTCACCTTCTCAAATGCTACTGAAATTCTAACCTTGTTGCTGCTCCTGATCAACTTCAGTTCCTAGTTGCTAATTAACTTTTGGTATGCTACAACTCCACTCAGTGGACTCCACTTTTATTTCATCAGCTGGCAAGGACTAGGAATGCTGTCAGTCCCTCTGTTCCAGCCCTCAGCTTCCACCTTTCTCTCTCTCCTCCCTCTGCCAGCATCTTCTCCCTTCTTCTCATCCATCTCTCCTCCCAGTATCTGCCCCTGCCTCTCCTCTCCTTCCCCTGCCCCCAGCATATGCGCCCTGCATCTTCTCTACTTTCCTCTTCCTCCCAGCATTTGCTCCCTGCCTCTTCTTCCCTACCCAGCATCTGCTCTTGCCTCTTTTCTCTTCTCTTCACTAGCATCTGCCTCCTGCCTCTCCTCCCTCAGTTACCTAAACCAATATGGCAGTTGGGAGTCTGTTTTGCTGCTCCCAAAATGCTCTGCCTCCTCTCTGTTATATTGGTAAGGAAGACTCCAAAACACAAATTAACAAGAGTCCTTAAATCCAAAGAGCAGAACTGAGAGATACACAAAATCAGTCAATTAATTTTACCCATGGTTTCCTGAAGGCAAGAAAACATTGTATCAGAAATACCTTATCACACAGAAATGAAGACAAATGAGCAAGCTCAAAATACAAAAACCCGAACTCCTGGAAAGTGAGAAAACATTTGCAGGGATACTTTTTTAAAAAGGTAGCCCTACTCTGAAATACTGTGGGATGTAATACTAAGAAGGGCCTTCTTTTGTGAGACCTTGCTAACTGAACAATATTTTCTATGAACTTAGTAAATTTGAATTTGCAAATGACACTGTCCTCATTTACATGTGAGATCATGTTAATTTTAGTGCAATCTAATTAACATCATGAAGGACTATCTTAATATGCTTTCTTAACATACACAGTTTGGCCTTAAAATGCACATTAAAGAATATAGGCACCTGTATGTTATCTTAACAAAGCACCAAACTGACTGAGAAAAATATTTGAGTCACATAAGAACATAAGATATGCCATACTGGGTCAGACCAAGGTCCGTCAAGCCCAGTATCCTGTTTCCAACAGTGGCCAATCTAGGTCACAAGTTTGTTGTTGTTAAGTGCCGTCGAGTCGGAGTCGACTCATGGTGACCCTCTGAATAGCTACCCTAAATTGTGTTTGGTCTTCAGTCAGGCGGCTCATTGTTGACAGACTGGTACCCATAGCTGCTGTTATTGCATTGATGCATCTCATTGCTGGCCTTCCTCTTTTGCATTGCCCTTCTATCTTGCCAAGCATGATGTCTTTCTCTAATGATCTCTCTCTTCGCATGATGTGTCCAAAGTATGAAAGTCAAAGTCTTGTCATCTGAGCTTCTAAAGAAAGCTTAGGTTTGATCACCTCTAGTACCGACTGGTTTGTTCTTCGGGCAGTCCATGCTATACACAGTATTCACCGCCAGCACCATAATTCAAAGGCATCAATTTTCTTCCTGTCTATCTTTTTCACTGTCCAGCTTTCACATCCATATGATGTTATTGAAAATACCATGGCTTGAACAAGTCGAATCTTTGTATGGAGAGAGACATCTCTGCTCTTGAGAATCTTATCTAGGTCTTTCATAGCCATTCTGCCAAGAGCAATGCGTCGTCTGATTTCTTGACTGCTTGTTGCTTCTTTATTGATAGTTGATCCAAGTAGGTTAAAGTTGTTCACGATTTCAATTTCTTCTCCTTCAATGATGAACCTGTTGATTATGCCAGTTGTCTTTGTCTTCTTTACATTAAGGGAGGAGGGTTTCAACATGTTATCCATGATGACGCCTAAGTCTTTTTCCTGGATGGTGGTTCCTAATGTGTAACCTTGCATCGTGTAACCATAGCTTGGGTTGTTCTTTCCAAGGTGCATAACTTTGCACTTGTCCACATTAAATTTCATCTACCATTTGGATGCACAGCCTTCCAATTTATCAAGATCTTCTTGCAATTTTTCACAATCCTCAAGGGTTTTAACAACTTTGAACAATATTATGTCATCTGAAAATTTGATTACCTCACTCGTTATTCTCATTTCCAGTTCATTTACTAATATGTTAAAAAGCAGCGGACCCAGCGTAGATCCTGGGGTGCTCCACCTTTCTCCATTGGGAAAATTGGCCATTTAGCCCTACCCTCTGTTTTCTATCTTTTAACCAGTTCCTGATCCACAATAGTACACTGCCTCCTATCCCATGACTCAGGGCTGGCCCGTCCATTGAGCGAGAATGTTTTTTGCAAAGGGTCCCGTGTTTCAGGGGGCCCCACGCAAAGAACATTCTGCTTTAAAAGTAAATTTACAAAAAAAGCTGGCTGCTGCTGCCGTTGCAGCAGCGGCAAAATCGAGTGTCCCGCGGGGCCCCCCCTGCCCGGCAGAGCACTCCCTCTCTCTGTCCCTTCCTTCCTGCTTGCCTCAGTCCCTCTCCACTTCGGCTTTCAGAGCTGCGAAGGGAGAGCTTCTCCCTTGCGACTCTGTTAAGCCCGCCGGGGCAGATGGGAAATTTCCCATAAGCCCCAGTGGGCTTAACAGAGCCGCGAGGGAGAAACTCTCCCTTCGCGGCTCTAAGCCAAATTGGAGAGGCACTGAGGCAGCCAGGGAGGGAGGGAGGGAGGGAGTGATCTGCCGGGCAGGGGGGCCCCTTGGGACACTCGGCCAGCTTTTTTTTTAAGTTTTAATTTTCCCTGGGCTGATGGGAGGGAGGGGGGTTAGGACTGGTAATGGGCTGGAGGGGAGTTTAGGACTTGAGGTGGGCTGATGGAGTTAGGACTGGTAATGTGCTGTGGGATGATGGGGGGAGTTAGGACTGGTAATGTGCTGTGGGCTGATGGGGGGATTTAGGACTGGTAATGGGCTATGGGGGGCTAGTACTGGAAATGGGCTGATGGGGGGTTAGGACGAGGTGGACTGATGGGGTTAGGACTGGTAATGTGCTGTGGGCTGATGGGGTGGTTTAGGACTGGTAATGGGTTATGGGGCGGGGGGTTAGGACTGGAAATGGGCTGATAGGGGGGTTAGGACTTGAGGTGGGCTGATGGGGTTAGGTCTGGTAATGGGTTGGGGGGGTTGCTAGGACTGCAAATGGGCTGAGTGGAAGGGGAGGCTTGAACTGCAAATAGCTGATGGGGATGGGGGCTTGGAATGGAAACGGGCTGAGTGGAAGAGGGGCTTGAACTGCAAATAGCTGATGGGAGGGAGCTTGGAATGGAAATGGGCTGAGTGGAAGGGGCTTGAACTGCAAATAGCTGATGGGGAGGGGGGCTTGGAATGGAAATGGGCTGAGTGGAAGGGGGGCTTCAACTGCAAATAGCTGATGGGGAGGGGGGCTTGGAATGGAAATGGGATGTGAGGGGAGGGAGCTAGGACTGGAAATGGGCTGAGTGGGGGGGAGCTAGGCAGGAAATGGGCTGATGGAGGGGCTAGGATAGGACTGAAAATGGGCTGTTGGGGGAGCTAAGATTGGAAATGGGCTGTGGTGGGGGCTTGGACTGAAATGGACTCATTGAGGGGCTAGAACTGGAAGTAGGCTCATAGGGGGCTTGGATTGAAATGGGCTGAGTGGAGGGGAGCTAAGATTTGACATGGGCTGATGATGGGGCTAGAAAAGGACTAGAAATGGGCTGATGGGGGGTTGGGATTGGAAATGAGCTGATGGAGGGACTTGGATAGGACTGGAAATGGACAGGGGAGCTAGGACTGGAAATGGGCTGATGGGGGGCTAGGACTTGAAATGGGCTGATGCGGGGACTAGAAGGGAGAGGATGCTGGGTGGGGCTGGAACTAGAAGGGAGCTGATTTTGGGAGCGGATTAGAATGGGATGGGGCTGGGAGGGTGAAATGGAGAGGGTAAAAATATTTTGTGTGGGAGGGAAGAAAAATCTACAATTGGCCGGGTATTGGAAGAGTATGTGGGGATTGAGGATGGAGGGGTAAAATATGAGTGGATGAAATAGGAATGAGGAAAGAGCAAAAGGAGAAAGATTAGTATGTTAAAGCAGATGTAGAGAGAAAATGGAAAAAATAAACTAGAAGAGAGAAGAAAGGACAAATGGACAGCAGATGATGGAGAGTTAGCAGAAGACATGAAGAAACCAGAAGAAAGTGGCTGGAGCAATTGCAACTGAAAAAAATGCACAAAAGGTAGATAAATATCTCTTTATTTTGAATTTATTAACTGGAATATGTCAGCTCTGGGAAATGTGCATCATTAACGTCTGTGCTTTGTTTAGTAGAAGAGGAAATTAATTTATAGTTTTATTTCTACAGTGTTGTTGTACATTCCAAGTTTGGCTTTTGGGGTTCCCAGTTTAATTATTGTCTTCCTGTTTCTAAATTGTGATTCCTTGTTTGGTGATGGTCTATGTTCTGCATGTGTATCTGAGATGAGGTATTCTGTTTATGTAGTTGCTATTTGACATTGCCCTTGTTCTCTTTCCCCAGTAGGTCATGTATTGTTATTCTCTAAAATGTATTGGTTTAATATTTGCAGTGTTGCCTTTTGATAGGTAGGGTCTGGTGCTTTGTGAGTCCTGGTAATGCTGTTACGATACGGTAGGTTTGCTATGGGTTCTAAATGGGCAGTGTTTGTAGTAGTTCCTAATGTGCCTGGCGGTTGGCACTGGATTATAGTAATGTAGAAATCTTTTAGTCTGTCTTTATCCATACACTCATTATGAGGCATGTTTACTAAAAGTTAGTGTATGGTAACATTATGCAAATGTTTATGCAAACGAGGCCCCTAATGCAAATGAGGCCCCGCACCGAGTCTCCGCACATGGCCCTGCACCCCCCTTGGGTCGCTCCTGCCATGACTTATTTATTTATTTAGTTACATTTATATCCTGCTTTTCATCGGGTCAAAGCAGCCTAACAAAAAAGCGGGGTGGACAGTAATCAAGTCGATAGAAAAAAGGGGAGGCTGTCTCCAAGAGGGTCAACATTAATTATTCGAACAGGAAGTAACAAATTAGACAAAGAGACGTAAGTTTCATAGTTGGTGGTAGAGGGTATAGTTCAAGGGCTGGAAGAGCTTAGTTTTATAAAGTAGGCTTGAACTGTGTACACAAAACTAGACATTGCCTGCAGAGCAGAATACAAAATTACTCTCTATGGGGGTCTTTTATTAAAGAGCATTGACTGACAAAGCGTGTTCTGGGGTGCACTGAATGTGCATTGGGATACGTGGTGCCAGCTACCGCAGGGCCATGACAGCTGGGAAAATTCCCGCACTAATTGTGTAACATACGTTAGGGTCATGAGTGGGTGGGGTAGGGGCAGAGAGTGGGTGTGCTCAAGGCTGGCACGGGGATATGAGGTACCCTAGCCGAACCTCATCTCTTGCGCCCGTGCCCTCCCTCCACAGCACCTATTGCTGCCGCTGTCGCCCATCTCCAGGATGTACAATAGTGGCAATGGCCACAAACAGCCCTGCAGTGTTTACTTTTAAGCTTGTCTGGGCCCTCTGTGCGTCTGTCCGGAACAGGATGCACAGAGGAGTTTCGATTCTGTTCCCGCCATGTCTAACCCCACGGGATCAGAATTGCGAACAGGCCTGTACGTGCAGGTTGGGATTCTGATTCCATCCGGCCTGCATGTACAAGCCTTCCCTGGCTAACTCAGTCAGGGCTCTTCAATGGAGCCGCGGAGCCATGGTGTCTGGTTTCCATGGCACCACGGCTGCATTAAAGAGCCGTGGTCCCTAGCTGCTGGCTCCAGCAGTGATTTCCCCACAGACCAACCCACGATCTGGCCTCCTAAGACTAGGGTCGGGCTACGAGGAATGTCCTCGGCTCTCTCTGCCCCATCCGTGCACCGGGCCCGCCGATTCCTGGCAACTAGGGGAACTTATTCCACCTTGGAGGTGGAATAAGTTCCCTGTGCAGATCGCTGGCCCCAGATGTACATTAGAATTGCCCTTGTACATCCGGGGCTGATAACCACCCACTGCCCGCCCTTATGCCACCCCAGAATCGCCCCTTTCCTGCCCCGTCTTTCTTCCCTGTACAAGACACGGGGAAGGTAGACAGGATGGGAAAAGGCACGAATAGCGAGGATGGACGTCCCAACAGAAGTCCATCCCCACTATTCTTGCCTCAGAATGACCCACTTGTATATATAAAAAAAAAAACTGAAACACAACGTATTTCATATGTATTCATCCCTTTTGCTATGAAACCTCTAAATAAGATCTGCTCCAAACATTTAACCTCAGACATCACATAACTAGTTGATTAGGACCTACCTGTGTGCAATCAGTGTCACATGATACCTGTATATATATATATATATATATATATATATATATTTATATCTGTTCTGAAAGGCCCCTGACTCTGCAACACCACTAAACAGGCAACATGAAGACCAAGGAGCACTCCAAACAGCTCAGATTCAAAGTTGTGGAGAAGTGCATTATAAAAGAATATCCCAAATTCTGACTCTCCCACGGAGCACCATTAAATACATCATAACAAAACAGAAAGAATATGGCACCACTACAAACCTGACAGGAGAAGGTCACCCACCAAAATGCACAGACTGGGCAAGGAGGGCATTAATCAGAGGTGCTACAAAGACACCAAGGATAACACTGAAGGAGCTTTATGGAAGAGTGGCCAGAGAATGCCATTGCTCAAAGAAAGAAATAAGAAAACACATTTGGAGTTTGCACAACTGCATGTGGCGGACCCCCTCCCCCCCCAAACACATTGAAGAAGATTTTCTGGTCAGAAGAGACGAAAATTTAACTTTTTGGCCATCATGGGAAATGCCATGTGTGGCGCAAATCCAACACTTCCCATCACCCCAAGAACACCATTCCCACAGTGAAACATGGTTGTGGCAGCATCATGCTGTGGGGATGTTTTTTATTAGCAGGGACAGGAAAACTGGCCAGGACTGAAGGAATGATGGATGACTCTAAAGACAGGGCAATTATTGCGGAAATCCTGATTCAGTCTGCTAGAGATTTGAGACTGGGATGAAGGTTCACCTTCCAGCAGGACAATGACCCTAAACATATTGCTAAAGCTGGTTTAATGGGACACTTAAATGTCTTGGAATGGCCTAATCAAAGGCTACACCTCAATCCAATTGAGAATCTGTGGCAGTACTTGAAGATTGCTGTATACCAACGCATCCAATCTAAATTGAAGATGTTGGAGCAGTTTTGCCTTAAGGAATGGGTGAAAATCCTAGTGGCTAGATGTGCTAAGCTAATAGAGACATATCCCAAGAGAGCTGCAGCTGTAATTGCAGCAAAAAGTGTCTCTACAACATATTGACTTTGGGGGATGAATACATATGCACACTCCTGCTTTCAGTTTGTTTTTGTCTTAATTATTGTTTTGTCACAATAAAGGATATTTTGCACCTTCAAAGTTGTAGGTATGTTGTGTATGTCACATGGTGCTAACCTCCCAAACTCCATTTTAATTCCAGGTTGTGATGCGACAAAACAGCACAAACACAGAGAGGATGAACACCTTTGCAATGCACTGTACCTCTCCCTCACCTGCCCTCACTACTCCGTTCTATCTCTGTCACAAATACGTTTGTATTCTTTTCTGAGACTAGTTGCCAATGCATCTGCTAGTAGGCTACTACAGTCATCCACTATCCTTTCAGTAAAAACTTCTTATTTTATGTTTCTTTTGAACCTCCCTGCAACTTGAGATCATGGACTCTTTTTGTTGAATTTTCTTTTTGACTGTAGTCTTAAAGTTGAGATTGGTGTCTGCTAATGAGGGCATCTATCTCTTTGATGTCTAGGTTGGCTACAGCATAATTAATGACACAGTAGTCCTATACTAAGTTGAAGTAAATCTGCAAAGGACGCCCCCTCTACTCCTCAACTCTGCCATAGAGGATATGCAATTCTAAGCCTTTACACAAATCTAAAAATCTCTTCCTAAGTTGGCTAATTATACTAATTATACTACTGTTCCCTTGCTTTTTCCAAGATACTAAAGTAAGGTATCTTGCCCTCAACTATGCGCTTGGTCCCTTGGTTGTAAATCAAATCTTTTTTTTTCTGTATCTGCACTTAGGTCTCAATATAGAATGATTTTGCCTTTGGAGAGTAGCAACTTCAGATTGGATGGTTGCAAAATATTCAGGGTCTAAACAAGATCTGAAGGAAGTATACAGAAGACACAGAGGTATGTCATGTGGCATCTGTAGACAGGTCCTAACTCGGCTAGGCCCCAAATGCAAATTGGATATAATCAGTGAGGTAGATGAAACAGCTGCTGATAAGCAAATTTATACACCTATGATTTATCCAGGATATGCAGATTTGGAGCTGTCAGATTCAGAGACAGACAGCGGATCGGGATCAATAATATCCATAGGAATAGAACCAAAATCAGCTATACATGAAACTATACATGAAACAGGATTATAGAAATCTAGCTTGCTGTAGGCCTAGAAAATACAGGTCTGAATTGCATTTCAAACTATCTCTTTAAAAGACACTTCTGCTTTTAGACTTAGCAAATAGAGCTTGTGTGTGATTAGCAAACAGTTTGTGTAACAATAGATATTAGGTCAGATTGAAGTTCCTTAATTAAATAGAACAGAGGGTGAAGTTGCTCATCCTGCAATCGGATAGGCTAAAGCAGTTACTGGGTCAGGTTGTACTGCTCTTGTGAAACTGGCTCTAATTCAATTAGCAAATATAACGGATATAGCTTGCATAAATAATAGAACATCAGCAAAAATTATAAGTAACTAATTAGCTTTTTCCTGAATAGAAGAATCACAGCGACACCTATTGAATTTAGTAAACATGGTTATGAGGTATAACTTCTGCTTTTCTTTATGATAATATTGCCTATGTTAGCAACTTTTATGTACACGTTGTAATTTGGAAAGCGGCAGATGTTAATTAAAGATTAACTGAATCAGCTGATATTTCCTAATAAAAGCAGGAGCTCTACAGAACCATCTTTGAAGAGGCTCGATGGATATGTCAAATTAGACTCCATGCGTTTCTTCCCTATAGAGCTCAATAGAGAATGATTAATTAATTGATTGTGTCGTGTCTTTCCTTCCTGTTGAATGGTACAGGGATATATAAAGAACCCAGGTGTTTTGTGTGTGTGGGATTCCAGACACCAGGAGGGTAAAGAGTCAACAGCATCTGCATAACTTTTTTTATATTTTAACCAACAAATATGCTTCACCGATTTAAATAGACATAATAAATTCTGTTAATTCCTCTATGTACCATATTAGGACCTCACTTACTTTTTGCCTCTACTTTTTAAAGAATTAATGGCAGGAATTAACAACTGTTTGAAGCCTGAAGGGCAGTGTTGGGTCTTGCTTAGCCAGGTTTCTTGTAACATCACCATGTCATGGCTTGCCACTTTGTCAATGAAAAGAGCCTCTTTCTCAGCCTTTCTTTCTCTTGCTTTTTCTGAAATCTGATCACAGCAAGTCTAGTTAAACTTGCTTCAAACTGCATATTTGGCAACTAGGGAAGAAATTCCTCTATAACACTTTGATCCCTAATCAGAGAGCATTGTCTAACACTTATTAACAACAAAAAATCTCTTTAAACTTTTCAGACTGACTGATTGTAAGTGTAGCATGAACTCTTCTGACCAGACATACCTCAATCCAAGCTTGCATATCTGAATATGCATAATAGGAGTGTACCTAGCACAGTAAAAAACCTGAAGGCAACATACAATGGAGCAAAAGATTTACTGTACCGTCTCTAGATTCATTGCTCCTGGGGTTGCAAGATCAAAAATAAGAAAGGGTACTTCTACTTCTTGATGTGGAATGAATAAGACTGCATTCCCCTAAATTTGTCTCCAGTGTAATGAAAGAGCCACCTCCACCCCTGTTTCCCAATATGGCCTATGCAGGGTGAGGGTAGAAATAAATCTGGCTCTTCTGCTGTCCTCCAGTGCTGCCTGTATGGGATCAAATAGTCAACTCTTCTATTGTCTTTGATAAGGCCTGAAGGGACCAAAGAGGAAAGAGAGGCTGTCTATCTTTTCTCAGTATGGCCTACAGGACTGAACAAGTAAGCCACTGCATCAAGAGCTACTGCCACATAGTTTTTTCCTATATGGTCCATGGGGCCAAATGCCTGTTACTACTGACTTCCATCTGTGCCTGCAGACTGAAAATCTGTCAAATGCTGTTCCCATGTGACCAAACATATACTGCTTTGACCAGGACCAGTGCTAGGGTCTCTGGTGCCCCCCTGCAACTTATAGATTGGCACCCCCCATTACTAATAATGGTAGATTGCACTTCCCCTTTCCCAAAACTCCTGTGTGAACTCTGTTCACATGATATTAATATTTCTCCATAACATCATATGTTGTAACAAGAAAATTGCATTGAAGGGACAAATGCATAGCTGGAATAAAAAGAAGTATTGAGAAGTAAATATTTAACATTATATGAACGGGTATGCTAGCAAAGAGTTAATGTGATTGAAGCAAGCACAATCAGTGTCTTTATTTATTTAACCAAAAAAAGATCTACAAAGGTTACAACCACTTAGCTTTTCCTGCTTCTTCTCCCACCTATTGTTGTTGCTACAGCTCTTTTATAAATCTGACAAATAAGAAGATGGTGCTAAAAGCAGTTAGTGTAGCTGGGCTTAAAAAAGGTTTGGACAAGTTCCTGGAGAAAAAGTCAATAGACTGTTATTAAGACAGACCTGGGGAAAGCCAATGCTATCTTTGGGTCTAAGTAGCTTGGAAGCCACAGTGAGCACTAAGAGGCAGGACTCAATCCCAGAGCTGATGTCAGCAGTTCTGACAGTCGATGGTGGCAGCATCAATGTGAGAAGCACCATTTAGCTGGACTTTGAAATTTCTTTGAGAATGCTGCTTTGCTGCTGCCTGTTGGAGCTGCTACAACTGTGAAACATGCAGAGACTTTGCTGACATTTGCAGCAAAAACTGGAAAGATTATTCCGTAGCCTCCCATGAGAGTCAGCGGTGGTACTCCTTGTAATGGAGTACCATTGATGCTAACCAGGAGCTTCAGGACCTGTGATGTGGTGCACATGTATCCAACTCTGACTGACTAACTCGCTGAACTAGAATCTTTCCCACTTCCTCTGTTTTCTGTGGCTGGCTGCCTGGCTGGGACATAAAGGCAACTATCACCCTAAGGAGGGAGGTCTAATGTCTGGTGCCCTGCAGAGAAGCGAAAACAAGTTGAAAAGTGCATACTTTACAGCATGATGCAAGATGCATTTCACTCATTCACAGGATAAGACATTCGGCAGGGGGTCCATGTGTGTGTATATCAGTGGGTACATTTGTTTGTGTCTTTCTGTGTGTCATGGAGACTGCCATAGGCTACATAGGCATGTGTGTGTGTATGTGGGCACCATGGAGACTGTCGAGTGGTACATATTGTACACACATGTGTGAATGTCTGTGTGTGCGTGCATGTGTGTGTCGGGCCTTTTGGGGGCTCTGTGCATGTCTGTGTCATGGAGGGCATTGGAGACTGCTTGTATGTGTGTTTCTGTATCATGAGACATGTCTGGTTGGGGCTGTATATGTTAATATCTTTTGGGGACTGTGTGTACACGTGAAACAATACACAGTGTGACAAAGCGACACATTTCTCCTTCCATCATGTGCAAAATAACACATATGTGTGTGTGTATGTGTAGGAAGAGTTAAAAAAAAGACGATGAAGTGTGTATTGTTATGGTAGTAGGGGTTGGATGAGGAATCTTTACAACTATGTTGTGTGTATATATATATATATTTATATATGTCTCTTTCTTCAGATAGTGGGTGTGTGGTGTGTGAGTGCGATGCCTGTGTGTTTGTGTGTGTGGTGCAGTTTGGGGGTGGGGTTCCTGCTTCTGTGTGTGTGTGTGAGTGTGTAGTGTGGGGATGGGATGCCTATGTGCATGTACAAAGCATGGGTCAGGTGACTTTGTGTGTGTGTGTGTGTTGCATGGCTCAGAGGCCTGGGGGGGGGGGGGGGAGGGTGAACTCTGGAGGTGTGATGCCTCTTTGTAATGTTTGTGTGGTATGGAGGAGGGCACCTGAGTGTCTTCTGGTGGGGGTGGGGGGCTGCACATTTTAGCATATATTCATTGTACTGTCTTTAACCTCCATCCCCTTGCAATCTTATATCCCTCTCCTGCTGCCTCCCCCCCAAGCCTGTTCCCTTCCCAGCCTCTATCCCTTTCTCCTTCTTCACTTCCCTTTGCATTCTCATCCCCTGTCTTCCATTCTCCTCCCCTTTTCTTTCCGAAACTCACTGCCCTTTTAGATTCTCACTTTCCCACCCATAGGGCTACCACCTGAAACCATGGCCAATTTCTTCCAAAGAATCTGAAGGAACATCTATTATGCTACCAAAAACATACATAGCAAGCCTGTTTTCAGTGGGTTATGGTTACTTAAAATAAACAAGGGTCAAAAGGCTTAAGAGTATGTTTACTAAAGGGCATTAAGGAAGCAAGTGTGCTGTTAATGCCTGTTATCGGCAGCCTTGTGCTCTTAACGCTGTGAAAATGCTGCTTTAACGGGCACTAAAGGCTACAGCAGTGTTAAGGGCGCAATAGGCGGAGATGGCATTAACGGGGCAGAGAGTGGGTGTTAACAGTGGGTGTTCCATTAACGCATGTTGCGCAATGTGTGTAAAAGACTTTTAACTCTGGGAGCCTTAATGCCAAATAAAACATTGCAAAAAGAGTGTATTTTGAGGGGAGAGAGCCTATTTAAATGTCTGTAATATGATCGACACATAGGG
This sequence comes from Ichthyophis bannanicus, assembly GCA_033557465.1. Classification (NCBI taxonomy): domain Eukaryota; kingdom Metazoa; phylum Chordata; class Amphibia; order Gymnophiona; family Ichthyophiidae; genus Ichthyophis; species Ichthyophis bannanicus. The sequence continues at coordinate 393,516,602 of CM066036.1, forward strand.
GAGCCCCAGACAGTGAATGTAGTACTCCATTTGCAGCAATAGCATACTGTCAAAGTATGAAAGGGCACTATGTTGATGGTGCAAAGGAGGCAAAGGAGGCGGCACTTGGGTTATGCAGTGAGGGTTGCTGGTGCACAAGTCAGAACAGGCAGCTGCCCAGGTGGCACATCTGTGATGTCTGTCCTGATTCCTCAGTGACAGTGATGGCACACAGACATGCTGCTGCTGCAGAAAGGTGATGTGCCGCATGGGACGGTCCAAGGGTGCTTGGCCCCGTCACCCACCCCACACCACACTGCACAGCACAGCACTGCACCGCACCGCACCGCCCTGCTCAAACCAGCCCTGGAGAAAGAGACCGATAGCACCAGCAGTTGTGCAATAGCCACCCAGGGAAATACCACAGCTGTGGCTGTCCTCCACCCCCTGAGATGTATCGGTGGCAGGCGGATAGTTGGGGTATACTTTAGCCTATATTACAGGTATAGCACCAGCATTGTGCAACCCCCCATACATCAGCCAGGCTCTATTATCTACAGCTAGATGGAAAGACAAGCTGATAACACCATCACACTGAGTGGGTGTTAATAAGGAGCAGCTACTTGTTCAGTCACGGCTGCTGGCGCTATCAGCTAATACTTACACAACGAGCAGACAATACTTGCTATTTATATATTTAACCAGTTTTATATACCATCTCATTCTTCAATCAAAGTGGTATACACTGGACACAATAACACATGTGTAGCAGAGCCAGCAGAGACCATCTCTATCAGTTCATGTTTTGTGGACCAGGTGCTGGGCGCCCATCCTCACTCTCAGGGTGACTGGTGAAACTGCGCAGTCGCATGGTTTGTAGCTGTTATATGCTTTTAGCATATACTGTCAGTGTGTCTTTCTGAGCTGATGTGATGGATCAATGCATTCTCCATTTGGTGAACAGCTGCAGACTGCTGTTCAGTGTGTGCAGTGCCTCATGGGTACTGGAGGGCTACCCTATACAGGCCCACACAGCAGACAGTTTAGGCAGAGACCTACAGGTTCTTTGCATCCATGCATTGGTGTGGAGGTGTAACTTACTGGTTAGTGTATTGTCTCCATAAGCCAGAGCTACTCAAATCCAGTCCTGGAGGTCCACAAACCAGTCAAGTTTTCAGGATATCCCTAATGAATATGCATTATATGACATATATATGCATTAGAGATATCCTGCCAACCTGACTGGTTTGTGGCCCTCCAGGGCTGGATTTGGAGACCCTTGCCTTACACCTCTGTCATTTAAGATTGTGAGTGGGCAAGGTGCAGATGTCCAAGACATCAAAAAGGTTAGATAGAATTTGTCACATTCCTCCTCGCTTCTCACCACCACCAAAATATTGCCTGGAAGCAGCACTCCCACCGCCACCGGATGGACAGAGAACTTCATTGTGTAAACTGTAAGATCAGCCGAACATGTGTTTCGGCCAATGGCCTTCTTCAGGGGACAACAACTTCATAAAATACAATTAAAAAGATGAAATACATGTACATATCATCCATAATAATAAGTTAATCAGTTAAAAATAAAATTAAATCCAAATGAACATTAAGGGGTATGTTTACTAAACCGTGTTAATGTAGCAAATGCTATGTTAACGTGCGTTAGGTAACGTTTACACGCGTTAACATAACATAACACGCGTTAGCGTTCCCGGCCACGTAAGTCCCGCAGAGGGTGGAGAGAGGGCGGAGAGAAGGGGGTCAATGGGTGGGGAGTGGGCGGGGAGAGGCCCCTTCCACACTAATGCGGGGAACTGAAGGGCTGAATGCTACCGTGACTGAAAACCTGGTGTTAGCACACATTTGCAAGAGAGAGAAACCATTTAAGTGTCAGCAATGTACATAATAGGCAGGGAGCTCAAGAAAAGTGATAGTAGTGCTCCATTTGCAGCAACAGCATAATGCCCAAGTATGAAAGACCACTATGGTGATGGTGCAAATGGGGCATAGGGGGCTGCAGGCGGGACATTCTCCGAAATGCTTCCTGTTCCACGCGCAGGACCCAAAAGGCAGGCAGAGCTCCGGAGTCTCAATGCGTGGATGAGACAATGGTGCAGAGATGAGGGTTTTGGATTTGTTAGGAACTGGGGAACATTCTGGGGAAAGGAGGGGCTCTTCCGAAGGGATGGGCTTCACCTTAACCGGGATGGAACCAGGCTGCTGGCATTAACCTTTAAAAAGGAGATAGAGCAGCTTTTAAACTAGATATTAGGGGAAAGCTGACAGTCGCCCAAGAGCGGATGGTTCGGAAGAATGTATCTTTGAAGGATACTACCAAAAGCAGAGAGGTTCCACAAAAGAGTAAAGTAGCCCAAATGCCCTCAAGTATGGAGCAGACAGAGCTTAAAGATCCTAAATTACCCATGTCTAACAATAGCCAAATTAATATGAATAAAATACATTCTCTAAAATGCTTGTATGCAAATGCTAGGTCATATGTACCTAGCAGTTTCCCCAAGAGACACAAGTTCCACAATGCTTGTATTGGGTCAAGCATTGATATCTTCGGTCACTTCTTAATAATGGTTTATGGACCTTTCCTCCAGGAACTTGTCCAAACCTTTTTTAAACCCAGCTACACTAACAGCCTTTACTACATCCTCCGGTAACAAATTCCAGAGTTTGATTACACATTGAGTGAAAAAATATTTTCTTTTATTAGTCTTAAATAGTTTACCCTGTAGCTTCATTGCATGTCCCCTAGTCTTTCTATAATCTGATAAGGTAAACAATCGATCTACGTTTACCCATTCCACTCCGTTCATTAATTTATAGACTTCTATCATATCTCCCCTCAGCCGTCTCTTTTCCAGGTTAAAGAGCCCTAACCTTTTTAGCCTTTCTTCATAGGCGTATCCTTCCATCCCCTTTACCATTTTGGTGGCTCTTCTCTGTACCTTTTCTAAAATCGCTATATCCTTTTTTAGATACGGCGACCAGAATTGCACACAATATTCAAGGTGCGGTCTCACCATGGAACGATATAGAGGCATTATAATATCTTTTGTTTTATTTTCCATTCCTTTCCTTATCAAACCTAGCATTCTATTTGCTCTCTTGGCCGCCGCTGCACACTGGGCCGAGGGTTTTAACATGGTATCCACAATGACGCCTAAATCTTTTTCCTGGGTGGTGGTTCCTAATGTGAAACCTTGCATCGTGTAACCATAGTTTGGGTTGTTCTTCCCTAGGTGCATAACCTTGCACTTGTCCACATTAAATTTCATCTGCCATTTTGATGCCCAGTCTTCCAATTTATCAAGATCCTCTTGCAATTTTTCACAATCCTCTTGGGTTTTAACAACTTTAAATAGTTTTGTGTCATCTGCAAATTTGATAACCTCACTCGTTATTCCACTTTCCAGGTCATTTATGAATATGTCAAAAAGCAGCGGACCCAGCACAGATCCCTGGGGTACACCACTATTCACCTTTCTCCATTGGGAAAATTGGCCATTTAGCCCTACCCTCTGCTTTCTGTCTTTTAACCAGTTCCTGATCCACAATAGTACATTGCCTCCTATCCCATGACTCTTTAGTTTTGCCAAAAGTCTCTGATGAGGGACGTTGTCAAAGGCTTTCTGAAAGTCCAGATACACAATATCAACCGACTCACCTTTGTCCACCTGTTTATTCACTCCTTCAAAAAAACATAACAGATTAGTAAGACAAGATCTTCCTTGTCTAAAGCCATGTTGGCTGTCTCCCATTAGGTTGTGACTATCTACATGCTGAGAAATTTTATTCTTTATGATGGTTTCTACCATTTTTCCCGGTACTGACGTCAGGCTCACTGGTCTGGAGTTTCCCGGATCACCCCTGGAACCCTTTTTAAAAATTGGTGTTACATTGGCGATCCTCCAATCTTCAGGTATTAGAGATGATTTTAATGATAGTTCACAGATTACTGATAGCAGTTCTCCAATCTCATATTTCAGTTCTTTCAACACCCTTGGATGTATACCATCCGGCCCAGGTGATTTGCTACTCTTCAGTTTATCTAATAGTTGTAAGACATCTTCCCGATGTATCGATATTTCCTCCAATTCTTCCGCACCTTTAAATACCACTTCAGTCATGGGTAACATCTCTACATCTTCCACAGTAAAGACCGAAGCAAAGAATTCATTCAGTCACTCCGCTATCGCCTTGTCGCCTATTAGTGCTCCTTTAACCCCTTTATCATCTAATGGACTAACTGACTCTCTCACAGGTTTTTTGCTACAAATGTACTTGAAAAGGTCTTTATTTCGCGTTTTTGCTTCTGGAGCAAGCTTCTTCTCAAATTCTCTCTTTGCCTGCCTTATCAATGCCTTGCATTTGACTTGCCAGTGCCTGTGCTGTTTCCAGGTTTCGTCGTTTGATTCTTTTTTTCCCTTTCCTGAAAGATGCTTTTTTGGCAACAACAGCCTCTCTGACCTCACCTTTAAACCATGCTGGCAGTTTTTTGGACTTCCTTCCACTTTTCTTAAAGCGTGGAATACAGCTGGTGTGGGCTTCCAAGATAGTATTTTTCAACAACACCCAAGCTTGATGTACGTCTTTAACCTTCGCAACTGCTCCTTTTAGTTTTTTCTTAACTGTTTTCCTCATTTTATCATAGTCTCCCTTTCGAAAGTTAAAAGGTAGTACTGTGGATTTCCTTACTATCCCTCCTCCACTAATTAAATCAAAGGCGATCATGCTATGATCACTATTGCCAAGTGGCCCCAACACCCTTATCTCTTGCACTAGATCTGGTGTTCCACTAAGGACTAGGTCTAATATGGCTTCCCCTCTGGTCGGTTCATGAACCAGCTGCTCCAAGAAGCAGTCATTTATTTCATCTAGGAACTTTATCTCCCTAGCATGTCCTGACGTGACACTGACCCAGTCGATACCAGGGTAATTGAAATCACCCATTATTATTACTGCGCTGTAACGTTTATTAGCTTCCTTGATTTCTTTGAGCATTTCATCATCCATTTGGTCATTCTGGCCAGGTGCTCGATAGTACACCCCCACTGCCATCGCCTTCCCCCTTTTATATGGAATTTCAATCCATATAGATTCTACAGCAGATTTTGTTTCCTGCAAAACTTTAATCCTTTCTGAGTCAATGCCCTCTCTAACATAGAGCGCAACCCCTCCACCAATTTGATCAGCTCTATCATTACGATATAGTTTGTACCCAGGTATCACAGTGTCCCACTGGTTGTCCTCCTTCCACCATGCCTCTGATATTCCAATCATATCTAACCTTTCATTTAGTGCTATATATTCTAACTCTCCCATCTTATTCTTTAGACTTCTAGCATTTGCATACAAGCATTTTAGAGAATGTATTTTATTCATGTTAATTTGGCTATTGTTAGACATGGGTAAATTGGGATCTTTAAGCTCTGTCTTTAAGACCCTCCTTTCCCCAGAATGTTCCCCAGTTCCTAACAAATCCAAAACCCTCATCTCTGCACCATTGTCTCATCCACGCATTGAGACTCCGGAGTTCTGCCTGCCTTTTGGGTCCTGCGCGTGGAACAGGAAGCATTTCGGAGAATGCTACCCTGGAAGTTCTGGATTTCAACTTCCTACCTAAAAGCCTAATTTTTGCCTCCAGAACCTCCCTACCACATTTTCCTATGTCATTGGTACCGACATGTACCAAGACAGCAGACTCCTCCCCAGCACTATCTAAGACCTTATCTAGGTGGCGCGTGAGGTCCGCTACCTTCGCACCAGGCAGGCATGTTACCAGGTGATCCTCACGTCCACCAGCCACCCAGCTATCTACATGCCTAATGATCGAATCACCAACTATAACGGCTGTCCTAACCCTTCCCTCATGGGCACATGGTCCTGGAGAAACGTCCTCGGTGCGAGAGGGTTTTACATCACCTGGAGGACAGGTCCTAGTTACAGGATCACTTCCTGCCACACCAGGGTGATGCTCTCCTGTCACGTGACCTCTCTCCTCCATGGCAACAGGGGTGCTGCCAGACTGGAGGTGGGACTTCAGGACTATATCCCTGTAGGTCTCGTCTATGTACCTCTCTGTCTGTCTTATGTTTTCCAAGTCTGCTACTTTAGCCTCTAGAGAACGGACTTGTTCCCTGAGAGAAAAGAGCTCCTTGCTCCTAGTGCACACGTAAGACCTCTCACCAACTGGGAGAAAATCATACATGTGACACTCAATGCAAAAGACTGGAAAGCCCCCATCCCTCTGCTGGACTGCTGTCTGCATCTTAGTTTAAGTTTGTGTCTAGATCTTTAAGTTCTTACTTACTAGGGGTTGCTATGGGTATTTATACCAATAAAACTGTACCTAATACGTTTAATATACCTTGTTCACCTGAAGCTTAATTAATCTCAGGTCCTTAGTGTATGACTGATTTGGGTAATGAGCTTCACCTGAAAGCACCTCCTGTCTTTTAAGATGTGTAAGTACCTATAAAGCTATGATTATCCCAGGGGAGGGTGGGTGTGGGGAGGGAAATAACACTTATTAAAAGAGGGCTGCTACACAGTACCCTGTCTTTTGCTGCTGAGGTAAGCTAAATTCTGATTTGATTTAAATTATAGCTCTTAGCTGCTGCTAGGCTCTAACTTCTTATGAAATTTAAACTACAAGCTCTCTGCTGGGTTCTAAATTTAACCAGAAAGCTCTCTTCTGTGTGTTAAATTTAAACTAAAAGTACTTTGCTGTTACTTGGCCCTGAGTGACTATTAAATTTAAACTACAAGCTCTCTGCTGGGTATGAAATGTAACCAGAAAGCTCTCCTCTGTGTTTTAAATTCAAACTTTAATTGCTGCTACTAGGCCCTAACTGATCCAACAAAAAAACAGTGGGTTCACAGATTAAGTAGCTTTAATACAAAGAATTCTTTTTAGAAAATTACCAGAAGTATATACTCACAGTTGCAGATTTCTCTCCAGAAGTAACAGTCCCCCTTTCTAGTCCTTCAAGATACCTGCTCTTGGTTACGTTTTTCATGTCTGCCATATCCGCAGGATGCCCCAGGCCTTATTACAGAGGTCTGTTATCCATCCTGGTGTTATGGTACCTGCCCCTGTTTTAGTTGCACAGATGTGCCAAATCCCCAGGATGCCCCAGGCTCATTACAGAGGTCTATTATCCATCCAGGTGTTATGGTACCTGCTCCTGTTTAAGTTGTACAAGTCTGTTATATCCCCAGGATGTCCCAGGACTCACTACAGAGGCCCACTATTCATCCTGGTGTTATGATACCTGCTCTTGTTTAGGTTTCAATAGGTCTGCCAAATCCCCAGGATGCCCCAGGCCTCATTACAAAGGTCTATTATCCCTCCTGGAGTTATGGTACCTGCTCTTGTTTAGGTTTCAATAGGTCTGCCATATCCCCAGGATGCTGCAGGTCTCATTACAGAGGTCTATTATCCCTTCTGGTGTTATGGTATCTGCTCTTGTTTAGGTTTCACAGGTCTGCCAAATCCCCAGGATACCCCAGGCCTCATTACAGAGGTCTATTATCCATCCTGGTGTTATGGTAGCTGCTCTTGGTTACATTTCTCATGTCTGCCATATCCCCAGGATGCTGCAGGCCTCATTACAGAGGTCTATTATCCATCCTGGTGTTATGGTACCTGCTCCTGTTTAAGTTGCAGAGATGTGCCAAATCCCCAGGATGCCCCAGGCCTCATTACAGAGGTCTATGATCCATCCTGGTGTTATGATATGTGCACTGGCTGATGTGTGCAGGCCACTCATATTGCCATGTTGTGGCTGGAGCCTGAAGGGCATATAGCGGCACATCCCCAGGGCACACTCGGGTGCGGCTGTTGCTGTGTCAAGGGCAACTGGTGAGACACATGATGATCGGCCACCACAGTTCATACATTGGCACATGGCTATGCAGTCTGTGCATAAGTTGGACAAGGGTTGCAGACAGGTTGATGGGTGTAACAGACATGCTGACATAGTGGTGCATATGTGCGGGAAGTGGCGCATGCCCTGCCCCCCCGGCACACCATGCGTGTATGCCGACACCATGCAACCCCCCATGAATGGTGCTCGTGAACCACAGCATGGCAAAGGCACATATGGTTCGGTGTTGTAGGCCCAAACACGGATAGGCTGCTGGGGCGGTAATGGGTGCCAGGGAGTTCGCACACAGGGCATGTAGGGGCCAACCTGGACATGCGTTGCTGCAACATATGTGTGATAGGGGCAACAGCTAGCAGTCGACACACAGCACACAATAGGGGCAGCAACCTGTTGCACGCAGGTATGTGTGTGGTCCAGCACTGGCTGGCTATGGATGTCGGTCTCCTAATGTCCCTACACATTGCTTCCCCCACAGGTCGAGGACCTGCGCAAGAAGGCCCGTGAGCTGTGAGCCAGGTACCCCCACTTTGTGGCGCAGGTGCAGTGGGAACAACAGGCCCAACGTGATGGTGAGTGATGTGGCACGTCCCTGTGGGCCAACGGCCTGTGGGGCCACAGGACATGTTTGAATGATGTGCCAGATGTATGACCATGGTGGTAATGTATGTACCTCTCCCCCACAGTGGCCACACATGCAGACAAGGGCCCAGCAGGGCTGGACGCTGGAGCCAGGCAGCCAGTGCTGGCTGAAGATGACCCGGAGGGCATGGATGCGGCTGACGGTGGGGAGGCCGAGGAGGAGGGGGACACCAGAAGCAGAGAGGGGGAGGGGGAGAAGGGTGGAGGGGGAGGGCAGCTGGGAGCCTGGGGAGGGGGAAAAGGGGGGTCATGGGGGGAGGTGTGGGGAGCGGAGGGGGAGAAGGGAGCGAGGGGGGAGGTGTGGGAGCAGAGGGGGGAGGTGCAGGGGGAGGTGGGGGAGGCCTGGGAGGGGGCAGGGGCGGCAGGGGATGGGGAGGGGCGGGAGGTGGGGGTGAAGGCATGGCCAGTCCCAAGCAGCAAAGGCCACCACAGGGTATTGGGGGCCCCAGCTATCTGCCCCACAGTGCCAGTGATGGCCCCCGTCTGGCCATGGGCCTGCCCCACATAGCCGCAGACAGGTGTGCCATACATGCAGCCACACAGACAAGGGGAGATGTGTGTCTGTGTGGGTGCATGTGCAGCCTCTGCCTGGCTGTGGCTGTGCATGCCCAGGCACACAACCAGTGGCAGCACACCTGCATCCTGGGGTGGGTGCCGGAGACCATGGCTGTGGTGACTGACCGGATGTGCATGCTGAATGACAGACGTGTGGCAGGCACACCTGGCCAGCCACCCGGCGATGAGGGCCCCCAGGGGGTGTGAATGTTGGCACCACGCATGCCACCCCTGCCCTGTGGACTGAGGTGGTCCACTGCTGTGGACTGAGGTGGTAGGGCCCATGCCTGCACAGGTTTCCACAGCTGTTTCCCCCCAAAATAAATATTGTAAATATGTTTGACATACTCATGATGGTCAGCTGTCTCTTATTGCAACATGTCAGTGGGGTGCGAATGACAGGTGTGAGCATATATGTGTGTGTCTGTGTGCATGAGAATGGTCCCATACATGGTACTGTACCCATGGCAAGGGCATGGGATGGGAATGGGTGGCACCTGATGTAGCACCACAGAAGAACACCATCACACACAGGACAGGCACGGCATGGAGCAATAGTGGTGGGATGTGCAAGGGTACCGCCAGTAGTGACGAGGGTTATGACACAGGGTGGACAGTGCAATACATGTGGACGTAGGGATGGCGGACAAAGAGGCGATCATGGCAGTGGGCCAGTGGGGACAGAGAGGTGCTTCAATCATGGTGTGCGAGGGGCGGGGGTGGGGATGGGCGGGGGTGCACATATGCGGAGCAGATGGGGTGTGCCATGGGGTAGGCTTGGGGGGGTCATAGTGCCTACAGGCAGAGGTCAGGAGGGGCCCAGAGACAAGGACCAGGGATGCAGGATGCCGAGGGATGGGTGGCGGTCAGGGGGCCCAGGGGTGGGGTCTAGCTCACACCACTGTGGCTGGACATGTGCACATGGGGAGGGGGTGGGGATGTACCTGGACATTGTTGTGGGTCGGGATACCGGACCGACGTGCCCTGTGGACAACTATGGGAGATCCACAATGTACCCAGCAAACACCTGGGAACCTTTGCAGGCCCCATGGGAAGGGGGAGATGTGGCCAGGCCATGCAGAATGCGTCTGACTATGTGCAGCAGCAGTGTTTATGCATCTCAGGAGATGGGCCCACTGTTGGGCAACCTCCATGGCATACATCACACTGACCAGGACAGTGCAGAGAACGGGACACCAGCAATGTGCTACCAGAGGTGGACATGTGGAAGGGACAGACAGTGTGGATATGTCAATGGGCGTACAGGGTACGATGTCCAACCAATGAGATGTGGATGGCACTGCACGGAGACGTATCCAGCACCACACCAACATGCTCTAAGCAGGTAACAGTGGGGACAGGTGGCGAGGGGAGCAGAGGGACAGGGGGAGGGGGGTTCCAGACACTGGCGGGGCAGGGGGGTGATAGGGGTGTTGGGGCAGCAGGTGGTTGGGGGTGGCATGGCTGCTGCCACAATCCATGGTAATATAAGCTGGGGGGACACAGATTGCCTGAGGGGGTGGCATGGGGTCGGTCGCCAGGGTGGCCATGGGTAGGGCAGGGCATACATAACCACAGGACATGTGACTTCAGGTAGTGCCGCATGTGTGGCCATTTATTTCCCACATGGTCTGCCGTGCTTTGAGCGGCCCCCACCCCATGGTGCAGGTGCCACAGCTGCTGCTGCTGCTGGCAGACCATGTTGTTCTGAGGGGGTCCCCCAGTCAGCCGCCATAAGCTCCGTGCTGGCAGCTCTGGCCTGCGCTGATGTGTCCAGGCCCCTCATCTCAGCCAGGATCCCCTCCACTGCCAGCCCCTGGCACTCCACTCTGTGGCGCATGCAGTGCGCCTTGTGCCACTGCCGGTGCTGCTCTCACAGGACCGTGTGCAATACATGCTGTAAGCCTGTGGGGGAGACAAGTGCGCCGTGAGACATGGTTTTCACCTGCCACCTGTACACATGCAACATCATATACACACGGTAGGACACTCACCCTCTGCATCACCATGCATCACTTCAGTGCACCCGCATCTCCCCGATCACCTCCACCAGGGCAGACTGCGTGGCGTGTTGCGGTGCAGCAGGCTCCATCACCCCGGTGGCTGCAGCAGCAGGTGGCATACTGTCTTCAGCTGGCCCCTGGCTCAGCCCGCCGTTGCCCTCCAGAGGTGGTGCTGGAACCCCACCTCTGCCTGTGCCACAGCTGTCCCTCCTGACGCCCCCCCTCCAGCCCCACATTGTCAAGGGGCCATGGCCCGGGGTCTGGGTACTCTGCCCCCTCCCCCACTTCCTTGATGGCATGTATGTCACCTGTAGGGGAACAGGGTACACAGCTCAGGTGGGGCGTGGCTGCCTGCCTGCCCTTGTCACACCCTGTATCTACGGACCATGTAGGATGCAGGGCACCCTGGTCAGTGTGCGGGTACCCAGGCTGCGTACGTGTGGCCATGGACGTTACTGGTGCAGGGATGTGTGTGGTACCATCCCATGTCCATGTCTCAGGTGCCTGCAGCGGGTCACCGGTGCCTGCATGTGCATGTGACTGGGAGCACCCCACATGGCCAGGCATGACTGTTGGGGTGGGGGTGGGGCTGGGGTGCTGTGCCGGTGCAGCCGGGGACAGGTGTGCGGGGATATGCGTCCATGGGTGCAAGAGCTGGGGTGGGGTGGGCCTGTGGCGGTGTGACTGGTGGTGGGCTGTGAGTGGCTGTGTGTAGCAGGCGCATGTGTGGGTGTGAGCCACATGGGTCTGTGTTGGGGCCCCTATACCCCCCACCAGTGCTGCCCCTTGTATATTGGTGCCTCCTGTGTCTGGTGTCTGATGCTACCATGGCCATTCCCCCCCCAGCACATGCAGCCACCCACCCCGTGCCACCCCATCGCCACCTGTGTCCCTGCACCCAGCGCCTATGGCACCTCTGTCTCCCCATGTACCAACCCATGTGGCCTTGCTGTCCTCACCACCCTTGCACTGTGTCCCCACAACACATTGTCGCCCAATGCTGCTACCACAGGCCTGTCACCCCCTGCCTGTGCACCCTTACACTGCACTATGCCGACCCCTGTTCAGCGTCACCACATCCACCCCCATTCTGACCCCTGCACCTTCAACTATGCCTGTGCCACCCCACTCACTGCCTCTGTGTTGGTGCCCTCCCCTTGATCTATGGCAGCCATGCCCTGTTTCTGCAGTTCCGACATCTCTCTGCCCACCACCCTGCCCCCCTGAACCCTCTCACAGTGGGGATTGTCACCCCTGGCACCTGCCCCCACAGACCGCTGTCGCTCCCTGGGGAGGTATCGGCACACAACACGCCTGATGTGCATCTATGGCCCCCACCCGCCCCACAACCCATGCGCTTTCCAGTGCCATGTGGGGTGCATGCCCTGCCCCTCCTGCCCCAGCTTCCGGACATGATCCCCCCATCTCTGCTGGCCAGAGCCGCATGCGCTGCCTGACACCTGCCGACCCCCTGATGGTTCCACACCTGGATCCGTGCTCTGTCCTGGGGTCCCTGCGTTCACCCACACACCTCGTCCCTCTGGCTGGGGTGATAGTGTTGGGCCTGGCACCCCACCATACCAGGCTGGCCCCCCTTCGGACCCGGTCCTGGCACCTGCACCATTGGCTGGTCTGTCAAACCATGGTCCCCCTCCGTCCCCTCCCCTGCTGGCTGGCGATTGCCGGGTACATCCTTGTGTCCATGTTCTTGGTTGGGTGTATGGCTCTATACTGTCCTCAGTGGCCCCCCACCCTACGCAATGCTACCTCTGTGTATGTACCTGTCGCTGCACTCCCACTGCTATGCTGTCCCCAGGGGTTGCACCCCATGGCTCTGTTTGTGGCCTGCTCATTTCACCATGTTCACACAATCCCTTGGTGCACTACACATGCCCATGTGTGCAGTGGCAGTCTGTGCACCTCACAGGACTATTCTTGGCACAGGGCCACTCATGGCAGATGTCAGCATGCTGTCCATGCCCCTTTCTGCAGTTCCGAGGGCTTCCAGCCTGTGAGTGGGGTCCCTGGACCCATGCGTGTGCCTTTGCAGGGCCCTGCTGTGATTGGCAGGTGCCCTGGGATGACAATGCATGTTGGCCGGTGTTGTGTCAGGGCCATTGGGCCAGGTTTTGGCCTTCTGCATTTGTGGGGTCTGAAGGTGGCTGCTTACACTGTGCATGGCTGACAGGGGGCTGTGGTCCAGGGGCAGTGTGGGGATGGTGCACCAGGTGTGGGTTATGCCATATATTGCATGGAACTGGCTGAGGACATGCATCTCTGTGGGACCCCTGACATGGCCCCCCCGCCCCCCTGCATCCATCCCTGTACTCGCTTGTTTATGGTCTGTCACTGGAACACCTCTCTCCATCTTACCTGCACGTGGGTGCGCTGTATCCAATGCAGGGGGCAGGCCATGTATGTACATAGGCCCGAGTCGGTGGGCCAGGCGCTGCTCCAAGGTGGTCAGGGTGGCCCCCTGTGCTGGACCCCCGCCAGTGCCCTGTGCATTGTGCCTCTCCCGTGAGATTTGGGCTTGGATGTTTCTCTTGATGTTGCAGTAGCGCTTGAGGAGGCTTTCTATGTCACGGTGTGGGCCCCCTGCTGCCGCTACCTCTGCCTGGACCTCTGCCCATGCCCTTGTGCACGTGCCAATGATGGTGCTTGAGCTCAGCCAGTCGAAGAGCACCTCGAACCTGTCCAGGATGCTAGCCAGGAGGAGGTCATTCTCCTCCTGGGTGAAGTGGACCGCCCTCCTCCTGGCTTCCTCGGCTACGGGCATCTGGCAGCACTTCAGGCCTGGTGCACCTCCAGGCTGTTCTGATGGGTGGTGTATGGCCCTGGATGGGCCTGCCCTCTCACTCTCTGGATCTGCAGTGGGGTGGGCCACTGGTGGCTGCTTGCTGCACTCCCTTCCTGCCTCATGGTGTCCCTCGTCCTCCATGATGTGGTACATACTGTGTACCATAACCCTTGGCGTTATGGGCATACTGTGCCCAGTTATGTACCTAGGGCGTGGTCCTACGCACATTCCACATGGGCATTGTGCGCATGCGCAGTAGTGCGCGTTACGTTTGCATGCACTCCACTGAGATTGGGTCCGCGGTGCGTTCACGTGCAGATCTGCGGATGCTAGTACATGGGGACACCTCGTCTGCTCATACGAGCACTGCTCCCGTCCCACATGCACGTACGTGCCTTACGCATGATGTATCTCATCCCGCGCTGTGTGTGCAAAAGGCGCATTCGTAGGCATGCTACGCTCTTTCTCTACACTCCCCGTCCTCAGATCTATCCTTGGCCTTGCTATTGGTCTGCACCGCTGCATACACGGGCCGTTTATCCTCCGGAGTGGTTCATGGTGCATGCACACACACTCTGCTGTTTATCATTGCTTTGGGTGCTGTCTGTTACATATGGCACATTCTGATATGCGTAGGTGGGTCACGCAGCATGTCCCCATGTGCTACTCTGTGTCAGATGTACGTGTGGCTGCCCCGCCTGCGTGAGTTGGAACACGCCTTGCGTTCTGCCCTCACTTACGTGTCTGGGTGGGGCACACAGTGAGAAATGCCGTACGTTTGTGCGATACTGGGGCGAGGGAACATGCCGTGTGCTACAACCCTCATTCAGTGTACCCAATCATGGAACATGCATTTTGGGGAACATGCATTTCTGTGCGTGCTATGGTGTTATGCTTCCGTACGTGCAGGGCGTTGTCTCATGCTCTTGCTGGTGTACGTCCCAGCATCACCAGGTGTGTCAGGTTTGCTCTGATCATTTGCCGCATCCCACACCCTTTTTAACATCTACCTGTGCTCCATCTCATGTCTATCATGGCTCAGATCGTGAATGCGGGTTGTGCGGTGGTGGCATTGGTGGAGCTGGCGGAGCTGCGGTTGCCTGAAGGGGGAGATAGTGTCCCTGGGGCTGTGGCACTTGGTATGGGTACAGTCCCGCTGCAACTCAGACCTGCAGCTGTGGGGGCTCCAAAGGCGGAGGTGATACCAGCACGGCACCATAGGCGTGCTGAGGCATGGCCCCACCTGCCACACCTCTAGAGGCCCAGGCCCATGCTCCAGGACATACATGAGGACCAGGTCATCTCCCTCTACCGTCTGGACACAGGGGCTATTAGGGAGCTCTATGACGATCTAGGACCTGACCTCGAGCCCTGGACTGCCTGGTCACATGCCATACCGGGATTGGCTAAGCTCCTGGCTGCCCTACATTTCCTTGCCTCTGGCTGTTTCCAATCCTCGGTGGCCACAGTGGGTGGGATGAGCAGGCCAACCTTCTCTTGCTGTCTCCCCCAGGTACTGCGGGCCATGGTCAGCTGGGTTGGGAATTACATTGCGATTCCTAACAGTAGGCAACATTGGGGGGCCCTGGGCCAGGCATTCCAGTGGATTGCAGGGATACAACATGTGATGGGAGCTATTGATTGCACACATGTTGCCCTGGTCCCGCCACACGACAGGGAGGTTGTGTTCCGCAACCACAAACACTACCATTCCCTGAATGTGCAGGTTGTTTGTGATGCAAATATGCATATTCTGAATGTGGTTCCACGGTTCCCAGGGTCAGTCCATGACTCCTATATCCTGCAGCACTCAGCACTGTTTGGCCAATTTGAGGCCGGACAATATTGGGACTGTGTCCTGCTGGGTGGGTATTTACCATATCTCACATGCGCGTACAGTGTATGATATCTGGGGTCCCATTGTCACCTGTGTCCTCTGCATGCCTTTCCTTGCATTGTGGTTGTGGGGCACTGCCTTGTATTGGGCTTTGTACAACGTCACACCCTGTCACCGAGGACGTGGTCACGTAC
Organism: Ichthyophis bannanicus; assembly: GCA_033557465.1. Taxonomy (NCBI): domain Eukaryota; kingdom Metazoa; phylum Chordata; class Amphibia; order Gymnophiona; family Ichthyophiidae; genus Ichthyophis; species Ichthyophis bannanicus. The sequence continues at coordinate 393,532,510 of CM066036.1, forward strand.
CTCTGTGTGATTCTAAACGTCTCTATGTATACCATGTGTGTCTCATTGCTCATCTGGGTATCTCGGCACACATGCGGGTGACACTGGTATCTGCTACTGCTGTTCTGTTGCACAGGTCTTATGTACAGGGACACTCTGGGCACATATGGTGTGTCCCTTCTATGACTGGGTGCGACACCTCTTGGTTGACAATGACTCCAGCACATGGCCTCGTACATACTGCACATGCAGATGTACATGTGTATGCCTTTGTGGTGTGTCCCTCGTGGACTCCATATCCAACGTGTGTGTGTGTGTGTGTGTGCGGTCCAGGAAGTGGGCAGGGTGTAGGTATGCGCCCAGAACCATCCTCATGCTGTATGGTGTGTATGGAGCCTATTCTCCGTTGTCCATGTGTGTGACAACACGTGGGTGGAGCTGCGGTCACACTTGACATCACACATGTATGCTGTATGTCTGTCCACGTTATCTTGTCTCTACTGCCATTCCGACTTGGCCCTCAGGTATGTGTTTCAGTGCCATCTGCTGTGTGTGCACTGTATCATGGGAGTCACATGGTTGTATACATGTGCATCTCTGCCCCTTCCAGTATGCTTTGCCACTATGGGCCAGATGCCTTCACACCTGCCACTGCTGCCGTTTGGGTACAGGCTTTTGGCCATGTGTTTGGCCTGGTTACAGTTGAAGTGTGTTGCCCTCATTAGCCTTCCCTGGGGTTCTGCAGTGCCATCATGGTGCCATTCTATGACGTCATATGTTTGTGTCCCTGTTTATCTGTTGTCCAGTTAAAGCGTAGTTACTCACCTGTAACAGGTGTTCTCCAGGAGCAGCAGGAATCAGTCCTCACTTATGGGTGACGTCGGCGCCGACGGAGCCCTCGCGGAGCAATTTTCCCCAGCTTTCAAAGAAAGCCTTTGGGAATTGCAGCGCGCATGCGCGGTCCCCTTCCCGCCCAAGGGTGCCATCTTAGCCAGTCAGATGAAGGGTGCCATCCCGCCCAGGGTCCCCTTCCCGCCCAAGGGTGCCATCTTAGCCAGTCAGTCAGCTAAAAAAGACAGCATAAAAATTTGCAAAAGAACTAAAGCAGGTGATTGCAACTCCACGGGGAGGAGGGAGGGTTGTGAGGACTGATTCCTGCTGCTCCTGGAGAACACCTGTTACAGGTGAGTAACTACGCTTTCTCCAGGACCAAGCAGGAAGTCAGTCCTCACTTATGGGACTCCCAAGCTCAAGGCTACCGGAGACCCTAAGCACAAAAATGAGCTCCCTCTAGCTCAGCAGCATAGCAGGAAAGAATCTTCGCTGAATTATTACCCACCGGTAGCCCACAGCCGGGATGGAGGGTAGGAGTTGCTCAGACCTCAAAGAGATTACGGAGGACTGCCTGTCCGAAAGCACTGTCCCTGCGGGACTCCCTCTCGAGACAGTAATGGACCGCAAAAGTCTGGCTCGAAGACCAAGTAGCGGCCCGGCAGATGTCTGCCAGCGGAACAGAGCGGAGGTAAGCCACTGACGTAGCCTTTGCCCGAACGCAATGAGCCGTGACTTGACCTTCCAAGGAGAGTCCGGCTGCCCCATAAGCCCAAGAGATACAGTCCGCAACCCAGATGGACAGAGTACGCTTGGAGACCGGGAGCCCCAATTTATTGGGGTCAAAAGACACAAAAAGCTGAGCAGCTTTACGGTGCTCCCGCGTACGGTCAAGGTAGAAGTTCAATGCCTTTCTACAGTCCAGGGTATGGAGGACCGTTTCAGCTCGGCTGGAGTGTGGTCTGGGAAAGAAGGTTGGAAGTACCACCTCCTGATTGATGTGAAAAGGGGAGACCACTTTTGGAAGAAATTTTGGGTGAGTCCGTAGGACTACCCTATTTTTGTAGAACCGAGTGTAAGGGGGATCAGACACGAGGGCCTGCAATTCACTTACGCGTCTAGCGGAAGTGAGGGCTATCAAGAACAGAGTTTTCCAAGAAAGAAAACGGAGAGAACAGGTAGCCATAGGTTCAAAAGGCGGACAGGTGATCCGCTGTAAAACCACATTCAGGTCCCAGTCAGGCGCTGGCGGGCGCAGAGGTGGTTTGAGTAGAAGGAGACCTCGGAGAAATCTCGCTACGAGAGGGTCGTTGGAGAGAGGTCTGCCGTCCACCGGCACATGATGTGCTGAAAGAGCACTGAGGTGAACTTTGACGGAGTTGGACTTAAGTCCCAGATTAGAGAGGGATAGCAAGTACTGCAAGATCACCGACACCGGGCAGGAGAAGGGATCCTGAGACTGTTGGGTACACCAAACGGAAAAACGACGCCATTTAAGGGCGTAGCATTTGCGGGTAGAAGGTCGTCGCGAAGCTAAGACAACCTCCTCCACCTCTGCCGGCAGGAGAAGGGGAGCAAGGACTACCCTCTCAGCAGCCAGGCCATGAGGTTGAGAGACCTGAGGTTGGGGTGTAGCAGAGACCCCTGATCCTGAGTGAGGAGATCCGGTTGTAACCCCAGAGGGAATGGATCCTCCACCGCTAATTGCAGCAGGAGCGGAAACCACGGCTGTCTGGGCCAGCGAGGGGCCACCAGGATCATGAAGGCTTTGTCTCGGAGAACCTTGGTCCGAGAGACTAGCGGGATGGGAGGGAAAGCGTACAAAAGGCTCCCCGACCATGAGAGTAGAAAAGCGTCTGCCGCAACCCGAAGGGGGTGTGGCTGACGAGAGCAGAAGCGAGGAAGTTGCCGGTTGTGAGGACTGGCAAAGAGATCCACCGTGGGGAGGCCCCACTTTAGAAAGAGCTTCTGAGCTACCAAGGGATCCAGGCGCCACTCGTGCGGCTGGAGGATCCTGCTGAGTTTGTCCGCCAGGCAATTATCTTGGCCTGGGAGATAAACTGCCTTGAGGAGCACGCCGTGACTGACGGCCCAAGAGCAGAGCTTCTGTGCTTCCCGGCAGAGAAGGAAGGAGCCCGTGCCCCCCTGCTTGTTCACGTAGAACATGGCAACTTGATTGTCCGTCTGGACAAGGACAGACTGGTGAGAGGTCAGGTGGGAGAAGGCCTTGAGAGCCAGGCGGATCGCTCTGAGCTCCAGGAAGTTGATCTGCTGAGCAGACTCCCACGTGGTCCAGAGGCCCTGAGTACGTGCCCCTTGGCAATGTGCTCCCCAGCCCAGGAGGGATGCATCTGTTGTCAGCACCCGGGCCGGCTGAGGTGACTGGAAAGGCATGCCGAGTATCAGGTTCGGCCGATGAAGCCACCACCGGAGAGACGAGATCAGCGGCTCGGAGACGCGCACTAGGTCTGCTAGGCCGCCTGTGGCTTGTTGCCACTGCTGGCGGAGACACCATTGAGCAGGCCGCATATTCAGGCGGGCATTGGGGGTCACATGGACGGTGGAAGCCATATGGCCGAGTAGTCTCAGGAAGCGCCTGGCAGAGACCAGGGGCTGGCTGCGAAAACGGTCGGCTAGGTCCATGAGCCGTTGAGCTCTGTCGAGCGGTAGGAACGCTCGTGCCTGAGGAGTGTGCAGCCTTGCGCCGATGAACTCGAGATCCTGTGAGGGGAGCAAAGTGGACTTTGCGAAGTTTATAACAAAGCCCAAGTACTGCAGAAGAGTCACCGTGCGGCATGTGGCGTTGGTGACCTCCGGAGCGGACGCTGCTCTGATGAGCCAGTCGTCGAGGTACGGAAAGACATAGAGGCCGTGAAGCCGGAGATGGGCCGCCACCACCGCGAGACATTTTGTGAAGACTCGCGGTGCGGAGGACAGGCCAAAGGGCAGTACTCTGTACTGGTAATGATTTCCGGCCACCACAAACCTTAGGTACTGGCGGTGGTTTGGGTGGATAAGGATGTGCGTGTAGGCATCCTTTAGATCCAAGGAGCATAGCCAATCTCCCTGCTGGAGGTAGGGCAGAAGGATTCCAAGGGTAAGCATCTTGAACTTTTCCCGCACGAGGAATTTGTTGAGGTTGCGCAAGTCCAGGATGGGTCTGAGGCCTCCTGTCCTTTTTGGTACCAGAAAATACCTGGAATAAAAGCCTTGACCTCTCAGGTGGTGGGGCACCGGTTCCACCGCCTGTTCCTGTAGAAGACCTGCTAACTCCTGAAGGAGTAATTCCCTGTGCAGAGGGGGTCGTGGAGGTTCTCCCGGAAAATAGGAGGGAGGGACCTGGTGGAAGTGGAGAAGATAGCCTTCTCGCACGACTTGAAGCACCCAGGCATCCGAGGTGATGCTGGACCACCTGTGGGCGAAGTGAACCAGCCGGCCTCCGGTGCTGGGAGGAACCAGCGGGGGGGGGGGGAGAGGCTATGCTTAAGGAGTCAAAAACCCCCACCCTGCGGAGCAGGGGCTGGTGGTGCAGGCTTGGGGGCTTGCTGCCTACGGGACCCGTTACCCCGTCCCTTGGCCTGCTGGCCCTGTTGGGGAGCTGCAGGGGCCTGATATTGGGGGTATTGTTTGTAGGCAGCCGCCTTCCTCGGGTAAAAGGACTTCTTTCCCGAGCCCTTCTTTTTCTGGGAAGGGGCGGAGGTCTTCCTAGAAAGCCTAGTCCTGGTGAGAGTCTCCGTCTCAATTTGTGCAGCCTTTTCAGCCATGGGCTTGCCAAAGAGGTTTTCGCCTCGGCAGGGGACATCGACCAACTTGTCCTGCACCCAGGGCTCAAGGTCAGACGACTGAAGCCAAGCCTGTCGGCGGGCACCGATGCCGGCTGCGGCCACTCGAGCCGATGCTTCAAAGCCATCATAGGCTGCTCGGGACATGAATTTTGAGCATTCCCGAATGCCAGTGGACAAGGCCAGGAACCTCCGCAAGGGTTCCTCGGACAAACCAGCGGAGAATCCGGCTAGCTCTTTAGCCAGGTCTCGGAGATACATGCCCATGTATAGCTGGTAGTTCTGGACACGACACGCAAGCATAGAGCCCTGGAAACACTTCTTACCAAGGCCATCCAGGTTACGGGCCTCCCTGCCAGGAGGCACCGAGGAGTGCATCTTCTGGCTCTTAAGACGATGCATGGCCGATTCCACTACCATGGAATGGTGTGGTAGCTGTGCTTTTTGGAAGCCAGGGCTCTTGCGGACTCGATAGATAGAATCGACCCGCTTGCTCAGGACCGGCGAGGTGGCCGGACTCTCCCACATGCGGAAGAGTAGTCGTTCCAGCATGGGAGGAACCGGTACAGTAAAGTGTTCCCTGGCGGGAGAGTCATACTGGAGGGCGTCGAGCTCTTCGGCTCGAGGCTCCTCGGGGGGTCCGCAGGGAAGGCCAAAGCCTTGGCCATATCCCTGACGAAGTCCGAGAACCGGGCATCCTCCGGGGGGGACTGCTTCCGAGGTTCGGACTCAGGTGAGTCCGAGGGGACACACCGAGTCCGAAAAGAATCAGGCGACTCTTCCTCTTCAGACTCCCAGACCGACTCCGACGAGGACTCGGTGGGGTCGGCCCGGGCAGGGCGCGGCGCCTGCCGCCCCGACGCCGAGGGAGTCGGCGTCGGCGACCTCGGTCCCGAACGGGAGGCCGAGGGTGACCTCGACCGAGGATCGACTCGAGTTCGCATCGACTCGAGGATCGGCTCGGTCTCCGGGGTCGACTTAGACGTCGACGTCCCGGCGGTCGGGGCAGCGGCGCCAGCGAAGCCAGCGAGCAGTGCCCGCTGCTGGTCCATGAAGGCAGACAGTCTGCTCTCCAAGGCCGTCAACCTGAGTCCGAGCTCAGGTGACCCAGCAGCCCCCGACTCGGGCCCCGACGGCGTCGGGCCCGATGTCGGCTGTCGCGGAGGCGAGTCCAGAAGGACCACAGGACTTACCCGAGCAGGCAGCTCCGACTCCAGGCGAGGTCGCTTCGTGAGGTGCTCCTTCTCCAAGGACCCGGGGCGGCTGTCGGGGCTATGCGACCTGGCCCTCGCGGAGCCAGGAGCGTCCACCGACGCCGCCCTCGCGGGTTTCACCTTCCGTCGATGGTCCCCGGAGGGAGAACCCCTGTCGGAGGAACTCCGGCGACGGTCCGAGCTGGAACCCCTGGACGCGGAGGCCTCCGACGAGGTCCGGGTACGGCTGGGGTCAGCGAAGATTCTATCCCGCTGATGCCGCCGACTTCTCAACGCTTTGGAGGACAGTTTGCCACAAGGCCCACAGATCATTTCTTCATGATCCGGGCCCAGGCAGCGGAGGCAATGGTCGTGTGTGTCAGTTAGTGACATATTTCGGTCACACTGACCACACCGCTTGAAACCACTGGCAGCCATCGGGGGAAAAAGGGCCCCGGCGAGGTCAAAGGACCGGGCTGCCAGGGAAAAACCGAAAACGAAACTGACTAAGTCAGAAAAACCGAAAAAGAAGAAGAGGACTCGTGACCGGCGTCGCGAGTCCGGGCGGGAAAAAGACCGGCGTCGAACCGAAGGAAAAAAGAGTAAATTATGAAGAAAAATCAACTTTTTCGCGGGGACACGACGGGTACGTCTGTAGGGCTCCGCGGAAAAAAAGAAGACTGGCTAAGATGGCACCCTTGGGCGGGAAGGGGACCGCGCATGCGCGCTGCAATTCCCAAAGGCTTTCTTTGAAAGCTGGGGAAAATTGCTCCGCGAGGGCTCCGTCGGCGCCGACGTCACCCATAAGTGAGGACTGACTTCCTGCTTGGTCCTGGAGAAACTTTGCTACTTCTGTGCTTTTGTGTGTCCATCATCTCCCACTTGACCGTACCACATTTCTTTCTGCAGGTGATGCGGATATGGCTGTTGTGCCTGGTTGCTGACCCCTGTGCGTCTCCCACGGCCAGGTGAAGAGATGAGGTACAATGAGGCCCATGCCTCCTGCTGCTCAGTCATTGAGCGTACCTTTGGCGTTTTGAAGAGTCGCTTCAGGTGTCTGGATAGGACTGACGGTGCCTTACAATACAGACCCATAACTGTGGAACATATCATTATGGCCTGTTGCATCCTGCACAACATTGCTCTCAGGCACAATGTCCCAGTCGAAATTAATGAGGATGTGGAGGAGGATCCTGTGTGCCCCTCTGTACGTGGCCGTAGTGACACACGTGAGGGGATGGCAGTCAGGCAACATCTGATTGAGGAGCTGTTTTCCTGTAAGTTCTGCATATGTGGGGATGTGCATATGTGTCTCCATGTTTGTGCTGCCCTATGTGTTTCACAGCACTATCATGACATATATATATGTCACTTATGTTTTTGACTCCCCAGGATAGGCTGCTGTGGTGCATGTGGGAACTGTGTGTATGTCATTCGGACCTGCAGGTGAGTGGGGTGGGTGGACATACAGGTAAGTGTACTATGGGGGCAGTGCAGCATTACACATATCTGTGTATCCCTCTCCACTGCACCTATGTTGTTGTACACATGTTTGGCCTGTGGCTCCATCCCCCATATGTTCCGGTTGACACGCATATGGCCATTGGCCTGTGCACATTTCGGGTGTTTACACACTGTATCTAGGGCACATGTTACTGGGCTGTGTGTGTCTCCAGGCACAGGGTATGGGGTTGGTGGATAGCATATACAGCCTTCCCTGGCATTGTGGCATTACACAACATCAGTGTATCATTGCATGGACTGTAATGATTGTCTCCACTGGTCGCTGATTGTGCACAGACATGCTCTATGCAACTTGTGGCATGCTCACCTTGTCTCACGGTGTATGTCTCTGTGTCTTTGGGGCGTGTCTAGGTGATGGTACCTTCTGATGCCCTCTGCCATTGTCTGGTGCAGGGATGTGTCTGGCCACCTGTGCAGTGGTGTTCACCCGTCTCTCTGTGACCTTCTGCTTTTGCCCTTGTGTACATTGTGCGCATGTGTCTACGCATGTGTCATGTATTGTTGCCTGATGTTTCTCATGTTTACTGACAGGACACTACACATCGACGTTTCGGGTACATGCAACTCACCATTCCTTGGACATGTTGTGCCACTGATGGCTGACCATGACAACATGGTGATGGATGCATTTCATTGACATCTGCAGCCTCTACTGTGGCCCCTGGTGCCCTTTGCCTGGCTCAGACAGTCCCCATCAGACATCTGCTGTACAATGAAGGTAGGTTGCTCCTTAGATCTTCTGTGACTGACATCCATGTGTAGATGTTTCTTTTGGGCTGTTTGTATCATCGTGCCTTTCTGTGGGATCTCTGTGCACCACCACTGCTGGACATGCTGTGGACCTCTAGGATGCCTGTGTGACATGAGATGGTAACCTGGTCTGCAGTGCCATCTCCTGCTGTGGTCAACATGCACTGTGCTATGTCTTGTGGCCATGTCATGTTTTAATATCTGGGCATTCATTATGCACATAATGTGCTGTCACTGTCTGCATTGTGACCTGATGGTGTGTGTAGCATACCTTTACCTTTTCTCTACTCCTTTTAACACAGGGCGCAGCCAACACACAAGGCACATCTACTATGCTGCATCTGGAGTCCCCATCGCCCAACTGTGGTTGGACAGGACATTGCCATACTATGACTGCTCCTGTTTCCACAGCACCCATACATACCCATACTACCTCTGTATGTTAGTGGGATGCCATCTTCTTTGCTTTTTTCCCACATGTGACTCTCATCCTGATACCGTGTCCGCATGTTGCATTGTGTCACTATTTTTGATGCCATGTGTGCATTAAAGGTGTTTATTTACATGACTACCTGACGTCTGGTCTTTCTCAGCACATCACATGCTGTTCTAGGGACATCTACACTGCTGTATGACCCACTGATACCCACACATTAGGTCTACACATCTGAGGGGTGGTGCTGGGACATTGGGACATGACGTCATTGGCATGTTTGTGCATTTGCCTGTGCACTGCGTATGCACTTCACTGTGTGGCAGCATGACATTACATCTCTGTATCTTCCCTTCAGACCTTCTTGCCTTGTGTGTGTGTTGTCAGCCTGGTGTGCCTGCCTGATATTTGCCACCTGTCAGCTGTGTGTTCTGGTGCTGTGGCCGTGATGGTGCAGACATGTACTACTACTACTACTGTGCATTTGTATAGTGCTACATGGTGACTGTGGCGCAGTGCAGACAGGTGGGAGACATGTTCTGTGCATCAGTGATTACTATCTAGTCAGCACGGACACAGATGGGGTGGGAGGGATACCGCTGGGGACATTGGGAGGTGTCAGGGGAATCATCCTTCCATGGCTGCAGTGAGGACGTGTGGTTTCATCCTGGATTTGTGGAGGGTTGGAGACGGTGCCTGCTGTACGGACAGTGGAAGTTTGCTCATGGCATATGGGGCATCACGGAGAGAGGGGCGGAGTGTGGGGTTAGCAGTAGGGGTGTACTGCACAGGTGGTGGGTGTCTGCTTGTGGCTGATGTTTTCAGGGGGGTTTGTATGGGGAGATGGGAGATGAGGGGTGGTGGGGAGCCACAGAGTCTCTGCATTTTGAGCTCAGCAGGGGATGTTTTACATGGGTATGGTAAAGTTTAGGGAGGCTTTGACGTGACCTGACAAGGGGAGTAGTGTGGCCATGACTGGCCTGGCGCAGGGATGCACAGCAAATTATTGCACACATTGATGGGGAATGAGGTGTGTCCAGGTGAGACCTGCAGGGGGCAGACTACTGAGGTACTGATGGGATGTGATTGGGCAGTGCATGGGCATATTGGTGGTGTGTTCAGAGTGGATGGGGCGGGTATCACTGCTGTTGTGGAGGAAGGGGGCAGGTGTTAGCTATCAGATGGCTGTGTGTCGTGAATGAGGTTGAAGGGTCAGGGATGGGCCCAGATTTCAGCCTGGGGACACTGGGGGAAGTACAGAGTTATCCACAGACACCGACAACAAGGGGGGGCAGGGAGGTGTTATGATGATGGATGGGAGGTACGGTCGTGGCCATGTTCACTTTCAGGCTGTGGTGAGACATCCAGGCAGCAATGTCGTCACGACAGGCATGGATCAGGGTTTGGTTAGCTGGGGAGGGTTCAGGTGTGCGTAGGTGGCTCTGTGAGCCATCAGTATCTAGCTGGTACAGCCAGCTATGGGTGCTGATGGGCACACCAGGGGACTGTGTATGGAAGGGGTAATGGGGGATCCACGCCAGATTCTTGGGTTGCGGGGGAAGGGGTAGGTGTACAGGTATTGTTACGGTGTACCGTGTATGGGTATAGTTACATCACAAAGTTTAATCTCACTACTTTCATTACTATCACACCTACTGCACCTGCACAGTGGGAGACATGGCCTGTTGGTTAGGACACAGTACCTCAGGCCAGAGGGCCGTGGGTTCACATCCCACCTGGGGACAGCAATGTCAGGCCTGTGGGACTGGGGTTTCTAGTCTTATTGGCATTCCTTGTGGCCTTGGGCATGCCACGTGGCCCTCCATTGGCCACCGCTTTATTTGATGGGTAAGTTGGGATAGACAACTGGTTACTTACAGAGATAACTCAGTACTTATGTCTGGCACTGCCCCTTGTACACAGCACTGCACAGACATGTCAGGCAGACACCTTACTCACCACAGCTTACATTCTAGTTAGGATAAGTGAGAGAATGTGGGAGCAGGGGTAGGAGAGGCAACGGTGTAGGAGGATCAGGGTAGAGTCCACAGGCAGCAGCGGGTAGGTGAGCTCTCAGCATGGATTGGATTTGTGTTTGCGAGGGTGCCTGGCACACAGACTCCATGAGTTTATCCCAGGCTTAAGGTGCATCAGGGTGAGGGACGCGATGTCTGCTGTTCGCAGTGGAGCAGAGGGGCCATCCGTTTCAGCACTGTAATCCAGTGTGTGCTTTTTGTGGTAACTTGTTTGCATTGTGCTTGTTGAGGTTGTTTGGGATAGTGGTCACAGACACCCGTTGGCAGTCTGTAGGTTGCCAGTTTGATTCCCACATGTTCTGTTCCTTTTCCTTTCCTGTGTTCTGTTAACCTGCCCATGCAATGGCTGCAGCCTTGTCACCTCTCCACACACCATTCCCTCTCTGCGCTGTGCGCCACAGTGTGCCCTCTGTGCAGCCTATCTGTCGCATATTGTGTGTTACATATGGCTATATCTTTGTAGTGTCCATGTGACTAGTCGGCTTGGTGGATTGGTACTGCTGTTGTTGGCTGGTCTATGCCACATCACTGTGCAGGTTGGGTTCTCACATGCTCCTTTTTCATTCCGTTGCCCTGGTCCACGGGCCGTCCACATAGCTGTCCCTTCAGCCGGCCCCTGACACCCTTCGTGTATCGCTCCCATGCTCTTTTGCATGCTGTTTACACTGCATTACATCTCATGGTGTGTGTGCACGTGTTTCTATGTGGCTCCTGTCCCACTTACAGACTGTGATATGAGCTGTGGACACCTGTTGTGCATGTGCGTTGCATCATGGTGACTGTTTGGGTTGCCCTCTCCTGGCACACAGCAGGCATTTTGTGTGGTGCACTGCAGTGTTCTTGTATACAGCCATTGCTGTGAACCTCACGGTCGTGATGTGGCCTACTGTGCAGTGCTTTTTCAGGCTAGTGGTCATGGATTCACTCCCTCTTTATTCTCCTTCTTTTATGCCTTTCCTACACCGGTACTTGTCATTCCTGTAACAGTCATATCTCTGCTGATCTGTGCTGCCAGCACATATTACCCTCATCACAGTTGCCATCCATCCTTCTGTCTATCTGCGTCTGTCAGCTGTGTGGCACCCGGCGTTCATGTACAGGCTGCTATCCCATGTCCTGCTTTTCAGGTGCCTCAACCTACGGTGCCTTATGGGGCACCTTGCCGGCACCTTATACGGGGTCTTCAGGGGGTGGCTGCATGGCGCCTTGGGTTAGGGCACCTTGTAGGGCGCATGACAATATGCCTTGTGAGGCGCGTCTGGTTAAGGTGCCTTGTGATGTGCTCTATATGGCGCCTTACGACGTGCGTTATCTGATGGCGCATTGTTACGTGCGTTACCTGGCACTGCTTGTCGTACGATGCACCGCCCACTCCTTTTTATGGGCATCTGTACCATTACCGCGGGTGACATTAATGTAGTTTAGTAAACATACCCCATAGAAACATGACGAAGGAAAAAGACCACATGGCCTATCTAGTCTGTCCTTCCATATCAACCACTACAACATTTCCCCTTTTTCCTTTAGAGATCAGTTGAATTTTCTCAAAAAACCTCACCTATACTGGCAGAATACTTGAGAACGCACTCTCTGGAGTACATGTAGCCTACAAGAAGTAAGTGCAAGAGGAGAAGGACATGGCGTATAGAAAAATAGACATTCTGAAGAGAATAAAAAAAAAGAGCCAACCATTTTCTTATGACAAGCCACACCATATCTGAACCTGTTGTTGCAATCCAGCTGTCTATAATGGGATATCTGACACTGGCCAAAAACCCAGAAGAAAAAAGGGCCACCTGCCAGAAAATCCAGAGCATGCCAACAGTCTTATTACATACACCGGCATGCAATATATATCACACATGCAGTCCAATAGCTGTGATGTAGATCTGTGGCTGAACCAGAGATGTATAGGTAATGCAGTACTGACCTCGTGGACCAGATATCGTGTGACCCACTTCCCATTCATGGTGACCACCGCATCTGCTAGCTAATGGTCACTGATGCTGTATGTGTCATGAAGGCCATGAGGGCCTGTAAACCCTTGCTGTCATGTGAAGGTACAGAGCCTCTGCTGGTCATGGAGGACATGCATACAACATGTTTGAATGTGCAATGCATCATGGGGTATGGTGGGATGAACCAATAATAACATAGAGCAGCACCAATGGCAGAATGGAAGGAGGGGACTATGGGGCCTGTCCTAAAAAAGAACCATTAGCTAGGATGATGGGAGATGTGTGCATGGTACCCAGTGGAGGTCCAGGATGAGCAGCAGTTGACCATAGGCAGCCCAAAGGCAATCTGAGGGGCAACTACTGATGGACAATGTGGTAAGGCACAAAGGTACTACCTGGCACAAATGGATATGTTGCGATATAAACAGACATTCAGTGAACAAAAAACATTCTATACAAACAGGCCTGTCATAGAAGGCAAAGGAGTGTAATACGATGTGGTTAGTGCATTTGAAACCATGATCCTCTGTGTACTAGGTAGTTGCCCTAACCATTGGGCCGACCCTCCACACCATATGTATCGCTACAGAGATATATCCCCATGTGTATGCACAGGTGCACACCCATCCACATCTGTATAGATATATACATATAGATGTGTGTGGATCTAGAAAGGCATATATATGTATAGCTATAAAGCTACATATGCTGTGGAGTGTGTAGTCCAGTGGTTAGGGTAGCAACCCCACATCCAACACATCAAGTGTTCAATCTCCACTGAAATTCCACCTAATGCAAGCTACATCACGTTGTCCTCCATTGCCCCCTAAGAAAAAGCCTGCAGATCTTTTTTTATTGTTAACGTGGCCCATGGCACGCAAGGCACCTTGCACGGACATGCCATTGGCAAAGGTGCCTTGCATGCCACTGCCACATAAGGCAGCACATAAAGTGCCGCGACCATGCTAGGTGCGGGGCATATGGTGCCATACGTGAGGCACCTTGTGTGCCATGTCCACACCAGGCATGGAGCATTAGGCACCATGTGCGAGGCGTCCACATAAGGCGGCAAGTAAAGTGCACAGCACAGATGCGGCATGCATGGAGGTGCCTTCGCAAACTGCGCCTAGTGCGGACACAGCATGCAAGGTGCCTTGCACACAGTGCCATACACCCCATGCTGCGTCCGCACTGGGTGCTTTACATGCCACCTTACTTACTGCCTTATGCGGATGCGGCATGCAAGGCGTGGGGTGTGAGGATCTGTACTCTAGGTGCCTTGTGCTATGGCCCCGCAAGATGCCTTGCATGATTGCAGAAGGTGCCATGAGGAGACGTAATGCGCACACACAAACTAGTAGGGTGCAGAGATGCGAACCCGCTGTAGGGCATGTTAATGCGCCACCGCGAGACCAGGACGTCATGATGCCATCCAAGAAAACCACAAGACAAAATGACTCCCCATTCCAGAAAGCCACCCTTCACTGAGGCAGATGTGGAGCTGTTAGGCAGGCTCATCTGCTGCCGTCAACGGCGCCTCTTTCCCTCCTCTAGCATCAGGCAAGACCTTTTCAGGGTTAAGCGTGCCTGGCATCGCCTCAAAAGGTGCTTCAATGCACACTGTGATTACCCATGAGAGGTAAGTACATAGGGACAGATATCACAAACAAAGGAGCTCCACATAGCAGGTTGTAGGCAACACACATCATCTACTGGGCACACCCTATACACAGCGGGTCCAGTCTTAGGTCTGTGAGGTAAACATCTGCGCATGACAGTGTGGTGTGACCTCAGGTGAGGGGTAATTGTGATATCTACATGAGCTTGCAAGAGTAAAGGGGATAGTTGCCCATGTAGTACCCCACATTGACATGACCTAGGAGGTGCGAGGTTCCCATATTTTTGTCAGTACCGTAGCTGCATGTATGTGCACCTTAGCCAGAAAAAAAATACAAGGTATGTGCATGTGTATATACCATATAGGGTCATGAGGTTGGTGCTGCCAGATGCAATTCTGATGGGGTATGTCCCCATCAGCCCACCACATCCAGCCTCTGGGTTTTTAAGACTGACCCTGGGGAACTTAACTTTCAGTGGGTCACATAAACCTTCAGGCTATGGCAGTGTGTTGTATGTGGAGGATGGCTGTGACCTGGCCCAGGCCATCAGAGGTTATGTACAATGTCATACTGAAGTGGTATGACAGTGTGGTGTACAGCAATTGTCAGCTAATGCCACACATTATCAATTGGATTGAGTGCAGTGCTGTGACTAGGCCACTCCAAGACATATACCTGTTAGCCCATAAACAATCCCAGTGTAGCTATAGCAGTATGTGTAGGGTCAAATGTAAGGGCCTGTCATTTATTTATTTATTTACATTCTCTTATATACCATGCCATTCTGCATCAGTGTGGTTTACATTGAACAAACTGAAATTACATTGAACAGGGCATTATAACTTGGAGATAACTATTTTACAGGGAACATGGGCTATGGAGGGTTAAGTGGCTTGCCCAAGACCACAAGAAGAACCTGTGGGACTAGAAACCCCAGTTCTTCCGGCCCAAAGTTGCTGTCCTCTAGTGGGATTTGAACCCCTGACTTTCCGGCCTGAAGTACCTTGCCCCAACCACTAGGCCACTCCTCCACTCCTTAACTGGAACAGCATATAGGTTACATGTGACTGAGCATGTGGTACACACCACATCTAGGGGGAGTGTTAGCAAAGTAATATGTTTATTTTGTGACCAACTGTATGGACCAGACTGTACATAGGTGTGACAAAATGAGAGGGATGACAACCTTTGGTTGTGCCACTGTTCCCCACTGAAATCTGCTAATGTGTCATGCAACATGTCTATAGCATGATAACATAGCAACATAGCAGATGATGGTAGATATGGACCTGTCTGGTCTATCTAGTCTGCCCATAAAGTTGGCAAACGTAGGTGAACCTGCTGATCTGTGCAGGTCAGCCCTACCCATGTCTTGGCTCAGGCGTGTACTCACTGCTCCATGGCCCAACAAGGCGGCAAATGTAGGTGCTCCTGCTGATCTGTGCAGGTCAGCCCTACGCATGTCCTGGCTCAGGCGTGTACTCACTGCTCCATGGCCCAACAAGGTGGCAAATGTAGGTGCTCCTGCTGATCTGTGAAGGTCAGCTCTACCCATGTCCTGGCTCAGGCGTGTACCCACTGCTCCATGGCCCAGCAAAGTAGCAAATGTAGGTGAACCTGCTGATCTGTGCAGATCAGCCCTATCCATGTCCTGGCTCAGGGGTGTACTCACTGCTCCGTGGCCCAGCAAGGCGGCAAATGTAGGTGTGCCTGCTGATCTGTGCATGTCAGCCTTACCCATGTCATGCCTCTGGGGTGTAACCACTGCTCTGTGTAGGTCACCCCAACTTACACAGATAGAAGAGATGGTAATGGTATGTTTGATTACATGCTGTTGCCAGACAGGGATGCACTTGGTTGCTCACATGCCATTGTTGGTTCTTCCAATGAGGTATACCCACAACCTCCTTTGGGAGGCCAGTCCAGTCATTCAACACCCCTTCCTTGAGAAGGTATTTCCCTACAATGGCTAGGGTGTACACCCATGCAGCTACATGTCACATACCACACTGTTACAGCTCCCATGTCCTGAAAGGGGATTTGAATCCACATCAATACTCCTCTGGTGTTGGAACGTATGAAACATATCTCCCCTGTCCCTCCTCACCTCCGGAGTGTGCATATATGAGTCTGCAGGACCCCTCTCATAGGTCTTCAGATGCAAGCCCCAAATCAAGTGTCCGCCCATCCTATGAACTGCCTCCAGCCTTTACATGGCCTTTATGAAAGATGGTCTGTAGTCTGTAAACATGAACACAGTATTCCAAGTGATGCCTTGCCAGCAAATTGTACGGTGCCATTATAACCTTTCCCTTCCTGCTGGTAACAACTCCCTGTATGCAACACAGCATGATACAGACTCTTGCCATAGCTGTGTCATGCTGTTTTGCCAAACTCAGTTCTGCAACACCTATCCACACAAGGTACATCCCCTGGTCCATGCACACCAACCTCACACCCCCATCACATACATTCCCCTTGTGGTTCTGCCTCACAGTGCTTGAATGGCATCTCTACATTACACATGGAATTGCCAAGCAGTACACAGCCAGCTTTTGCTTACCTCACCTCATGGCACCCACACCGTCAGGGGGGTTCACTCTGTTTGACATCTATGTGTCCTCTGCATGAGGACAGATGTGTCCATGCGGTCCCTGAGCAATATCACTCACACATACATAGAATGATACAGGTCACAGGACCTGACTCTGGGGCACACCACAAATCACCACCCAATCATCCAAGTGAGTTCTGCATACCATTATAAGAATTTAAGAACATAAGATATGCCAGGCTCCACAATGCTTTTATTGGGTCAAGCAGTGATATCCCGGGTCCCCTTTAATAATGGTTTATGGACCTTTCCTCTAGGAACTTGTCCAAATTGTTTCTAAAACCAGCTGCACTAACAGCTTTTACTACATCCTCTGGTAACAACTTCCAAAGTTTGAATACACGTTGAGTGAAGAAATATATTCACTTATTAGTCTGAAATGGATCACCCTGTAGCTTCATTGCATGTCCCCTAGTCTCACTATATTCTGATGACGTAAACAATCAATCTATGTTTACCCGTTCCACTCCATTCATTAATTTATAGACCTCTATCATAGCTCCCCTCAGCCATCTTTTTTCCAGGTTGAGGATCCCTATCCTTTTTAGCATCTCTTCATAGGGGCATTCCTCCATCCCCTTTACCATTTTGGTGGCTCTTCTCTGTACCTTTTCTAATAATGCTATATCCTTTTTAAGATATGATGACCAGAATCGCACACAATAATCAAGATGCAGTCGCACCATGGAAAGATACAGAGGCATTATAATAGCCTTTGTTTTATGTTCCATTCCTTTCCTTAGGATACCTAGCATTCTATTTGCTCTCCTGGCTGCCACTGCACACAGGGTGGAGGGTTCTAACATGTTATCCACAATGACACCTAAATCCTTTTCCTGGGTGGTGTCTCCTAATGTGGAACCTTGCATCGTGTAACCATAGTTTGGGGGTTTTTTTTCCAAGGTGCAGAATTTTACACTTGTCCACAACATAGAAACATAGAAAAATGATGACAGAAAAAGACCACATGGTCTATCTAGTCTGTCCTTCCAACAACAAATATCATATGCCATTTGGATGCCAAGTCTTCAAATTTATCAGGATTCTTTGGCAATTTTCAACAATCTCCATGGGTTTTAACACCTTTAAATAGTTCTGTGTCATCTGCATATTTGATAACCTCACTCGTTATTCCCATTTCCAGGTCATTTATAAATCTGTTAAAAAGCAGTGGACCTAGCACAGATCCCTGGGGTACTCCTCTATTCACCATTGGGAATATTGCCCATTTAGCCCTACCCTCTGCTTTCTGTCTTGTAACCAGTTCCTGATCCACAATAGTACACTGCCTCCTATCCCATGATGTGTTAGTTTGGCCAGAGGTCTCTCATGAGGTTTTCTGAATCCTCAGATACACTATGTCAACCGACTCACCTTTGTCTACCTGTTTATTCATACCTTCATAAAAACATAACAGATAAGTAAGACAAGATCTTCTTTGTCTAAAGCCATGTTGCCTGTCTCCCATGAAGCCATGACTATCTACATGTTGTGATGCAGTGGAACCTATGGAGGTTAGTGAGAGGGAAGAGCTTACCTTAAACTTGGCTGGACGTGAAGACTCAGCACGTGTGAAGACAGCTGAGCAGCCAGTGCCGTCAGCACAAGTAAAGCAGAAAGGGTTTAAAATGAAGTTCCCCTTCTCTAGTAGTGACGCAGGTAGAATTAGAGAAACTCATCAGGAGCACCTGTCCTCAGAGTCTGACGTAACATGCAGAGAGGAGAGGTATATAAGTTCCTGGTCTGAACCAGGAAGTGGTCAGAGTGGTCAGAAGGAGCAGAGAGGTCAGAGAAGGCAGAGAGCTCAGAGCAGTAGAGCAGCTGGTCTCTGGAACGACAGTCCCAGGAAGGATTTCCACACAAACAGGAAGTGGGGCAGAGTCTCTGAGGGATTGCATGAGCCACGGAGGAACTTTGCTCAAGCTGAAGGAACTGTGCCAGGGGAGAGGAAGCTCAAAGCTGACTTCAAAGCCTGCAGTAAGGTAACAAGTTTGAAACCTTATCTGTATAGAGAAGAGGCTAGAAGTTTTAATGAGCACAACCCTGAGCAGTCTTATAACTCAGACAGATACTCAGACTTCCTACTAAGAAAGCCAAGAGAGGCAAACCAGAAAGAGACATTACCTGTACCAGATTTCTGTAACCCGGGCTGGGATAAACACCTTGGAAGGAAAGGGGTTTATCAGCCACAAGAGAACAAGCCATGCTCCAGCACATGTAAGGAATGTGACACGGAGAGTATTGGGAGTGGTCCAGGCTTAATGCAGTGGGAGAGTGATAACATTTGCACAGACCCTGAGCCAATGGACTGTATGATTTGTCTATCAGATGACATAACCTCTTTGTGTTGAACTTCAGCCAATGTGACCTTGTGAGAGAAACAAGGAAAGAAGAAAAGATGTTCTAGCTGTTTTCGTTTAGTTGCTGTTTTGTTCTGTGTGTTCTTGCAAGGAATATTATCTGTCCGGGAAAGGGAATAAAACCCTAATTTTGCTTTAACCACTTGACTGACTGACTGTTCAAAGGAGAGCACCAGTTAGTAAAAACCACAATACCCTAGGCAGTGGCCTATTGGGTCTACGGAGGCTCTACCCAGGGTCGCCGTGACAATGTTCAGTAATATTGTTCTTTATAATGGTTTCAACCATTTTTACTGGTACTGAAATCAGGCTCTCCGGTGTGTAGTTTCATAGATCACCCCTGGAACCCTTTTTGAACATTGGTATTACATTGACCAATGTCCAATCTTCAGGTATCACATATGATTTTCATCATAGTTCACAGATTACCAAGAGTAGGCCTGCAATCTGTATTTTAGTTCCATCAACAACCTTGGATGTATACCATCTGGTCCAGGTGATTTGCTATTCTTCAGTTTATCATATAGTTGTAATGCATCTTCCTGGTATATCAATACTTCTTTCAATTGTTCTGCGGCATCACCTTTAAATATCATCTCAGTCATGGGTAACATCCCTACATCTTCCTCAATAAAGACCAAAGCAAAGAATTCATTGAGACTCTCCGCTATGGCCTTGTGCCCGCTTAGTGCCCCTTTTACCCCTCTATCATCTAATGGTCCAACTGACTCTCTCGCAGGTTTTTTGCTATGAATGTATTTGAAAAAGTATTTATTATGCATTTGTGCTTCTACATCAAGCTTCTTCTCAAAGTCTCTCTTTTCCTGCCTATCTTGCATCTAACTTGCCAGTGCTTATGTTGTTTCCAGTTTTCGTCATTTGGTTCCTTTTTCCATTTCCTGAAAGATGCTTTTTTGGCAACAACAGCTTCTCTGACCTCACATTTAAACCATGCTGGCAGTTTTTTTGACTTGCTTCCACTTTTCTTAAAGCGTGGAATATGGCTGGTCTAGGCTGCCAAGATAGTATTTTTAAACCATATCCATGCTTGATGTAATTCTTTAACCTTTGCAACTGTTCCTTTTAGTTTTTTCTTAACTATTTTCCTCATTTTATCATAGTCTCCCTTTTGAAAGTTAAAAGGTAGAACTGTGGAGTTCCTTGCCATCCTTCCTCCGTTTATTAAATGAAACGTGATCATGCTATGATCACTATTGCCAAGTGGACCTAACGCCCTTATCTCTTGCACCAGATCTTGTGTTACACTAAGGACTAGGCCAAAAATGGCTTCCCCTCTGGTTGGTTCTTGAACCAGCTGCTCCAAGAAGTCATCATTTATTTAATCTAGAAACTTTATCTCCCTAGCATGTCCTGCCATGACACCTATTACCTCATATTATTACTGTGCCATAACTTTTGTTAGTTTCCCTGATTTCTTTGAGCATTTCATCATCCATTTGTTCATTCTGGCCAGGTGGTCAATAGTACACCCCCTCTGCCATTGCCTTCCCCTTCCCCTTTTGAAATGGAATTTCAATCCATAGAGATTCTACAGTGAATTTTGTTTCCTACAAAACTTTAATCCTTTGTGACTCAATGCCCTCTCTAACTTAGAGTGCAACCCCTTCACCAAGTTGATCTGTTCTATCATTACAATATAGTTTGTACCCAGGTATCACTGTTCCACTGGTTGTCCTCCTTCCACCATGTCTCTGAGATACCAATCATATCTAACTTCTCATTTAGTGCTATATATTCTAACTCTCCCATCTTATTTTTTAGACTTCTAACATTTGCATACAAGCATTTTAGAGGCTGCATTTTATTCATATTAATCTGGTTATCAGTAGGCAGGGGTAATTTGGAATCTTTAAGCTCTGTCTCCTCTGTATTTAAGGGCATTTGGGTTACTTTTGTCATTATGGTTTTACTAAAGGATGATCTTGCCAAACAAATCTGATTGAGTTCTTGACTGGGTGACCACAGAACTAGATCAAGTACATGCGATGGATGTGATCTGCCTAGATTTCAGCAAAGCCTTTGATATTATTCCTCATAGATTTAATGTGAAGAAGTGCAGTGTCATGCACTTGGGAAGCAGAAATCCAAGGGAATTGTATGCGATAGAGGGCGAGAGGTTGGTGTGCACGGTCAAGGAGAAGGACCTTGGAGTGATTGTTTCTGAGGATCTCAAGGTGATGAAATAGTGTGACAAGGTGGTGGCAAAAGCCAGAAGGATGCTGTTTGCATACAGAGATTACCAGCAAAAAAGAAGAGGTACTAATGCCACTGTACAAGTCGCTGGTGAGGCCTCACTTGGAATATTGTGTTCAGTTTTGGAGACCATATCTCGCAAAGAATATAAAAAGAAATGGTTCAGAGGAAGGTGACCAAAATGATTTGGAACCTGTGTCAGAAGACGTACGTGAAGAGAATTGAAGATCTAAATATGTACACTCTGGAGGAGAGGAGGGACAGGGGAGATATGATTCAGACCTTTAAATATTTAAAGAGTATTAATGAACAAACAAACCTCTTCCAAAGACGGGGAAGCTGTAAAACTAAAGGGCATAACATGAAGCTGCAAGGGGGTAAACTGAAAGGCAATGTCAGGAAAATGTAGTTACTTACCTGTAACAGGTGATCTCTGGGAACAGCAGGAATTTAGACTTCACATATAGGTGACGTCAGTACTGACAGAACCTGCACGGGAACGCTCCCCAGCATCCAATAGGAAAGCTTTTGAGAGCATCTCACTGCACCTGTGTAGCTGCCTTCCCACCTTTTCAGCTCTCCCTCCTCAGTTGAGTTTGTAGCTGAGATAAAAGGAGAGAAGGAGAAGAAGAAGAAAAAGAAGACCTACAACTCCTAGGGGAGGAGGGTGGGTTGTGAAGACTAAATTCCTGCTGTTCCTGGAGATCACCTGTTACAGGTGAGTAACTACGCTATCTCCAGGAACAAGCAGGAATGTAGTCTTCACATATGGGACTCCCTAGCTTGGAGATGCCAGAGAGATGATCTCAAGGTCGACTGTGGAATCACAGGTATGCCTAAAGAGGTCATGTATCCTCCAAGGATGTCTGGTATCAAAACTGGGGATGGAGGGTAGGAGTTGACTTAAGTTTTAAAGAGATGCTGGAGAACAGCTTGGCCAAACAAGGCATCCTGGCGGGAGTCCTTGTCCAGGCAATAGTGAGCAGCAAAAGTGTGGACAGAAGACCAAGTTGCTGCTTTGCATATTTCATCAATAGCTCAAGAGAGAGTCCTGCCCTTTCATAAGCAAAGGCGATGCAGTCTATTCACTTGGAGAGAGTTCATTTGGATACTGGCAAACCCAGGTGACTCGAGTCAAAGGAGATGAAAAGTTGGGAAGCTTTTCAGTGCTCTCAAGTTCTCTGGAGATAAAAAGCCAAGGCACGTTTGCAATCCAGAGTGTGGAGGGTTGCTTCTGCCCTAGAGGAATAAGGTCTGGGGAAAGACAGGAAGGTAGACTAATGGATTTAAATGGAATGGCGAGACTACCTTTGGCATAAAGTGAGGATGAATCCTAAGGACAACTTTATCATGGTGGAATCATGTATAAGGAGGGTCAGCCACCATAGCCTGGAGCTCACTAATGTGCCTTGCTAAAGTGAGGGAAATAAGGAAGATGACCTTCCATGTGAGAAACTTCAGTGAAGTAGTGGCTAGAGGATCAAAGGGCAGCTTGAGAAGCTGTCCTAGAAAAACATTAAGATCCCATGCCACTCGAGGGGGCTTAATGGGAGGTTTATTTGATAGAAGACCCCTCATGAAGCATGCTACAAGCGGCTGAGAAGAGATGGGCTGGGCATCTAAGGGCATGTGAGAGGCCGCAATTGCACTTGGATGTCCTCTTACTGAATTGGTTTTGAGTCCAGAAGAAGATAGGTGGAGGAGATACTCAAGTACTGCACCACCGGAGCTGAGAAGGGGTTAAGATCCCTCTGAGAACACCAGAGAGAAAATCTACGCCACTTTAAGGCATAGGAGTGCCTGGTGGATGGCTTCCTAGAAGCTAAGAGGATGTTCTTAACCTCCTGGGAAAGGTTAATGTCCTGGAAGGTCTTTAGCAACCATGCTGTGGGATGGAGGGACTACGGATTGGGATGGAGCAGCGTTCCCTCCTCCTGAGAGAGGAGATCTGGAGCAGACCCCAGATCTATGGGTTGAGCCTGAGACAGATGTAAAAGGAGAGGGTACCACGGTTGATGTGGCGAGTGTAGGGCTATGAGTATCATGCAGCCTCTGTCTCTCTGGAGTTTGAAAGGAGTCTTGGGAATTAGAGGAATGGGAGAGAAGGCAAATAGGAAGCCTCGACCCCACTGGAGGTGAAAAGTATCCACTTGCTAGCTGTGCAGTGCAGGAGTCCTGGTACAGAAGCAAAGGAGCTTGGCACTCTGAGGACTTGCAGTCTATCTCTGGAGTCCCCCAGATTTGGAAAATGTGAGAGATTTGTCTATATGAAGAGACTGCTTGTGGAGGAGAAGGACTCGACTTAGCTTGTCCGCTAAGACATTGTGTTTGTCCAGAAGATTGACAGCATGCAGGTGAGAATGTGATGCTGTATGGCAAAGGACCACAGATGTAGAGCCTCGCTGCAGAGGGTCCAAGAGCCTGTTCTACCCTACTTGTTCAAGTAGAACATGGCTACTTGATTGTCCGTCTGGACTAGAACTGTGTGGTATCAAAGATAGTCCTGGAACACTTTGAGAGCATTGTAAATGGCTTTGAGTTCCAGCAAATTTATGTGAAGTTGTGACTCCTGACAAGACCAGAGTCCCTTAGTGGAGAGAGTGTCCAGATGAGCTCCCCAGCCCAATCTGGAAGCATTCGTCGTCAGGGTACATTGATGTGCTGGCATCTGAAAATGTAACCGTACCAGGAAGTTTTCTGGGGACTGCCACCACTGGAGAGACGAGATTAGGAGGGTAGAAATCACTATTTTGTCTCCCAAGCGACCCAAAGCCTGAGACTACTGGGATGCCAGTGTCCATTGCACTGTGCATATATGTAGATGAGCATATGGAACAACTTGCACCGTTGATGCCATATGACCCAGAAGCTGTAGCATTTCTCGAGTGGTAAGAAAGTTTTGAGCCTGAGATGCTAACTGATTGAGTCGAGCGTAGCATAGTTGGGGCAGAAATGCCCTTGATTGCTGAGTGTCTTGGAGAGCCCCTATAAACTCTAGTTTGAGAGGGGATGAGTTGGGACTTTGGAAGATTTATTACAAATCACAAGTGTTATAGCACTTGCATGGTACGTGAGAGGGATAGGCTGGCCTCTAGAGAGGTGCTTACTCGAATGAGCCAGTCATTTAAATAAGGGAAGACAAATATCCCTAGAGTCATTAGGAATGCGCCCACTACCACCATGCTTTTTGTGAAGACTCTTGGGGCAGAGGTGAGACTGAAAGGCAGGACTCTGTATTGATAATATCTCCATTGAAACATGAAGCACAGGAACTTTCTGTGCTGTGAATGAATAAGTATGTGAGTATATGTCTCCTTTAGATCTAGAGAATAAAGCCATTCCTGATTCTGGAGATAGGGAAGGAGGGTCCCTAGGGAGGTAATTTTGAACTTCTCCCGCAATAGGTACTTTTTCAGTTCTCTGAGGTCCAGAATGGGCCTGTATCCTCCTGTTTTCTTTGGAATGAGGAAGTATGGAGAATAAAAGCACATTCCCTGTTGGGACGGTGGAACCTCCTCTATTGCGCCCTGCAAGAGAAGGGAGGT
Organism: Ichthyophis bannanicus; assembly: GCA_033557465.1. Lineage (NCBI taxonomy): Eukaryota > Metazoa > Chordata > Amphibia > Gymnophiona > Ichthyophiidae > Ichthyophis > Ichthyophis bannanicus. The sequence goes on from CM066036.1 coordinate 393,557,348, forward strand.
GACCACTTGAAGTAACAGAGCAGTGAGAGGGAGTTGAGAGTGGAACTCTCTTGGAGGAGTCCGGGGGGGGGGGGGGGGTAGACTTTGTAAATGAAGCTTGTACCCCTCCTGTACTATGGACAAAGTCCACTGCTCTGATTTGACAAGATGCCACCTGTGGACAAAGTGACAGAATCTGCCAGGGATGTGGACGGGATCTGGAATCTCCAGAGGCAGAGCTGCTTGCCAAAAAGGTTTTCACCGGTGCAAGGGATATTACCCTCCTTATCTTGAACCCATTGTTCAAGATCCGATGCTTGAAGCCAAGCAATCCTGCGTGCACCGATGCAGATGGATGAAGTCCTGCTGATGCACTCAAAACAGTCAAAAGTTGCTTTGTTAACAAACTTTGAAACATTCTTAGCATGCTTTACAAGGGTGAGATAATTTGCTCTCTTGTCATCGGGGAGAAGAGGAGCCATTAACTCCAAATCCTCTCTAAGGAACATACCCATATAGAGTATTTAGGAACTGATCCTAGTCGATAACATGGAGGCCTGAAAACAATGTCGACCAAAGGCGTCAAGGGTTCTTGATTCCCTACCTGGAGGGTTCGAGGAATGTGTCTTAGCACTCTTTATTTGATGCATTGCCGATTCCACCACAATGGAATGGTGCAGCAATTGCATCTTTTGGAAACCGGGACACGCCGGTACCCAGTACATGGTATCGAGTCACTGGGTATGGGGAGAGATGGTAAGGGGTGTCTTCCACATACAAAACATTAAGGTTGTGAAGTATTTGATGGATAGGGGGCATAGCAGCCTCCTTCGGGGCTGTAGGGTATTGAAGAATTTTGAGTTCTTTGGCCCTAGGCTCTTTCTCTGATGTCACGGTTATGGACAGACCCCTAGCAACAATGCAAATAAAGTCTTGGAAAGACATTTATTTATTTTACATTTCTTATATACTGACTTTCATGATATCAAGGTGGTTTACATTGAACAAACTGAAATTACATTGAACAGGGCATTATAACTTGGAGATAACTATTTTACAGGGAACATGGGCAATGGAGGGTTAAGTGGCTTGCCCAAGACCACAAGGAGCACCTGTGTGACTAGAAACCCCAGTCCTTCTGGCCCAAGGTTGCTGTCCTCTAGAGGGATTTGAACCCCTGACCTTCTGGCCTGAGGTACCTTGCCCCAACCACTAGGCCACTCCTCCCTCTGGAGGCGGGACAAGTGATGTTGTGGAGATGGAGATGGGTCTTTTGGGATAGTTCTCATGTCCCGGGTATCGACGGATTCATCATCCGATGAATCTGAATCCAAAGACTCAAAGTATCAACGAGCAGGGTGTTCCTGCTCTGCACGAACTCGGTACCGATCAAAACCGGTAGCTAAGGCTTGCGGTGCCGGAAGCTCAGTACCAGAAACAGATTCAAGGGCTGGCATGGGCAGTAGCTTGGTAAGCAGCACAAAAAGTCGATGCTGGTTGTATCGGTATTGGAGCCGGTACCAACGCCAGTGGAACCGACTGTAAAGGTTTTACTGGTACCGATGCCACCAGTAAGATCGCTAAGCTCCACTCGATGGCCAGGGTGCATTGATCCATGGAGCTTGCCGATGCTTGGATATCAGTACTGGAATTGCATGCCATGATCCCTGAGCATGGCACCAGGAGCTCTCTGGAGGTGGAGGTCTCGGGAGCATCCTGGGACCACACTAAGGCTTTGGAGGGAAGGTCCTACCGCTGGGATAACGCCCGAGGCATCTCAATGCTTAGAAGGAGATCTACCCTTGGAGGGCCGTCCAGCCTTCGATGAAGACTTAGATTTCGATACCTGAGATCCTTGGGAGGAAGATGAAGCTCTCGATGACATCAATGCTAAAGATACTGCATCAGAGACAAAGAGGGTGCCCAGCTTTGCAGCTCGATTCTGTAGGCCTCTCTTTGTCAACTTCGTACAAAGAGGACATTGTGATGGCTGATGATCCGGCCCTATTTTAGACACCAGTCATAGGTGTCTACGGCCGAAATGGTACTGCCACATTTGGAACACTTCTTAAAGCCACTGGATGGTTTTTCCATTTTGTCTGTGACAAAAAGGAAAGGCCCAAGCCTAAGATGGCGTCAATGCGCCTGAAGGAAAGAATAATTCTTTCCCTCACAGAAATTAATTTTTGAAAAGAAAGAAAGAAAGCACCAACGGAAGTCGGTAAAAGCGTTGATGGGAAGGCAGACGCAACCACAAAAAATATGAAAAAGACAAATTTTCTGTGGTGACAGGAATTGCTTCTTGTCGGCTCCACGGAAAACGAAGAACTGAGGAGGGAGAGCAGGAAAGACGGGAAGGCAACTACGCAGGTGCAGTGTGTTGCTCCCAAAAGCTTTCCTATTGAAAGTGGTGGGTATACCCCTAAACAAAGGCATATGGAGGGTGACCTGCACGGAGAAGCAGGTGCACCTACTCTTACTGCCTTGCCGAGCAGACTAGATGGACCACACTGGTCTTTATCTGCCGTCATATACTATGTTACTATGATATGCCCAAACTTCAATCTTTTGCTAGTTTCCTTCAAGGATACATTGTTCCGAGTCATGCAACTGTTGGCTTTCCCTTATTATCTAGTTTAAAAGCTGCACTATCTCTTTTTTAAAGGTTAATTCAAGCAGCCTGGTTCCATCCCGATTAAGGTGGAGCCCATCCCTTTGGAAAAGCCCATCCCCAGAATGTTCCCCATTTCCTAACAAATCCAAAACCCTCATCCTTGCACCATTGTCTAATCCACACATTGAGACTCTGGAGCTCTGCATGCCTTTGGGTCCTGTGCGTGGAACGGGAAGCATTTTGGAGAATGCAACCCCGGAAGTTCTGGATTTCATCTTCCTACCTAAAAGCTTAAATTTGGCTTCTAGAACCTCCATACCACACTCTCCTATGTCATTGGTACTGACATGTACCAAGACAATAGACTCCTCCCCAGCACTATCTAAGACCTTACCTAGGTGGTGCGTGAGGTCCGCTACCTTCAAACCAGGCAGACATGTTGCAAGGTGATCCTCACATCCACCAGCTACCCAGCTATCTACATGCCTAATGATCGAATCACCAACTATAACAGCCAGGGCTGTACCGAGGGAAGATCACGCCCTGTGCGGCGGGAGAGAAGAAGCATGCACGATGTCCAATTTGCCGGCATGCTAAGGAAATCTGTCCCTCCCAGCTCTTGCAGGGAGGGAAAGATCTGCTTAGCATGCCATCGAGAAGGTTTAAGGGGCACATTTTAGCTGTCCTGCCATTGCCTGCCGCCAGTGAGAGAAGAAAAAGTGGCGGTGGCAGGCAACGGAAGACAGCTAAAATGCACCCCTTAAATCTTTGCGCCCTGTGCGACTGCACCGCTCGCACAGGGCTAGGTATGGGCCTGATAACAGCTGTCCTAACCCTTCCCTCGTGGGCACATGGCCCTAGAGAAACCACCTCAGTGCGAGAGGGCTTTACATCACCTGGAGGACAGGTCCTAGCTACAGGATCACTTCCTGCCACACCAGGGTAATGCTCTCCTGTCTCGTGACCTCTCCCCTCCATGGCAACAGGGATGCTGCCAGACTAGAGGTGGGACTTCAGTACTGCATCCCTGTAGGTCTTGTCTATGTGTCTCTCTGTCTTCCTTATGTCCTCCAAGTCTGCTTCTCTAGCCTCCAGAGATCGGACTCATTCCCTGAGAGCAAAGAGCTCCTTGCACCTAGTTCACACATAAGATGCCTCACCAACTGGGAGAAAATCATAAATGTGACACTCAATGCATAAGACTGGATAGCCCCCATCTCGCTGCTGGACAGCTATCTGCATCTTAGTTTTAAGGTTGTGTTTAAGTATTTAAGTTGTTTACTTACTTAGGTTTGCTGGGGATCCTTATACTAATAAAACTATACCTATATGTTTAATCGACTTTGTTTACCACAAGATTAATTAATCTCAGATCCTTAATGTATGCATGATGAGGATAAACAGTTGCACCTGAGAGAGAATATGGCACCTCCTTCCCTTTAAGAGGTTTAAGTACCTATAAAACTACAATTATCCCAGGGATGGGTGGGAGTCGGGGAGGGAGACAGGGAAAGAAGACTTATTAAAAGCTGGTCACTAGACAGTACCCTGTCCTGTGCTTCTAAGGTAATCTGTGACCAATTTCCTGGGTGATTCATATAGCCCTTGCTTTGATAGAGGGAGTCTTTCAAAATGCTCCTTTGATCTGTCACTTGGCTTTAACACCTATTTAAAACAATTTCACAGGTCTCTTGTCCCCTATCTAGAAGGCCTCTTTGTAAAGGTCTCTAGAAACAATCTATTGCTCAAAGAATACGGACCCTGTTTTTTCTTTTATGCTAAGTTATACTCTGATTTGATTCAAATTAAAGCTCTTTGTTGATACTAGGCCCTGACTGAGTATTAAATTTAAACTAGAAGCTCTCTGCTGGGTTCTGAATTTAAAGTGAATGCTGGGTTTTAAATTTAAACTGAAAGCTACCTGTTGAGTTTTTAATTTAACTAAAAGCTCTCTGCTGATACTAGGCCCTGACTAATTTAACAAACACACTGGATTCTAATTTATACAGATTAATCAGCTTTAATCTAAATAATTCCTTTTTCCTCAAGATTTGGAAAAATTCCCAGAAGTAAATACTTACAATTGCAGATCTCTCTCCAGAAGTGGCAGTTCCTTTTTTGTAGTCCTTCAAGACTGGATTATTGCTTTCACCACTTTTATGGAAGGTCTTGAATATCCCTAGTGACCCTTATCAGTGTGCTGTGCATGGGAAAAGAGAAGAGTGGCAGAATAGCATAGTTAGCATAACGTTTTCTGTACCCAGCCTTAGGGTCGCCCTCATCCATCCAACCATTGAACAGACAAGGCCCTACCATCTTTATCCGAGATACCCCTCAATTTCCACACATATCCTTCTAACTGCTCCATGACTCCCCAGCCCTGCTACCTTCAGAAACATGGTATTATAGAAGCCATCTTAATTTTTCTGCCAGAGCCCATTCAATCTTAACTGTGCCACTGTATGGAACCTAACAATTTTCCTTATTAAGCCATGTTTGCCTACAGTATATGGCTGGTAATTTTGTTCTTTACAATAACTTCCCCTATTTTTACTGATGACATCAGGTTCATCAGTTTGTAGTTACTTGGATCACCCTCCTCCAAGCCCTTTTTGAAAATTGGCATTACATTTTCTACCCTTCAATCCTTAGGTACAGAAGCAGATTTGAGAGAGAACTTGCAGATTGCCAGTAGAAGGATCACAATTTCATATTTGAATTCTTTTAGAATTCTGCTTGCTACTATTAATTGGTCAGTTTGTTTAAGCACCTCTGCTCGACTTAGCTTAATTTGGGTCAGTTCCTTGGATTCACCACCTACAAAGAGTGGTTCCAGTATGTATACCTTTCCAATATCCTACACTATAAAAACTGTAGCAAAGAATTCATTTCATTTTTCATCTATGATCTTATGCTCCCAGAGTATCCCTTTATGCCCCGCTGATCTAATGGTCCAGTTGACGCCCTCAAATGTGTCTTTTGTTAATGCACTTGTTCTACTTGAAAGATTGTTATTAGCATTTGTTTCTTTAGAAAATCTCTTCTCTAATTTTTTCTTTGTTAATATGTGCACACAGATTTTAGATAGCATGTAGAAAAGGGAATTCACATACTGTATTCAGGTCAAGACATGGAAAATTCACATTTTACAAAATCATGATCCCTCCCCTGATCACCTCCTGACATCTGACCCTCTTTAACTTCCAAGCCATCCAATCACCCCATGATGGACTCCTCCACCTAAACCTCCCCTCACAGCAGGAAGCAGTGCCCTAATGGCCCAATGTATTATTTCCCAACCCACTATCCCATCCCCAGTCTTAGCAGGGACTTCTGCCATCTAGTGGGAACAGGAGTGATCCCCAGGGGTGGCTCCAGTTTTTTGGAGGGTTCAAAATGGTACCCATGACTCCTAGCAGTAATCTCATGGTTTTACCACTAGGGATCAGGCTTCCAAATAAAAGCATTTTGCCCCTAGTGGTAATGCCACAAGATTACCACTTGGGGTCACAGACACCATTTCGAACCTAGGAGCACAAAGAACAGGAGTGTCTGGGGATTGTTCTTGCTCCCGCTAGGCATCAGGGACCCCTGGTAAGGTTGGGGATCTGATGGGGGTCGGGGGAGGGGGTTATGGTGCACCCTAAACAAGTGTTTAAGAACACCTTATATTGCACATGTTCCAGTGAAAGGTATATGTGCTGTGCAGCCATTGTGTTCAATTTGATTTTAGTTTTTTAAAATTATTCCACCTTTCAAAAAGCATCTTGTTGGATGACAAAAATAAAAATGTAATTGCATGTACTTTAAGCTGGGCAGATAAAGGCCATTTTCAGCTAAGTCATTTTATCTAGGAAAATAATTTAGTTCAAAACTAGTTAGGCAATAGTCAACTAAAAATCTATTTACCTAGGTACATAGCTTTGAAAATTGTTCTCTTTGAGCGTGATTGATTGCGTGGCCAAAGTCCATCAAGACTTTAGGACATTCTCTGCTACTGACCAGACTTGTCTGGCTAACTTTAACCAAACAGTACTGAATATGAATCAAACTGTGCCCCTGGAATATGTCCCACACTGCCTCCAGTTCTGTCAAGTGGAAACTATTCTTAAGCAGGAGATTTTTAGCACTTGTTCCTTGCTCCACCCACCCTAGCCCTGTTCTCCCTCCTTCCATGAAACAATTCATCCCTCCCCCCTCCCCCACCCCCCATGCATCTGTTGCATCTGAGCCTATCCTGAAAGATTAGCAATAAAAAGTGCTGGCCCTGGAGATTTGCTCACAGTGCCAGCAAAGAAAAAAAAACGAATGATAGAATTCCAAGCAACAGATTTTCAGCACTTTTCTGCTCAACCTTTCAAGTCTCTTACATTGGGTAGGAGCTGCTATTCAATGGGAGAACAGAAGATGAAATCCTGAAGCAGGAGACCCATTGATGTGAGATACTTTGTAAGTCTGCATTTCTTGGTGATAGCTAATATAAGCAGTCAGCAAGGATATTTTGCAATGAGAAGTACTGTCCAAATAACTCCTAAAATTATCTGGACAAATCTTTGAATATCAGCCGCTAAACTTTGTTTCCATAGATAGGAATAGGAGAAAAGTCATATTACTTTGACAACACACATACAAATTGTCTTGCAAATATCATTTCCTGAATCTTAGAAAACATGAGAGATACTGAGAAGGAGAAAGAAAAAAAGTGAAAAATATAAAGATTCAGAACAGAAAGGTAGGCAGACAGAGAGGTTGGGGAAATCTGAGCTGTGGGATCCTCCTCCCTTTTTCAACTATAAGCATAAACAAACTGGCTATGCACACTCAGTCAAAAGAAACAGCAAGAGAAGGAATTCAACAGAAAGACAGAGGCACAGAGACAGGAGAGAGAGGACTTGGAGTATTCATTATTATTATCACAGACTAATTTTAAAAAATTTTGCTTCCTCAGAGGAACAGATTTTCTTCATTTGTCAGTCATACTGGAGCTCCCATCACTCCAAAAGCATGCTAAAATTTATACTTCTCCCATTTTGTTTGAGATATTTTTTTCTCAATGAGGTTTTTTTAATCTTTAATTTCTTAGTCCTTTTTTTCCTAGTGGCTTGCCCTACTATAAATAAAATCCTGGAAAATTGTGAGCGTCAGGGAAAGGGAAACTGATGGGAAAACAGGTGAGCTCAGATTGATGACTTGCAGTTTCTTTGTCAGTTTCACCTGACTTAACTGTAAAGGGAGAACAGAGGACGATATCTAGTCCAAGGGGTTGGAATGGAATGACCCTATTTCTTAGAGAATTGCAGAAGGAGTTTGGGAGAAAGTGAAACACACTTGCATTTCGGACTGAAGGAGGTACAGAGGGAAGTGTGTGATGATTGAGGATTCTACTTCAAGCAAGGCTCCTACTGAACAAATTTCATTTGGGAATGATTTCTTGGTATTTCGAGGGGGGAGGAACAAACCTTCATCTTCGTGAGAATTCTGGAAGAAGGAAGCAGGAGGGAGGCAGAGGAGAGAGGACAAGAGTGCAAGGAACCTGCAGACACTGAGATGCTTTTTCTGTTCTCCTTCCTACTATTGTTAGCAGAGAGTGTCCCAACAACATATCCTTCACTTCAAAGACAAGGTAAGTGTCTCTCATTGACTCAATCTCTTTCTCTGGCCTGTTTGTCCTGTTTTTTTTCTTCTTGCTCTTATTTGAACTCTGAAAAAGGATAACCCAGAAGCAAGGATAGTCTTTGTAAAGCCTTGCCATCCAAAACAATTAACACACTGAGAAGGTAAAGTGGGAGTGCCAAACTCCAGTTCTGGAGTGCTGCAAACCAGTCAAGTTTTCAGGATATCCCTAATGATATGCATATCTGCACGAACTGCCCCATTTTATGCAAATATATCTCATGAATAATCATTAGGGACATCCTGAAAATCAGACTAGTTTGTGACCCTCCAGACCTGGAGTTTGAGATTCCTGAGATAAAGGGTGTGGGTGTGAGGGGGGCTTATGGTTATGGTTTAGGCACTTGATATACCGCTCTTTACTTGCTCATCAGGGCGGTTTACATGTATACTAACAGGTACTTTTTATTCCCTTGTCCCCGAAGGGCTCATAATCTAAGTGTACCTAAGGCAATGGAGGGTTAAGTGGCTTGCCCAAGGCCACAAGGAGTGGCCATGGGACTAGAGACCCCAGTCCCTCCAGCCTGAGGTTGCTGTCATAAATAGAGGAGAAAATTGAGGTTTCAAACAGCTCAATAATACAAACATCCTACCTCTCTTTCTCTCTTTCTGTCTGTTTCCAGTCTTTCGAGTCACTTTATCTTCCTGCGTTTACTGTGTGCACCTGCTCACTTTGATGTTTCTGTTTCTGTGAAAGTTCTGGATGTTTGTGCTCCTCCCCTGAATCATCCATTCCTAGAGAGGAAAGGCTCTGTATTCCTTTGCCAAACACCCAGCATACTCAGTATCCCCGGAAGACACAGGTCTGAATCAAACATGTAACCGTCCCCACCCCTCATCCCCGTTTACATAATGAGGCCAATTCTGCACAGGGCACGTCCAGGCCATCCAGACATCCAGAAAATAGATGGGCCACATTTGTACCCGATACTGCAACCCCGGAAGCTGTACATTCCTGCGATTGCAGAATCAGGGCACTTGGATGTCCTGGTGTGCTCTGCATTCTGCTGCAGGGGACATCCTGGGGTTTGTACGGCTATCCCTCCCTTCACTTCAGCTGGTGTGCTGGTGCCATGCATCTCGTCACATGAAACCGGCATATCTAGACTGTGAGCCCAAATGCTGCCCGCAGATAAATACCTTTTTCCTGCCACCCGTCCCCCAGCGGGGGTAGCCAGGGCTGGGATCGGGCGGCGGTGCTTCTCCCATGGCAACATTTATTTATTTATTTAGCTGTACATGGCCCCCCAATGTAAATATTGTGTATAGTGCATATCGTAATTGTCTTGGTTCACACCTATTAAACGTTCTTGTTTAGACATTCCAAGTTTAATGTACCCGGTTAACCACCACTTATTACATGTAACACTTCCCATATATCTACATGTGGTCCATATGTTCAGAGTTCATTGTAAACTGCACTGTCTCTCAGAAATGTGATATTAAAAAAACCGAATTAACTAAATAAATAAATAAAACTCCCTGTTTCCCCATTTATATATAACAATGAAACGCCTTCGGTGTGGTGTATACACTGAGATGAGTCTTAGCCTTTGGCCTTGGGTACACCCTGTCATGTGTTATTACATGTTATAGCATACCTGACAAGTTTTTTGCTCTTTTAAATTTTGCCTTTGTGTCTGCATGTCAACATGTGAGTATGTGGGGGGTAACATTTTATGTGCATAGAAGCAAAGAGATACACAGAAGAGATAATTAAGTTCCATTACTTATAAGCTGTTTGGCCCTGTTACCAATGGCGGACCTATATTTTGGGGGCCCTGATGCTTGAAATGTTATGGGGGGCCCCTTTGCAACCAGCAACGAGGTCTGGGTAACCACTATTATCTTTCTCAGTGGGGCTGTTCCATGACAGATTATCACTAATTTTTTTAAAATTTAACCACTACATCTCAGAATGTTTTTTTGTTTACGGCTAGCCTACATGATACTTTAATAACCTTTTAATTTTTATTTTAACTATTATTTTGTATTGAATTACATTATATTATTAATATTATTATTTTTTAAAAAACCCTTCTCATACAGTAGACCCAAAATTTTTCAGCAATGGACTAAAATCGCTTCTGGGGCTTAAGCTTCATTAGTTTCACATTAGATCCTCCCTTGCCTATTACTAGCGATCCAGGATTGAAAAATGAGCTCCTTTTCCCTCAATGCATGACATGAAACAGATGTGTACTAGATTCTAAGGGGTATGTTTACGTAAAAGAGCAGTCTTTTCTGTGCTTTAACGGCAGTGATAAGGGGATTATCGTGTGGGCGTGTCAGCAGGGCCGTCCCGTCCATTGAGCAAGAATGTTGCTTGCACAGGGCCCCGCATTTCAGGGGGCCCCACGCAAACAACATTCTGCCCATCAGCCCAGGAAAACTTTAAAAGAAAAAACTAACTTGCTGCTGCTGCTGCCACTGCCGCCCTGGCAGCGGCAGAATCAAGTGTCTCCCGCAGGGCCCCCGCCCGCCCAACAGAGCCCTCCCTCGATCACTCTCCTCGGCGCGGTTTTCAGAGCCGCGAAGGGGACTCTTTCCCTCTCGCGGCTCTGTTAAGCCCGCTGGGGTTGATGGGAACAGGCATTTCCTGTTTCCCATCAGCCCTGGCCGGCTTAACAGAACCACAAGAGGGAAACCTTCCTTTCGTGGCTCTGAAAGTCGCGCCGAGGAGAGTGATTGAGGGAGGGCTCTGCCGGACAGGAGGGAGGGCTCTGCTGGGCGGGCGGGGCCCCACAGGTGACACTTGATTCTGCCGCTGCCAGGACGGCAGCAGCAGCAGCAAGTTAGTTTTTTCTTTTAAAGTTTCCCTGGGCTGAGGGGGGGGGGGGGAGGGGAGTTAGGAGGGGTAAGGGGCTGGGGGGGGGTTCTAGGACTGGAAATGGGCTGATGGGGAGGTTAGGACTGGCAATGGGCTATGGGGGGGCTAGGACTGGAAATGGGCTGATGGGGGGTTAGGACTGGTAATGGGCTATGGGGGAGGCTAAGACTGGAAATGGGCTGATGGGGGGGTAAGGACTGGAGGTGGGCTGATGGGGGGTTAGGACTGGTAATGGGCTATGGAGGGCTAGGACTGGAAATGGGCTGATGGGGGGTTAGGACTGGAGGTGCGCTGATGGGGTAGGACTGGTAATGGGCTATGGAGGGGCTAGGACTGGAAATGGGCTGATGGGGGGGTTAGGACTGGTAATGGTCTATGGGGGGGATAAGACTGGAAATGGGCTGATGGGGGGTTAGGACTGGAGGTGGGCTGATGGGGGGGTTAGGACTGGTAATGGGCTATGCGGGGCCTAGGACTGGAAATAGGCTGATGGGGGGGTTAAGAACATAAGAACATAAGATATGCCATACTGGGTCAGACCAAGGTCCATCAAGCCCAGTATTCTGTTTCCAACAGTGGCCAATCTAGGTCATATGTACCTAGCAGTTTCCCCAAGGGACACAGGTTCCACAATGCTTGTATTGGTTCAAGCATTGATATCCTGGGTCCCTTCTTAATAATGGCTTATGGACCTTTCCTCCAGGAACTTGTCCAAACCTTTTTTAAACCCAGCTACACTAATAGCCTTTACTATATCCTCCGGTAACAAATTCCAGAGTTTGATTACACGTTGAGTGAAAAAATATTTTCTTTTATTAGTCTTAAATAGTTTACCCTGTAGCTTCATTGCATGTCCCCTAGTCTTTCTATATTCTGATAAGGTAAACAATCGATCTACGTTTACCCATTCCACTCCGCTCATTAATTTATAGACTTCTATCATATCTCCCCTCAGCCGTCTCTTTTCCAGGTTAAAGAGCCCTAACCTTTTTAGCCTTTCTTCATAGGAGTATCCTTCCATCCCCTTTACCATTTTTGTGGCTCTTCTCTGAACCTTTTCTAATAACTCTATATCCTTTTTAAGATACGGCGACCAGAATTGCACACAATATTCAAGGTGCGGTCTCACCATGGAACGATATAGAGGCATTATAATATCCTTTGTTTTATTTTCCATTCCTTTCCTTATCATACCTAGCATCCTATTTGCTCTCTTGGCCGCCGCTGCACACTGGGCCGAGGGTTTTAACATGGTATCCACAATGACGCCTAAATCTTTTTCCTGGGTGGTGGTTCCTAATGTGGAACCTTGCATCGTGTAACCATAGTTTGGGTTGTTCTTCCCTAGGTGCATAACCTTGTACTTGTCCACATTAAATTTCATCTGCCATTTTGATGCCCAGTCTTCCAATTTATCAAGATCCTCTTGCAATTTTCCACAATCCTCTTGGGTTTTAACAACTTTAAATAGTTTTGAGTCATCTGCAAATTTGATAACCTCACTCGTTATTCCACTTTCCAGGTCATTTATGAATATGTCAAAAAGCAGCGGACCCAGCACAGATCCCTGGGGTACACCACTATTCACCTTTCTCCATTGGGAAAATTGACCATTTAGCCCTACCCTCTGCTTTCTATCTTTTAACCAGTTCCTGATCCACAATAGTACACTGCCTCCTATCCCATGACTCTTTAGTTTTGCCAAAAGTCTCTCATGGGGGACCTTGTCAAAGGCTTTCTGAAAGTCCAGATACACAATATCAACCGACTCACCTTTGTCCACCTGATTATTCACTCCTTCAAAAAAACATAACAGATTAGTAAGACAAGATCTTCCTTGTCTAAAGCCATGTTGGCTGTCTCTCATTAGTTCATGACTATCTACATGCTGAGTAATTTTATTCTTTATGATGGTTTCTATCATTTTTCCCGGTATTGACGTCAGGCTCACCGGTCTGTAGTTTCCCGGATCACCCCTGGAACCCTTTTTAAAAATTGGTGTTACATTGGCGATCCTCCAATCTTCAGGTATTAGAGATGATTTTAATGATAGTTCACAGATTACTAATAGCAGGTCTGCAATCTCATATTTCAGTTCTTTCAATACCCTTGGATGTATACCATCCGGCCCAGGTGATTTGCTACTCTTCAGCTTATCTAATAGTTGTAATACATCTTCTCGATGTATCGATATTTCCTTCAATTCTTCTGCACCTTTAAATACCACTTCAGTCATGGGTAACATCCCTACATCTTCCTCAGTAAGGACTGAAGCAAAGAATTTGTTCAGTCTCTCCGCTATCGCCTTGTCTCCTCTTAGTGCTCCTTTAACCCCTTTATCATCTAATGGACCAACTGACTCTCTCACAGTTTTTTTGCTACGAATGTACTTGAAAAGGTCTTTACTTCGCGTTTTGCTTCTGCAGCAAGCTTCTTCTCAAATTCTCCCTTTGCCTGCCTTATCAATGCCTTGCATTTGACTTGCCAGTGCTTGTGCTGTTTCCAGGTTTCGTCGTTTGGCACTTTTTTCCATTTCCTGAAAGATGCTTTTTTGGCAACAACAGCCTCTCTGACCTCAACTTTAAACCATGCTGGCAGTTTTTTGGACTTCTTTCCTCTTTTCTTAAAGCGTGGAATACAGCTGGTCTGGGCTTCCAAGATAGTATTTTTCAACAACAACCAAGCCTGATGTACGTCTTTAACCTTTGCAACTGCTCCTTTTAGTTTTTTCTTGACTGTTTTCCTCATTTTATCATAGTCTCCCTTTCGAAAGTTAAAAGGTAGTACTGTGGATTTCCTTACTATCCCTCCTCCACTAATTAAATCAAAGGCATCATGCTATGATCACTATTGCCAAGTGGCCCCAACAACCTTATCTCTTGCACTAGATCTCGTGTTCCACTAAGGATTAGGTCTAATATGGCTTCCCCTCTGGTCGGTTCATGAACCAGCTGCTCCAAGAAGCAGTCATTTATTTCATCTAGGAACTTTATCTCCCTAGCATGTCCTGACGTGACACTGACCCAGTCGATACCGGGGTAGTTGAAATCACCCATTATTATTACTGTGCTGTAACTTTTGTTAGCTTCCTTGATTTCTTTGAGCATTTCATCATCCATTTGGTCATTCTGGCCAGGCGCTCGATAGTACACCCCCACTGCCATTGCCTTCCCCCTTTTACATGGAATTTCAATCCATATAGATTCTACAGCAGATTTTGTTTCCTGCAAAACTTTAATCCTTTCTGACTCAATGCCCTCTCTAACATAGAGAGCAACCCCTCCACCAATTTGATCAGCTCTATCATTACGATATAGTTTGTACCCAGGTATCACAGTGTCCCACTGGTTGCCGTCCTTCCACCATGTCTCTGATATTCCAATCATATCTAACCTTTCATTTAGTGCTATATATTCTAACTCTCCCATCATATTTTTTAGACTTCTAGCATTTGCATACAAGCATTTTAGAGAATGTATTTTATCCATATTAATTTGTCTGTTAGACATGAGTAATTTGGGATCTTTAAGCTCTGTCTGCTCCATACTTGAGGGCATTTGGGCTACTTTACTCTTTTGTGGAACCTCTCTGCTTTTGGTAGTGTCCTTCAAAGATACATTCTTCCGAACCATCTGCTCTTGGGCGACTGTTGGCTTTCCCCTAATATCTAGTTTAAAAGCTGCTCTATCTCCTTTTTAAAGGTTAATGCCAGCAGCCTGGTTCCATCCCGGTTAAGGTGAAGCCCATCCCTTCGGAAGAGCTAGGGTTAGGACTGGTAATGGACTATGGGGGAGGCTAAGACTGGAAATGGGCTGATGGGGGGGGGGGGTTAGGACTGGAGGTGGGCTGATGGGGGGGTTAGGAATGGTAATGGGCTATGGGGGGGCTAGGACTGGAAATGGGCTGATGGGGGGCTAGGACTGGAAATGGGCTGATGGGGGGTTAGGACTGGTAATGGGCTATGGGGGAGGCTAAGACTGGAAATAGGCTGATTGTGGGTTAGGACTGGAGGTGGGCTGATGGGGGGGTTAGGAATGGTAATGGGCTATGGGGGGGCTAGGACTGGTAATGGGCTGATGGGGGGCTAGGACTGGAAAGGGGCTGATGGGGGGGTTAGGACTGGTAATGGGCTATGAAGGGCTAGGACTGGAAATGGGCTGATGGGGGGTTAGGACTGGTAATGGGTTATGGGGGGCTAGGACTGGAAATGGGCTGATGGGGGGTTAGTACTGGTAATGGGCTATGGGGGGGCTAGGAATGGAAATGGGCTGATGGGGCGTTAGGACTGGTAATGGGCTATGGGGGGGGGAAGGACGGGAAATGGGGTGATGGGGGGTTAGTACTGGTAATGGGCTATGGGGGGGCTAGGAATGGAAATGGGCTGATGGGGAGTTAGGACTGATAATAGGCTATTGGGGGGCTAAGACTGGAAATGGGCTGATGGGGGCTAGGACTGGAAATGGGCTGATGGGGGGGTTTGGACTGGTAATGGGCTATGGGGGAGGCTAAGACTGGAAATAGGCTGATTGGAGGTTAGGACTGGAGGTGGGCTGATGGGGGGTTAGGACTGGTAATGGGCTGATGGGGGGCTAAGACTGGAAGTCGGTTGATGGGGGAGGGGGGTTAGGACTGGTAATGGGCTATGGGGGGCTAGGACTGGAAATGTGCTGATGGGGTTTAGGAATGGTAATGGGCGATGGGGGTGCTAAGACTGGAAATGGGCTGATGGGGGGTTAGGACTGATAATGGGCTATTGGGGGGCTAAGACTGGAAATGGGCTGATGGGGGCTAGGACTGGAAATGGGCTGATGGGGGGGGGTTAGGAATGGAAATGGGCTGATGGGGGGACTAGGACTGGTAATGGGCTATGGGGGCTTGGGACTGAATGTGGGCGGATGGGGGGGGTTAGGACTGGTAATGGGCTATGGGGGGTTAAGACTGGAGGTGGGCTGATGGGGGGGTTAGGACTGGTAATGGGCTATGCGGGGCCTAGAACTGGAAATGGGCTGATGGGGGGGGTTAGGACTGGTAATGGGCTGATGGGGGGTGGTAAGGACTGGTAATGGGCTATGGGGGAGGCTAAGACTGGAAATGGGCTGATGGGGGGGGTTAGGACGGGAGGTGGGCTGATGGGGGGGTTAGGAATGGTAATTGGCTAGGGGGGGGGGCTAGGACTGGAAATGGGCTGATGGGGGGCTAGGACTGGAAATGGGCAAATGGGGGGTTAGGACTGGTACTGGGCTATGGGGGAGGCTAAGACTGGAAATAGGCTGATTGTGGGTTAGGACTGGAGGTGGGCTGATGGGGGGGGTTAGGAATGGTAATGGGCTATGTGGGGGCTAGGACTGGTAATGGGCTGATGAGGGGCTAGGACTGGAAATGGTCTGATGGGGGGGTTAGGACTGGTAATGGGCTATGGGGGGCTAGGACTGGAAATGGGCTGATAGGGGGTTAGGACTGGTAATGGGTTATGGGGGGGCTAGGACTGGAAATGGGCTGATGGGGGCTAGGACTGGAAATTGGAAGATGGGGGGGGTAGGAATGGTAATGGGCTATGGGGGGGCTAGGACTGGTAATGGGCTGATGGGGGGCTAGGACTGGTAATGGGCTGATGGGGGGGTTAGGACTGGTAATGGGCTATGGGGGGTTAGGACTGGAGGTGGGCTGAGGGGGGGGTTAGGACTGGTAATGGGCTATGCGGGGCCTAGGACTGGAAATGGGCTGATGGGGGGGTTAGGACTGGTAATGGGCTATGGGGGAGGCTAAGACTGGAAATGGGGTGATGGGGGGGGGGGTTAGGACTGGAGGTGGGCTGATGGGGGGGTTAGGAATGGTAATGGGCTAGGGGGGGCTAGGACTGGAAATGAGCTGATGGGGGCTAGGACTGGAAATGGGCTAATGGGGGGTTTGGACTGGTAATGGGCGATGGGGGAGGCTAAGACTGGAAATAGGCTGATTGTGGGTTAGGACTTGAGGAGGGCTGATGGGGGGGTGAGGACTGGTAAGGGGCTATGCGGGGCCTAGGACTGGTAATGGGCTGATGGGGGGCTAGGACTGGAAATGGTCTGATGGGGGGGTTAGGACTTGAAGTGGGCTGATTGGGGGGCTAGGACTGGAAATGGGCTGATGGGGAGTTAGGACTGGTAATGGGCTATGGGGGAGCTAGGACTGGAAATGGGCTGATGCGGGGTTAGTACTGGTAATGGGCTATGGGGGGGCTAGGAATGGAAATGGGCTGATGGGGGGTTAGGACTGGTAATGGGTTATGGGGGGGCTAGGACTGGAAATGGGCTGATGGGGGGTTAGGACTGATAATGGGCTATTGGGGGGCTAAGACTGGAAATGGGCTGATGGGGGCTAGGACTGGAAATGGGCTGATGGGGGGTTTGGACTGGTAATGGGCTATGGGGGAGGCTAAGAATGGAAATAGGATGACTGGAGGTGGGATGATGTGGGGGATATGAATGGGAATGGTCGGATCGGGGGCTAGGACTGGAACTGGGCTGATGGGGGTGTTAGGACTGGAAATGGCATATGGGGGTGCTAGGACGGGAAAGGGGCTGATGGGGTTTAGGAATGCTAATGTGCTATGGGGGGGCTAGGACTGGAAGTGGGCTGATGGGGGGTTAGTACTGGTAATGGGCTATGGGGGGGCTAGGACTGGAAATGCGCTGATGGGGCGTTAGGACTGATAATGGGCTATTGGGGGGCTAAGACTGGAAATGGGCTGATGGGGGGCTTGGACTGGATATGGGCTGATGGAGGTGCTAGGATAGGACTGGAAATGGGCTTTTGGGGGTTGCTGAGATTGTAAATGGGCTGTGAGGGGAGGGAGCTAGGACTGGAAATGGACTGGGGGGGTTAGGACTGGAAGTGGGCTGATGGGGGGCTTAGGACTGGTAATGGGCTATGAGGGGCTAGGACTGGTAATGGGCTGACTGGAAGGGGGGAATTGAACTGCAAATAGCTGATGGGGATGGGGGCTTGGAATGGAAATGGGCTGAGTGGAAGGGGGGCTTGAACTGCATATAGCTGATGGGGAGCGGGGCTTGGAATGGAAATGGGCTGAGTGGGGGGGAGCTAGGACAGGAAATGGGCTGATGGAGGTGCTAGGATAGGACTGGAAATGGACTGTTGGGGGGGTGCTAAGATGGAAATGGGCTGTGGTGGGGGCTTGGAACGAAATGGACTCATGGAGGGGCTAGAACTGGAAGTAAGCTCATTGGGGGCTTGGAATTGAAATGGGCTGAGTGGAGGGGAGCTAGGATTTGACATGGGCTGATGGTGGGGCTAGGAAAGGACTAGAAATCGGCTGATGGGGGCTGGGATTGGAAATGAGCTGATGGAGGGACTCGGATAGGACTGGAAATAGATGGGGGAGCTAGGACTGGAAATGGGCTGATGGTGGGGCTAGGACTGGAAATGGGCTGATGCGGGGACTAGAAGGGAGCGGATGCTGGGTGGGGCTGGAACTAGAAGGGAGCTGATATTGGGGGAGGATTAGAATAGGATGGGGCTGGGAGAGTGAAATGGAGAGGGGAAAATATTTTGTGTGGATAGGAAGAAAAATCTTCAATTGGCCGGGTATTGGAAGAGTAAGTGGGTATTGAGGATGGAGGGGTAAAATTTGAGTGGATGAAATAGGAATGAGGAAAGAGCAAAAGGAGAAAGATTAGTATGTTAAAGCAGATGAAGAGAGAGAATGCAAAAAAACTAGAAGAGAGAAGAAAGGACAAATGGACAGCAGATGATGGAGAGTTAGCAGAAGACACGAAGAAACCAGAAGAAAGTGGCTGGAGCAATTGCAACTGAAAAAATGCACAAAAGGTAGAAAAATATCTCTTTATTTTGAATTTATTAACTGGAATATGTCAGCTCTTGGAAATGTGAATCATTGACATCTGCACTTTATTTAGTACAAGAGGAAATTAATTTATAGTTTTATTTCTACAGTGTTGTTGTACATTCTAAGTTTGGCTTTTGGGGTTCCCAGTTTAATTATTGTCTTCCTGTTTCTAAATTGTGATTTCTTGTTTGGTGATGGTCTATGTTCTGCATGTGTAACTGAGCAGAGGTATTCTGTTTATGTAATTCCTATTTGACATTGACACTTGTTCTCTTTCCCCAGTAGGTCATGTATTGTTATTCTCTGAAATGTATTGGTTTAATATTTGCAGTGTTGCCTTTTGATAGGTAGGGTCTTGTGCTTTATGAGTCCTGGTAGTGCTGTTATGATACGGTGGGTTTGCTATTGGTTCTAAATGGGCAGTGTTTGTAGTAGTTCCTAATGTGCCTTGCGGTTGGCACTGGATTATAGTAATGTAGAAATCTTTTAGCCTTTCTTTATCCATATACTCATTAAGAGGCATGTTTACTAAAAGTTAGTATGGTAACATTATGCAAATATTTACGCAAATGAGGCCCCTTATGCAAATGTGGCCCCGCACCCCCCTTGGGCCACCCCTGCGTGTTAGAGGCGTTCCAGCATTAAGGGGTGCTAGTGGACACTTAACATGTGATAACAGCACATGCTGCATTAACTCTTTCACTACCAAATTTTTTTATTTCAGTAAAAAAATTCCAGAAAGCAGAACTTTGCTTAGGGATAGTAGGAAACAGAAATGTTCACTTGCATTACACTGGAGTTAATAATTAGAAGAGGATTTTTTATCATGGGTCCATTTGGCACCAATGGGACTTAACAGAACTCAATATAAAGAATAAAAGTAAGGCAAGATACATAAAACTAAAAGTTCTTAACAGTTTTATTCAAACTGCTGAAGTGTGATAATTGAGGAAGCAATTTCTTTCCTTTGTAATGCAAAGGAAAACATTGCATTTCATCCTGACATGAGCTTTGCAAACCCTGCACCGTTGTTTCGGGTCCGAGTGAGCTGGAAAGTGTCCTACACCATCATTTCTGATGCTGGCGTTTCGATCAGACTGAACTGATGATTTCTGTTTTGGCAGTGCAGGGGAGTCATCAGGATCATTCACTTCAGGAGAATCCAGCACATTTGATTGTCGCCCTCTTTTTCTTTGCACAAATGACGGCACCTTGTTTTCTTCGATCAGCGACTCACTAATGCTGATAACAAACTGAAGGAGTGAGAACACTCGAGAATTTGGTACAGATTTCTGTTCACAGTGATGTCTGTAAAGCAACCATCCATTCACAACCGCAAGATGAAGGCCCCAGTAAAATATTCTATGGTACCATTTCTTACTGCGATGGTCAGTGCGATATAGAGCCATAAGCATATCAAAGAAATCTACACCTCCCATAGTCTGACTCTAGTCGCGAACAACAGCTGGGCAGGGCACATCAACATAGGCATGCAGTTTCTTGTCCCAGTGCTTGATCATAGAAATTGGATCAACTGATCTCAGTGTTGATGAAAGCTGAACAGCTGAATTATCATACCAATGAACGACTGACAAACCAGAGTTTGCATCAACCATAAAATCACTGGATCCTCAACCTTTTTTCTTTAGTTCTTTTTCCGTTTTCATAATGCATTCTCTGATCCTGTTGTACCGTATTGTCCCAGTAGACAGGATGCTCTGTTCCTTTAGCATCAGCTGAAGCTCCAGAAAAGTGAAGTAGTTATCAAAGTACAGTTTGAAATTCTGAGTGCTAGGCAGTGTCTCGCATAATTTCATAACAAAGTCTCCTGATTGAAATCCACAGCTTTTCTGCACAACAGGAGCCTTGCCTTCATAGAAATGAAAGTCATATGTCACACCACTGACTCCGCATCTAGCAAATACTTTGAAGCCCCATTTCTTAGGCTTCTTTGGAAGGTATTGTCTCAAGGGATTTTTCCATTGTATGATATCATCATCTCATCAATGCTCTGCTTTTCTTCCGGTTCAACCTTTAGGCAAGCCTCTCGAATGAAATCCAGAAGAGGGCGAACTTTAAAATAGCTATCATACAAAGGGTCATTTCTGTCAGTGACAGCCTTGGTGTTGTCGTTGAAGTGCAAAAAACTTGTTGATGTCGGTAAAACGATTTCAACTCATAACGTCTGCAACAGTTGGAAAACGGAGTTCTTCTGACCAGTAGCATTTATAACTGGGTATTGGAACCAGGCCCATCTTCAACAACATTCCACAGTATTGTTCGATTTCTACTGTTGTTGTTCTAAATGAGGACACACACTGAACTGCAAGTAAATTTGTCTGAATCACAATGTGCTCAATAAGTTCAGTGGAAAAAATCTGTGAAAGTATTTTATTGGAGGCTCTTCCTCCTCGGGTGGATCAGAAAATTGTCCCGACCAGATTGGATCGGAGGTGACTTTTGGCTTTATTCTCCTCCATCGAAACATTACTGCATCTTTTGATTTTGATTTATTTTTGAATAATCTCTTCAATGGAACATTATCATCATCATCATCTACACCAGCAACATCAGGATCTTTCTGCTTTGCATGATCCTTCACTGTTGATAATGGAAGATCATTTTCTGATTCGTTCAGTGGATCATCGCTCAACTCATTCATATTATTTTGCATCTCTGGATCCTCTACATCATACTCAGGTTCAGAAATGTCAGTATCTGGTAACAAGACAAGCTGAGATTCCATTTTTTCTTTTCTGTTTTGTCTGCGATGCATATCACAATCCATCATTTTGCCTGCATCAAACATTCAACAAATTTCAGAATGTAACTGAATTACAACTAGATTACTACTTAATTAGCAGATAACATATAAATTTCACATTTAAATCTTAATAACTATGTGGTAAAATTCACAACGTATTACAAACCACCATTTCTGCAGTAACATGTAACAACCACTAAGTACCAATGGTTCCAAATGGAGCCAACTACAATACTGTCTCATTCAACAACTGTTTCAACAAAAAATAGCGATAAAACTGGAAGAAAGGGAAAACAATATCTGTTTGACTTGAGAGAATTTTCCTGATGCAGTGAAGCCTTCAGAACATTAAAATTTAACACTAGAACACTTGCAGTAAAATTTCAAAATGGCTACCAAAACAAAAGCACAGCCAGTGGTGCCACCTAATAAGTTAGTGACTCTAAACTGAATATAGTATTTTATTATGATAATAGTAAGTAAGAAAATGACTTCTGATGTTTACTGGTTTTAATCCCCACTCAGTTTTTACAAGAAAACTACATGGGTTCCAAATGGAACCACTGGGTATGAAAGGGTTAAGGGGTGGTAATGGATACTTACCATGCGGTAACAGGACATTAAGGGGTGGTAGTGTATACTTACTGTGCGGTAATGGGACATGCTACAGGAAGGTGTTTCCACTATCTTCCTTAGTCATAGTTATGAACGATGAGTATTAACTCCTCCAAAAGTTAAGTTGTTCAATACAAACTGTAGGTGATTAGAGTAAAACCTAATCACTTCCAAAGAATATTTCAAAAAGTAAATGCATAATTATTGTAGCAAGCTTTGCAATGTCAAGAAGGTCTCAGACTCAATTCGGCACTTAACTCAACGGCTTACGCCTACAAGCATTTATGTGCCTTATTTTGCATCAACGACCTTCTCATTATAGGCGAGGAGCAATACCACCGGGCCTATGGCTTAAACAAATGCACAAAACTGTACAAAAATTTTTCACTCAGCTCATAGCTCCGTGCATGATGCATGATGTGCATGATGCGCGGCGTCCGAGACCTCGGACCGGTAGAGAAAAGTTTTAGTATACGGAGTATACCGGAGGTATTTTGAAACACGCGGGCAGCAACAAAGCATGGGATAAAGTAAAACTAAGTCCCCTGAGAAAATAGATTGTGAATTGCAAGTGGTACCTTAGGCGAGCGTCGGGATCAACACAGTGCAATGAATGTAACGAGAAGCGGGGAGCTATGAGCTGAGTGAAAAAGCTTGCTACAAAACTTATGCATTTACTTTTTGAAATATTCTTTGGAAGTGATTAGGTTTTACTCTAATCACCTACAGTTTGTATTGAACGACTTAACTTTTGGGGCAGGAAGGTGTTTGGCATACACCTTAATGCAGGAAAACTACTGAAATTCTGAAAGGGGGACAGGGAAGCCATTGGAGAAGGTATGGATGCAAGCACAATTGGTAGCTGTTGGAGTTGACTCACCTGATTCCTGGCAATGTGGCCTATGCTGTTGACTAGGTGAGATATGCGACTGCCTAGTGATGATGGTCAGTGTGGGTGTTGGCTGTGTGTTGGGAGAGAGAGAAAAAGCTTGCACCTTCTCTCTCTGACTGTACCTACTTCGGTCACTGTTTTTATTGGTCAAAATTCCATCACACAGCATAATTTCCACCTTATTATTCTACGTCAAACATCACGTATATTCATAATGTGCATCTCTATGTCATAGGTCATCAGGAGGAGACACACGTGTATTTCCAGACATAACTTCTTGAACAATAATTCTGACACAAGCAGTTTTCACATGTATGTTTCAAAACTGAAGAGAAAGTTCTTCCCTGTACTTTCTGTATTATAAACAAACCTAGTTTCTCTGTTATGTGAAAGTTCAGCATAGTTTTTCAGTAGAGTCTCTCAAGGTCCTTAGCTAAGTAATAGGCCCTGGAATGTCTGAGCTACTGAATCTGTGATGTTAACTTTTTAAGAACATAAGATATGCCATACTGGGTCAGACCGAGGTCCATCAAGCCCAGTATCCTGTTTCCAACAGTGGCCAATCTAGATCATACGTACCTAGCAATATCCCCGAAAGACACAGGTTCCACAATGCTTGTACTGGGTCAAGCATTGATTATCCTGGGTCCTTTTTTAATAGTGGTTTATGGACCTTTCCTCCAGGAACTTGTCCAAACCTTTTTTAAACCCAGCTACACTAACAGCCCTTACTACATCCTCCGGTAACAAATTCCAGAGTTTGATTACACGTTGAGTGAAAAAATATTTTCTCTTATTTGTCTTAAATAATTTACCCTGTAGCTTCATTGCATGTCCCCTAGTCTTTCTATATTCTGATAGTGTAAACAATTGATCCACGTTTACCCGCTCCACCCCATTCATTAATTTATAGACCTCTATCATATCTCCCCTCAGCCGTTTCTTTTCCAGGTTGAAGAGCCCGTGCTTATTTACCGCCTTTCCTGAATCAAAGTGGTTTACAGAGAAGTCAAAGGATTGAACATTACATTAAACAAAAATACATGTAACATTTTGAACAGGGAGTGATGGGGGATAAGGGAAGAATTAACTTAAATCATACATAACAACTATTTATTTATTTAGACAGATTTGTATACCACCTTATCCTACATAACATCAGCACATGGGGTACTAGGACTACAAATATGATCTCCGTTTCTCACCCAAAAAGGAATCCTTTTCTTGCTCATGCCCATACTATCCCTGCATCAGCAGTCCCATTTTTCTGAACATGGGAATCATTAGGGTCCCATAGATTGTCTCCTTTAGCACAAACAGTACATTAGTGCATAGCCTGAATAATCACTATTGCTCTTCTTAATAATCCTGTAAAGCTGTTTATTAATGTGTCTATACCTTATAACATGCAACCTCTGCTCCCTGTACCTTAAGACTGCATCATGTGTTTTTTTCCAGACTGCAGTCACACCAGTTCATGACATACTTGTCACAATCATTCTTCATTATGGACCGCATTGCAGAGAAGAGCAGGATATTTTCTAAGTGCTGGCCTTTGTCCACGTTTCAGCAGAAATAACATGGACATTTCTGGGAAACACTCAATATGTATATGGGCCTTTCCTAAATATGCTTTCTACGTCTCTGCGGCTGACCACCCCCCGTTCCACCCTTTTCCGCCCATGTTCTGAGATCCCCATGCTAGCACCATGGATATGCATCTCAGCAATGTTTCAGAATATGGTCTGGGACATTTTTGTTACATAAACATCGCCACCACACAAACAAACTCCTTATTTGTGTTCTGGAATGATCCTATAGGGAAGTTTAAATACCTCCGTGGCATAAATGTTCACGGAGAGAGCCTCTTTCAATTGAAAGCAAGTTCTGCTATGAGGGGATATGGGATGAGGGTGAAGGGAGATAGATTTAGGAGTGATATGCGGAAATATTTCTTTACAGAAAGAGTAGTGGATCCATGGAATAGTCCTAGTGGAGGTGGTAGAGATGAGGACAGTAACTGAATTCAAAAAAGCATGGGACAAACACAGAGGATCTCTAAAGATAAAAAGGGGACTGTTGTAGTTGTTGATATGGAAGGACAGACTAGATAGATCATGTGGTCTTTTTCTGTTGTCATATAAAAAAACAACAACCCCACTGCAAGCAGGGACCTGTAGTTTTGATTTTTCCATTGCACTCCATAAGAAAAGCAAGACTACATGTCCCTGCATACAATGGGATAAACCCAGGACTGGATCAAGCCTGTCGGGCATATCTGGAACCAGTTGGCAACCTTAGGCATAAGTCCCCAGCTGTTATTGACAGTAGCCCAAATCCCATGCAGCACAGAACAGGCACTCTGCTTCTTGTTCCAGCCCCTCTCTTTCCTGTCCCAAAACTGCCACCCGTTCATGCAAGGGAAGGAGAGAAAGGGCCGATATAGACACAGTAGAACAGTGAAGAGCTATTCTACTGTAGCAGGGAAGTGCACGCAATGAATAAAACCAGGAGTCAGTTCAGGGTCCAAGCCAATTTATTGTGCACAGGCTCAGACAGGAAAGCATCCAAAAAGGACTGAGCAATGGAGTACAGAAGCAAATTCCTTATATACAATTTTCACAGTTTGATAGAGGCAAACTTTCTATTGGTCCTAACGCCCCTTGCACCTGTCCAATCAGGGACCCTCTCTGGGCCTAGCTTCTTGTTCCCCCTTTTCAGACTATTCTAACAAAGGCACAGTCTTAGATATAGATACATTTCTACTTCAAGGCCATTTCTAGCTCAGAGAATGCAGGAACATTTCTATTATCAGCATAGAGGAGTTTAATAAAGGAATTACACAAACTTTTCAAAAGCGGCTTAAAGCAGTTTAAAGCAGATTCTCAAACTCTGGTTCTTTTCAGCACTAGTCTCAGGTGGGGGTTGGGGCCTAGGCCTAGTTTACAGGCCATAGCCTACCACATTCCCCCCTTTGATTATTCTCAGCCTGAATAGAAAGAGGGCGAGAAAATAATCACATAGTAAATTCAGTTCAAACTGAGGCTTCTTCTCGGGGTATAGCCTGATATTGCCACATAGCTAGCACTCTAGTGGCTGTCTTACATTCAACTGTACTGTCTATGATAGAGGGGAACATACGTAAGCAGAGAGGTAGGAAACATGGAAGAAGTAAACACATAGCGATTATAACTAGAACTGCAAACATAAAAGTTTTCAATCCACCTAGGCCTGAAAATAGGGTTCCAGACCATTCACTGAGGTCAAGTCCATTCCAAGTCTGAACTAATACATATGCTTGCCTACGCATATTGTCAGCTATTTCTTCAACAACCTGACCTTGATCATCAATTTGCAAACAACAGTTAGTGAGATTAAACTTACCACACACACCACCCTCAGATGCTAGTAAATAATCAAGTGCTAAGCGGTTCTGGTAAATAGTTGTACACATTTTGGTACTCTGCTTAGCTAAAAGAGTTAGTGCTCTACTGGTTTCATTGGTTATGATTTCTACAACAGCTTTCAAGCGTATAATACGATTCAACATATAAACAGGAGTGCGGTATCCCCAGGTCCCGTCTTGTGCCCAAGTGGCTGGGCCATAATATGAGATAATTCGCTCAGGGGGCCACTCGTCACCCTCCCACTTATCCCATTGTCCAATCTTGAGAGTGCTTCGCTTCCGTCGACCATTGTAGATGGGGAAGCCCAACTGTTCCCCTTGAGAAAGTGGGATAAGGAAGAATGAAGGTCGGATTGTTCTCAAGACACATGCCCCTCCCCAGGTGTTAGGGAGTCGAGCATATGCTCTAGCGCCACAAATCCAATATAGTCCAGGAGGGGCTTCCCAAGTGTTGGTTAGAGCGAGGTTAGTCCATAGCTTGGCTAGATGAGGGAAAGAGACCAAAGAGTTGGAAGGTTCCATAGCATTAACACCTGACCACCAGGATGTCTTCTTGGTGGTGGCATTATAAATTCGTTTTTACAGCTCTACCCTTCAACCATGAGTTCAGATTTTAGTGATCCAAGTACACAAAAGACACACTGTTGCAACGAGGTCTCAGACTATTATCAGGCTACTGTTCAGACCGGACTTGCCGGAATGAACTGCCTTTATTGGCATCAACGACCTTACTCTGTTGTCAACTTAGTGTTTTTTTTCTTTTTCAATATTTTAACTTCAATTTCAATATTTTAACTTATTCCAATGTTTTAACTTATTTAACAGTCCCAAGAATATTGCTCAGTGAACCAGATAATTACTCTGGTAATCAGACTTCATCTCAATTCAAAATTATTTTAAAATTATTTGCTGAAAAACAGCTCTTATCTGGTAGCAGATATCTCTTCAGTGTTGTTACTGTATTTTGATGTAATCCATTCAAATGATGTTCCCATCCGAACAAGTGATGTTCCCGACGCCAAACCAAAGCGCTTCAACGTTTCGCTGATCGTTTCTTCAGGGGAATGAAGCGCCGGGCATTTAATCGCACTTTTCAAACTATAAGGACTGTAAATAAATAGTGCAACAATATAAACTGGCTTCCTTACACCGAACTCTCAATCAATAAGATATTTACTTCACCACTAGTTCAAGAATTGTCATTAAAAGCTGTGTTAAAAAATTCTCACCTCTCTGTATTGCCATGTCAAATTCTTTTGGCAGTTGCTGAAAAACGCCGCGCATGCGGAATGCAGCTATCTGTGGCTTTATCAGCGTACAAAAATTAGCAATGATGAATCGGGAAGAAACTACAGCTGGTTTCTCTTAGCACATATGCCAATCTATCTGAAGATTTAAACCAGTAGGGTATACCGCTTGCAAATTAAATATCCACTTTTGTTCTTGAAAAATAAATTGTTGTTCCCTTGAACGTCCTCCCACTCCTGTAGAAATATATTCAATGCAGAAACAGCGGAGATCCTCAAAAGTGTGATTCAGTTGAAGGCAATGTTCCACCATGGGGGCTTCCCTCCTCTGACATTTCAATCTGCTCCGGTGTTCCTGCATCCGAACGTAAAGGGGACGGACCGTTTTTCCAACATATATTAGCTTACATGGACGATTAAATGGCGTCGGGAACATCACTTGTTCGGATGGGAACATCATTTGAATGGATTACATCAAAATACAGTAACAGCACTGAAGAGATATCATCTGCTACCAGATAAGAGCTGTTTTTCAGCAAATAATTTTAAAATAATGTTGAATTGAGATGAAGTCTGATTACCAGCGTAATTATCTGGTTCACTGAGCAATATTCTTGGGACTGTTAAATAAGTTAAAACATTGGAATAAGTTAAAATATTGAAATTGAAGTTAAAATATTGAAAAAGAAAAAAACCACTAAGTTGACAACGGAGTAAGGTCGTTGATGCCAATAAAGTCAGTTCATTCCGGCAAGTCCAGTCTGAACAGTAGCCTGATAATAGTCTGAGACCTCGTTGCAACAGTGTGTGTTTTGTGTACTTGGATCACTAAAATCTGAACTCATGGTTGAAGGGTAGAGCTGTAAAAGTTTCTGTTATTACTTGCAGTAATTTAGGCTCTATAAGGTGACCACACACGTTATTATAAATTCGTTGACTCAGGCAGATCAGTTGTCCCACTAGTATGGTGAACTGTGGTCCCATTCGGACGAAACAGAGATGACTGACGATGGTGTTGGCCAACACCCATTCACAAGCAGTCTTGTTGAGGGCGGTCTGGTTATAGGGGACAGAGTAGTTAAGTTCTCTTGCTTCCCAGGGCCACTGGTCTCCCAACTTGGTTCCACCACAGAAGAAACAGTTAGAAATGTGGAGACTTGAGGCCACAGCTCCAGCAAGCTCAATGAATAAATTCTGTGTAGTCTGGGGAAGTTCTATCTCCGTCTGCATTGCTTCATAGAAGGTATGGTGTATTTGATAAGGTGAGGAAATGCGGGTTTTGGTGTTAAGTTGTATATGTAGGAAGGTTCCAGGGTCTACTCCCCTTCCCGCTATACGTAAGCCAAATCTATATCCTAACTTCCATTGGCTAGGGTTTAACACAAGGAGCTTCATGGGATTAAAGGTACCTTTCAGACACTTTAGGGGTGTCAGCAATGGCAGTCTTTCTAAATGTGCTTGGCGATGATCTCCATCTTGCCCCTGAGGTCCATCAGTCCAGGTGGCATAGTATACACACTCCCACTTGGGGCAAAAGTAGGCATCTTCAGATGCTTTGACATAAGTAGTTGGGGCACGCATCCCAGTACATATTCCCCACCTGTAGGCTCCTTCGGGGCACATGTATTTTTCATCGTGGTAGAAAATTCGCTCATTGTCAACAGATCCAGAGCTATAGTAGCCATTCCTGCTGATGGCCTCACAGGTATCAAAGTAAAGAGGGGCTGGTTTGGTGGGATCTGTGAGCTGTTGTGTAGCATTCAGGAGGGCTCCATCCTCGTTGTTCCATCGCAACTCCAGAACATGGTATGAGGGGTTCTGTCGGGGGTTAAAACAAGTTCTCACGTTGCCTGTAGTACAGACACTTAATTCCATACCATTATATACACCGGCTAGTCACACCAGTGCAGGTGTAAAAGGAGTGATAGAGCAAAGTTTGGGTAACTTTTGTCCCAACTCGGGTAGTGGTGATACAGGCTGCACAGGGAGGTAAGGCAAAAGTCATTCTAAGGGGCCCCAGGGCTGCCGCAAGCATGATATAAACATATAAAGAAAACATGATTACAGTGTCTTAATAAATTTGTCTAGAAATTGCAAAGTCTTTACTGAAAGTTCTCTTTTTCCACAGCTTCTGCAGTACCAAGACCTGCCAGCTTCCGGGTGGTGGCAGGAGTAGGGCTGTAGATTCTCACAGCAGTGGTTGTCGTTGCAGCGTGAGCCGCAATGGTGACGCTGGGTTGGTGGTTGAAGTCCAGGAATGAAGTTCGGTGGTCGCCGCTGGCTTTACTCGACTGTGATGGATCCAAGGTTCGAATTCTGCAACTTTGACTGCTGTAGGGGTCGATAGTATGATGACATAGGGTCCTTTCCAGTGAGGTGCTAGCGGTGTCTTTCTCCACTCCTTGATCCACACCGACGTTCCAGGCTTATAGGGATGCAGTGGTTTGGTCAGGTTCATGGGTAGCTGGTCTTGTACCCAAGTATGGAGACCCTGCAAAACAGAACCTAGAGCAACTAGTTCTTGTCTGGTGATTTCAGACCCAATTTGACTCATATCCCCTTTTATCCCTTGGACAATGGGCGGAGGTTGCCCATACAAGACCTCAAAAGGGGAAACTCCTAATGACTTGGTGGGGGCTGAGCGTATCCTGAAGAGGGCTATAGGAAGAGCCTGGGGCCACCTCAGGCGAGCTTCCTGACAGAGTTTGGACAGCTGGGACTTCAGGATCCGGTTCATTCGCTCTACTTTTCCTGAACTTTGGGGTCTGTAAGCTATATGTAACTTCCACTGCACCTGTAGGGCTTGGGCCAACTGCTGAGTTACTTGGGACACGAATGAGGGCCCATTATCCGACCCTATAACTAATGGTATTCCAAACCGGGGAATAATCTCATGGAGCAGAATTTTAGTAACTTTCCTGGCTTTCTCAGTTCTGGTGGGGAAAGTCTCCACCCACCCAGAGAATGTACAAACCAGGACTAACAGGTAATGGTATCCATTCGCTCGTGGCATTTCTGCAAAGTCCACCTGGATATTTCCCATGGGGGTAACTCCTACTGACTGAACTCTTGGGGGTGGGTTAGGACCTTGCCGGACATTGTTCTTTGCACAGGTTAAGCATCTGCGGGCCACTGAGGCTGTCAGGGGTCCTAATAACGAGATACAAAAATTAGGTTTTAGAGCTTTCTCCATCGCAGTCTTCCCATAATGTGTGGCTTGGTGGAAAGCTTGAACAAAGGTTGGACCTAATGCTTCAGGGATCACAGTCGGGCCAGGAGGGGACCCGCCTGCTGGCAGTGGTAGCACTATCCATCCAGTCTCTGATAACACTCCCCCTTCTTCTTGACAATAATAGTCTGACTCTCTGGAAGTGTATCGGGGTGTCCATGCACTGAGGGGTACTGGAAATATGGCTGCCTGGACTGTTATGCTAATGGCAGAGACTTTCCCTGTGGTGGCTGCTTCTCGGGCTGCAGTATCAGCAAACCTATTTCCTCGTGAAACTTCTCCTTCCCCTACCTGATGACCTCGGCAATGCATTACTGCAACTTGTTTGGGGGCCCACACAGCATCTAACAATGTCAATATCTCAGGGTCGTACTTGATGGACTTGCCTCCTGAGGTTATTAACCCTCGCTCTTTGTACAGGGCCCCGTGTGCATGCAATGTTGTGAAGGCATACTTAGAGTCTGTGTACACATTTATACGGAGCCCTGTCGCTATTATCAGTGCCCTAGTGAGGGCTATCAATTCAGCCTTCTGTGCTGAAGTTCCCGGGGCCAAAGCTGAGGATTCTATCACCATGTCCAGGGTCACCACTGCATAACCAGCACATCGTCATCCGTTGATGACAAGGCTACTTCCATCCACGAAGAAAGTTCGTTCTGGGTCGTCTAATGGGACATCAGTTAGATCAGGGCGACTTGAGAATACAGTGTCCATAACTTCCAAGCAATCATGATCAGGTGGGCCTGGACCAATTGGTAACAGCATGGCAGGGTTCAAAGCTTGACTGACAATCAACTGCAATCGGGGGTTCTCACATAACATACTCTGATACTTCAGCATCCGTGAATTCGTGAACCAGTAATTTCCTTTGTGTTCCATGAGGGTTTGGACAGAGTGTGGTACTGTAACTTGGAGACTCTGACCCAGAGTGAGCTTGTCAGCCTCACCTGCCAGGAGGGCTGTGGCTCCAACGGCTCTCAGGCAAGGTGGCCATCCTTTTGCAATGGTATCCAGTTGTTTTGATAGGTAAGCTACAGGTCGCTGCCAGGATCCGAGGGATTGAGTCAATACTTCCAAAGCATTTCCACTTGACTCATGGACATAGAGACAAAATGGTTTCTGTACATCTGGCAGGCCCAAGGCTGGTGATGACATCAAGGCTGCCTTCAACGATCGGAATGCTGTATCCTGTTCTGGGCCCCAGCGCAAAATTGGGTATCCATATTCGACAATAGCCTGCAGCTCCCAGGAAGGCCCTCACCTGCTTTCTGGTGGTGGGGGGTAGGGATACGACACACTGCTTCCTTACGCTCCAGACCCAATTTCCGAACTCCTCTGGACAGATGGAATCCCAGGTATTTAACCTCAGTTTGACATAGCTGCGCCTTGGCTCTTGAGACCTTGTATCCGGCTTCGTTCAGGAGGTGCAAGAGATCACTGGTGGCATGCACGCATTCATTTTTGGAGTTGGTGGCTACTAGCAGGTCATCCACATACTGAAGGAGGACTCTCTTTCCTTGAGTCACAGGGTAGCTTGAAAGGTCCTGATTGAGCGCAGCACTGAAGAGAATAGGCGAGTTCTTGAATCCTTGGGGTAATCGAGTCCAGGTGAGTTGGCCTCGCCTTCCTGTGGTAGGGTCCTCCCATTCAAACGCGAACAAGAGTTGACTGGTTGGTGCTAAACGTATACAGAAAAAGGCATCCTTCAAATCCAAGACAGTGAAGTGAGTAGCCTCAGCGGGGATCAGTCCCAGGAGAGTATATGGGTTTGGTACTACTGGATGTATGGTTTCAACTGCATTATTTACTCGTCTCAAGTCCTGCACTGGGCGGTAGTCACCTGTCCCAGGCTTCTTATCTGGGAGGAGGGGGGTATTCCAGGGCGATTGGCACTCTCTGAGAAGTCCGTACTTCAGTAATTTCATTAGATGACAGTGAATCCCTTCAATCGCCGGTCGCGGGAGAGGATGTTGTCTCACATGAACTGTTTCCACTCCTGGTTTGAGGGTGACATGCACAGGAGCTATATTCTTCGCTAGGCCAGGAGGATTATCCTCCGCCAACACCTCGGGCGGAGCTGAGATTCTGATGGGGATACGGGGACTGGCTGCCTTACTTGGGGATGCACTGTAGAACCGCCATTCTTCTTCCCGGGGGACAGTCAGCACCATCAGGCCAGCAGATTTCGAGTTCACAGTCATTTCCATTCCTCCCTCAACAAAGGATATCTGCGCCTGGAGCTTAGCAAGCATGTCCCGGCCCAAGAGGGGGATTGGGCATTCAGGCATGTACAGGAACTGGTGTGTTATTCTCTGTCCCCCTAATTCGCAGGTGCGGTTCTGCAGAAAGGTTCCGGTAGCGCCGGTTCTGGTTCCGGTAGCGCCGACAATAGTGATGGATTGTGAAGACAAAGGGGCCACTGGTCTGGCCACCACTGAATGTTCGGCTCCCGTATCCACCATGAAGTCCATATATTGGTCCCCAATCTTCAAGCTGACCATAGGCTCCTGGGGACCTAGAGGGAGCCCGGTCTGGCCTAGCCTTCATCCATGCTGTAGCCCTCTTCGGCTGCCACTCCCTCTATAGCTGCTTCTTCCTGCTGGAACTGTGTGCTATTCATTCCTCCCCGATGCTGGAATCTTTCCCCTGCTCTTCTCATGCTCCCTCCTCCCCTCCAGGAGGCGGAGTCAAGGTATGTGCATTCATTCTTCCAATGTCCTTCTTCCTTACAGTGGGCGCACTGATTTGCGCCCAATGGGGACCGACTATCTCCTCGGCCCCTTCCACATCCTCGAGTCCTTCGGTTAGAGAAACTTCCTCCACGTCGTTCAATTAAAGCTGCAGCAAGGAGATCAGCTTTCTTCTTCATCTTACATTCACTTTCCTTCTGACGTTCTTGATCACGATTCACAAACACCTTCTGAGCAATTTCCATTAACTGGGCCGCATTCATGCCCGCAAATCCTTCCAACTTCTGCAGTTTCCGTTTTATGTTTCCCTGGGACTGACTCACAAATGCTGCATTTACCATGCGCAAATTTTCCTGGGCCGCTGGGTCATATGGGGTATAGAGTCTGTAAGCTTCAGATAAGCGTTCATAAAAGGCTGCTGGGCTCTCGTCTGGATGCTGGATGACTTCCGCTACTTTTCCGATATTCATGGCCTTTTGGCCCCCTCTCTTCAGGCCTTGTAGTAGGGCCTGGCAGAACCGAGTGAGGGCCGTTGCCCCGGTTGCACTGCTTGGGTCCCACTCGGGATCATCATTTGGGAAATCTGCGGCGGCCGCTTGTGGGGGATCTAGGCCTCTTTCTTCCACGGGATTTTCTTCTAACCATCGGGTGGATGCTTGCACGATCCGTGCTCGTTCTTCGGTAGTGAAAAGGGTAGACAGGAGCTGGTGGCAATCAGACCAGGTAGGCTGATGGGTTTGCATAATACTGGACATGAATTCTGTCAATTCTTGGGGCTTCTCAGTATAGGACGCATAGTGCGTCTTCCAGTTTAATAAATCTGTGGTGGAGAATGGCACATAAATGAGACTAGTTGGCCCCATCACAACTTGGTCCTGTTCGTTAAGGATAGGCAGTCCTGGCACCTGGCGCAATGGCGTCACATGACCATCTCTCTGGCTTGCTGTAGTACTTCTGAGGATGTAATGCAGCCTGGCCTGACGGAATTCAGCTCTCCTGCTTTGATCTTTAGCAGTAAGTGACCCCGAACTGGCAAATGAATCCCTGCTTGTAGTGTCATCGGAGGACTGTGGCCCTTCCGAGGCTCTCTGGATGGAGCTAGGGCTCCCGCTCGGGAGGAGGTGTGCCTCTTCTTGCTGCGGGGGTGGCTGGTGGGTTTGGGGTAAATCGGCGGGAGGGGGTCCTCCTGCGCCAGGCTCGGCCTGGGGTTGTGGCGGAGCTGAGGGGACTGGCCTATAGAGAAACTGGGACAAATAGGTTAGGATATCTGGCGATTCCGGGTCAGAATAGACAGGCCGCTTCTCTTCTCCAGACTTCCGGGCCCCCCTTGTGGTTGCTACCATTATCCTACACTGTTCCTCGTGGCAATGCTTCATCCAGGAGGGCTCTTTCTCACAAATATTTAACCAGGCATCTATATAGGGGAACTGGTCGGGGTGTTCTCTACGTACAATCTGATGTACTCGGGATATATTTCTAACATCAAAGGTACCACCAGGGGGCCACGCAGTGACCAGCACCGGCCACTCCCTGGCACAAAGTACTTCTAAGCGGGACGGGGACATTTTTACTCCATAGTCACCGTCAAAACCTTTCTTAAAATTCTTGATCATACACTTTAACGGAGTTTGCGTAGACTCCGACCCTCCCATAATGACGTACACAACAACAGACAATAGGGGCAGGTGGTCAGGCTGCAGGTAAGGGGTCCGTACAGCCCTAGAGACAAATAGGTAGACAAACACCGAACGCTTCCTCTTTTTCACAACCTGGGCGCGGTCGCCTGGCCAGGAACAGCGCTACTCAGGAGTCCGCTCTCACTTGGCCTGTGTTTCAAGACCTCTCATTCATACACACAATCAAACATGCTAGCAACGTTTTTCCCAAATTCCCAGGCCTACCTTTCTAACCAACAGCAGCCGGTCTCGCACACTCATGCAA
Organism: Ichthyophis bannanicus; assembly: GCA_033557465.1. Taxonomy (NCBI): domain Eukaryota; kingdom Metazoa; phylum Chordata; class Amphibia; order Gymnophiona; family Ichthyophiidae; genus Ichthyophis; species Ichthyophis bannanicus. Next base: position 393,593,074 of record CM066036.1, read on the forward strand.
GATGCTTCGGACTGCTGAACCAAGGGCAGTAGTTTCGGCCTCGCGCACTCATGCAAGGCGTACTCGGACTTGCCCAGAGAGGTGATCAGACTTTCGGTACCGTACCCATTTAGTCTCGCGCACTCTTGCAAGACGTTCCCCAAGCTAGCTGACTAGATAAAGTTCTACTCACCGGATCCGGTACCCACTACAGAACCAGTTCTTGGGTTGAATCCTGGACTCCCCTCGGGTTCGGAGGTGTTGGCCGGCTGGACCCAGTAATCTGCCGAGGCAAGGCGGAACCCTCTCCGATGCAAGAGGACCGGTGGCGCCTGAGGTTTCCCCTGCGGTCGGGCAGACACGGTCCCAACCGGGCCAAACCTTGAGGCGGTAATACGTGGTATATTCACTTGAATACCATCCACTACTCGCACGTTCCCGGCCAACGCACCAGGAATATGTAGCAGGGAAGTGCACGCAATGAATAAAACCAGGAGTCAGTTCAGGGTCCAAGCCAATTTATTGTGCACAGGCTCAGACAGGAAAGCATCCAAAAAGGAGCAATGGAGTACAGAAGCAAATTCCTTATACAGTCAAACCTCGGTTTTCGTATGCCCTGGTTTTCGTACGATTCGGTTTTCGTTGACTTTTTTCTTCAAGATTTTGTTTCGGTTTTCGTACGTTGTCTCGGTTTTCGTACAGCATTTTACCCCCCCCCCCCCCCCGTACCTGCCATGGATTAGTGTGAGCCAGCGATCTCCCACGGAGCTTGAGCCAGCAATTCTGCGGGACCTCTGGGGAGCCGAGGAGTTCAACGCTCCAGCGTGGCCTGCCCGAAACTGCTTCCTGCCCCGGACTCTCCCCCGATTGACGTCTGCCTGCTGCCTCTTCCCCTGCACATCCTTGAACCGGGACAGGAGCTGGTGACCGAATCTGCTTCTCCTTGGCGGCCCAGTCTCCCGCCGGGGCCCCTGCCCTCCCGATTGGATTCTGGGTGTCCTGCAGGCCTGCACACGCGGCCTCTCCTTGAAACCTTGCAGTCTGCAGCTGCAGGCTCCTGCTGGCACAGCCCCACGCTGTTCTCTGACTCTCACCTGTGTCAGGCTGCTACCTTAGGGGGGCCGGAGGCAGCCTAAGACTCTCTGTCCCACTGTTTCTCAACTGCCTGCTGCTTGGCTGACACTGCCTCTCCACCTCTCCCGACACTGTGTAGGAGTGGCTGCCCTACAGGCTGGTGTGACTTCGGGCACTGTCCTCTTTCTGGTGCCCTTACTTTTGCTGACATTGGCACTACCTCTCCTGACACTGTGAGCTTGGTAACTGGGTGTGATGGCTGCTAAGTTAAAAGGCAGGCTGGAGCCCCGATTGTGCAGACGGCCAAGATGGCTGTTCCCACCTCCGCTGCTGGTGGTGATTGCTCGATCCCCAGAGGGGACAGCAGCTGGAGCTGGCTGGAGTGCGTCCCATATGCCAACAAAAGTCTTCAATAAAGGTAAAAGTGATGTTACATGCTCATTTATCCATTTCATTAGTCATTTATATGTATTTCTCATTGTTTTCTGTATGTAAAAAGATAGTTATTCTCTATAAAATGTATTTTTTGTCAATATTTTTGGGTGTCTGGAACGGATTAATTGAATTTACATTATTTTTTATGGGAAATCTTGCTTCGGTTTTAGTCCGTTTCGGTTATAGTCAGACTTTTTTGAACGGATTAATCATGAAAACCGAGGTTTGACTGTATACAATTTTCACAGTTTGATACAGGCAAACTTTCTATTGGTCCCAACGCCCCTTGCACCTGTCCAATCGGGGACCCTCTCTGGGCCTAGCTTCTTGTTCCCCCTTTTCAGACTATTCTAACAAAGGCACAGTCTTAGATATAGATACATTTCTACTTCAAGGCCATTTCTAGCTCAGAGAATGCAGGAACATTTCTATTATCAGCATACAGGAGTTTAATAAAGGAATTATACAAACTTTTCAAAAGCGGCTTAAAGCAGTTTAAAGCAGATTCTCAAACTCTGGTTCTTTTCAGCACTAGTCTCAGGTGGGGGTTGGGGCCTAGGCCTAGTTTACAGGCCATAGCCTACCACACTACTGCATGTCTCAACCCCTCTTCTCCTGAATTCCCCCCTCCCTCCACACATATATATTTATATATATATATATATATATATATATATATATATATATATATATATATGCTACCTATCTGCTCCAGCTCCATTCCTCTTGTCTCCATGGCAACAGGCAGCAGTTAGAGAGATAGGAGAGAGAGGACTGGAACAAATATAGGCAGCTTTCTGATAGAAAGCATAGTTGCTTACCTGTAATGGGAGTTCTCTGTTGACAGAAGGGATATGCAGCCACACTCTTACTCTGACTGAACCTGAGTGCCTGGATCTCCCATAGCTGAGAAAAGCAAAGGTTTGCCTCCCTGAGAAGTGTGTCTGCTTCCCGCTTGCTGGTCCCCGTAAAAACAGTTCATAACATAGCAAGGAATGAAAAAGTACAGAAATAGTTTTGTGGATGCCATGGTGAGCCTGTTGAAGAGATGGTGGTTGGGTGAGTATGGCTGCATTACCCCATTATAGGTAAGCAAAGCAACTATGCTTTCTCTGGAGACAAGCAGGAAGATGCAGGCACACTCTTAATGTGAGGCCAGAGCTGAGGGCCACTGTAGAAAAAATACTTCTCTTCTTTTTTTTGCGGCTCAAGCAAGAGACAGGTGGATGATATGAATTAGGATGCAAAGAGGTTTCAAAGGACCACTTGTACAAAGGCAAAGTCCTTTCAGAGGAGTGGTTAATGCTATGGTGCTTGGTGAAAGTATAAAGTGTCATCCAGGCCACTGCTTTGCAATTTTCTTGAGAGGAGACGGCCGCTAGACTTGTGATGGAGGCGGCTATGGCGGCCGATGTGCCCTGGGGACGGCAAGGTGGCTTGCTCATAGCTATACAATGCAGTCCGTTATCCAGGAAGAGATAGTGTGCTTGGAGGCTGGCTGGCCTGGGTTATTGGGACTGAATATCAGGAAAACTTGTGAAGAATGGCAATTTTCTTGAATGTGATGAAGATAGTAGAGAAGGGCCCTCCTGCAATCCAACATATATCTTCCAGGGAGCCTCTAGATGGATTTGGAAAGAAGGCTGGAAGGACAATTGGCTGGTTGAGGTGTAATTCTGAGACCACCTAAGGGAGGAACTTGTGGTGAGTCCTGAGGATGGCTTTGTCATGGAGAAATAGTGTGTACGGAGGATAGTGGACTAGAGCATGCAGTTTGCCAAGTTGTCTAGCCAATGAGATAGCTACCAGGAATACTGTTTTCAACGTGAGGAATTTGATGGAGGTAGATGCAATGGGCACATAAGGGGGTTGCATTAACCCTAAGAGGATGACTTTGAAGTCCCAGACCGGTACTGATAGGCGAATCAGAGGTCTGAGGTTCAAAAGTCCTTTCATAAATCTGGATACCAGAGGTTGAGTGGAAATAGGCTTCCTGTCAATTGCAACATGGGAAGCTGCTATTGAGGAGAGATGATACTGGACAGAGCTGATCTGCAGTCTGGAGTTGGATAGATGGAGCATCCACTCTGGCCGCATTGGTGATGTCTAGGGCAGAACTCATCTCCTAACCCAGCCATCGGATTGTTTCAGTCACACTCAAGGAAGGGAACTCCCCCTGCACACGGTGGTAAGCAATGCCCCAGTGCAAATGTCCTCAAGCTTGGCTCAAACTTACTTTTAAAAGCAGCAGGAAATCTTCCCTTTCCACTCCAGCTGCACTGGGGACATCCAGGGCAGAACTCGGCTCTTAATCCAGCCATTGGATCGCTGTGGTCATGCTCAAGGAAGGGAAACCCTCTGCACACATTGGTAAGCTCCGCCCTAGTTCCGACATCATCAAGCCTGGCTCAAACTTACTTTTAAAAGCCTCAGCACTGTAGGCGTGCCGGTACCCGGTGTGCCCACACCTTAAGGCTTCACCAAAGGGCCCATAAGCATGGCCCTTAGTGTGGCCCAAAATGGTGGGAGGCCACATTCTATGGAGTCATCCAAGAATTATTTACACTGGCTGTAAAGTACCTACCCTGCTTACTCAAGAGTTCTAATTAGATACAGTGAGTCACTATAAACTTCTTTGATGTGACATAAACCTTCTCTAAGCTATAGTGACAGCTTAATATGCTCCACTAATACAGGTGTCCTCACACATGCTCCTGCAGCTTCTATATGGGAACTATCTCCCCTTCCTGAGATATCTCTCCCTCTGGATTGTTTAGATACCGAGCACCCCTCTGAAAGCAGTTAATGCTGACAATAGACCTACTAAGTTTTAAATACTTTTTCCTTGAATAAAAATGATTAAAAGGATGCTGCTGTCACAAAAGAGTGGAAACACCATCTCCTGATGGTTCATCCGACAAAAATACATTGGTGTTAATTTGATATACCTGCTCATTGTTGTTGTCCTTTTGGTTTTGGATAACTGCTGTGGTCAACTCACTTGGGTTTTTGTATTTTTGAATATACCTACTAAAGCATCTTTCTCTTTCCAGCACCCCTTTGGGAGTTTTCATCATGATGTTAAGTCCCCTGTCCCATCTTCAGAGTACTGTTTGGAGTATTCCCCCCAATGTACCTCACCCTCCTAGGTAGGCCAACTCTAGACAACCTGCTTCCTGGCATTGTCAACTAGAGGCCAACATAAGGGCCCCTAGGTGTGAGCCATAACCAGGATACTGTAATCTACTAATTTACCTAAATGCATCAACCCTTGACAGAGCTTCCATCTTGAGGCAAAAGCTCCAGAGCGAATTCAACTCTTAATAGCTCACCCTCAACTCCCACTGACTACTCACCATACACGCCTTATCAGATTGTTATTGCAAAATCATTAACCAACCAAACCATATCTCAACGAAACATGTTCACATTTCATTTCATCCTAAACATTCTTATCTGTACCAGTCTATTGCTCTCCCTTTTATTCCAGGCTTCATATCTCATTTCTAGCTCAAGCCAAATTCCAATTATTCGGGGATACAACAGTCACAGAATAAAATGCCCACTCCACAGAATGAGAAACAGAAGTCAATGCACCCTGATGCACATTCCACTCTACGATAAGGCTACGCTGGAGCAGGACTCAAATACTAAAAATGAACCTCTCCTCCTAAAAGGCATGCTAATCAAAGCATGATCAGCCAGAAATAAGACCCAAATCCTTACTGAATACCTAACAGATTACATCCTTGACATCATGGGGGTCATTCTGTTCCATGAATAGTGGGGATGGATATCCTGTTGGGACGTCCATCCCTGCTATTCGCCCCCCCTGCCAGCCTCGCATTTGTATGGGCAGGCTTAGAGGGGGTGGGAGGGGGCGTTCTGAAAGTGGAATGAGGGCGGGGCATGGGCAGTCTGCAACCTGGACATACAGGTCCAATTCTGAGGTCGGTCCTGTACAACCGGGGCCATGAACTTAGACGGGGGACTTATTCCACTGCAGAGGTGGAATAAGTCCACCTGGATGTTGGGGGATCCTGTCTCTGGGCTGCAATGGAAAGGTAGGGGGAGCAGGACGTTCACCGCAGCTGGACCCTGGCCATGGGAGGTGGATCGTGGATCCGGCTGTGGGGAATGAAGAACATCAGCGGTGGCCGGCATTCGCAGCTTCTCAGTGGAGCCATGGCGACAGGACACCATGGCACTGCGGCTCCATTCAGGAGCCTGAATGAGGTAGCCAGGGATCTGCTATGTGTGCAGGCCGATTGGAATCGGGGTCAGACCTGCACGTTCAGGCCCTAGACCCGATTCTGATCTTGTGGGTACGCCTAGCCCTCTGTGGGATCAGAATCAGATCTACCTCTGAGTGTTCTGATTCCGATCGGACTCACAGGGCCTGGATGGCCACATTGGAATGTGTCTCTATGTGTATAACTGAATCCTGGTTTGCTGAAACAGACTCTATACTCATAAATTAATTAAAATTTCCAAATTATGATATATTTAACTGCCCCAGAGTTTGCTACAAAGGTGGTGGTGTTTTTATCATTGCCAAAAGCCATTTACATTTCCACCAAACGTCTTCAACTGGCACAGGTAGCCTTGACATAATCACTGTATCCAACAAGAAGCTGTCACATACAAATCTCCCATGGCAAGCAACGGCGAGCTAGCTGTGCTCCTCGGAGTGGTGTGCTCATATTTAAATCCAAGTTGCCAACTTACACTCATGGGTGACCTAAATTTATCCACTGTTCCACATAAACAAACTAAGGACTTTCGGAATACAGTGGAGAACCTTAACTACACACAAATGGTCTACTACCCAACACATGAAAAAGGAAATATCCTTGATCTTATTTTTGTCCCATCTCAACTTCTTGATAGACTCGTTATGCCAGACCCCCAGCTAGCACAAGTTCCATGGTCAGACATCTATACCATCACGTTACACCTTCCTTACAGTATATCAGACTTCCTTTCTAGATAAAGTCATCCCCCACCTGAACACAGACTCCAATGACTTGGACCTCATCGCTAATAACTGACATTATAATAAAAAAAACACTACTGCACCACCATCCAAATCAACCTGTCCTCACCACAATCACCATACCTAATCTTAAAAAATCTAAACACGAATTCAGAAAATTAGAACGCAGATGGGGACATAATCAAACTGTGGGCTGTCAACATATTCTGAAAAAATGAAAAGGTTATAGATCATTTAGTATCCTCATCTGTTCCTTACAGTATTTAAGAACGTTGTATGCAGGTAAACAGAAAGCTAGCCCATATTCATAAAAGATCTCCAAATGAGAATAACGAGTGAAGTGATCAAATTTGCAGATGACACAAAATTATTCAAAGTTGTTAAAACCCAAGAGGATTATGAAAAATTGCAAGAGGATCTTGATAAATTGGAAGATTGGAATTTCAAATGGCAAATTAAATTTAATGTGGACAAGTGCAAAGTTATGCACCTAGGAAAGAACAACCAAACTTTGGTTGCATGATACCACCTTAGAAACCACCACCCAGGAAAAAGATATAGGTGTCATTGTGGATAATACATTGAAACCCTCTGCCCTGTGTGTAGTGGCAGCCAAGAAAGCAAATAGAATGCTAGGAATCATAAGCAAAAGAATGGAGAATAAAATCAAGGATATTATAATGCCTCTGTATCGTTCCATGGTGCGCCCACGCCCTGAATATTGTGTGCAATTCTGGTTGCCGTATCATAAAAAGGATATAGCAGAATTAGAAAAAGTACAGAGAAGAGCCACCAAAATGGTAAAGGGGATGGAAGGATACCCCCTATTAGGAAAGGCTTAAAAGGTTATGGCTCTTCAACTTGGAAAGGAGACAGCTGAGTGGAAATATGATAGAGATCTATAAATTAATGAATGGAGTGGAACAGGTTAACGTAGATCGGTTATTTACGCTATCAAAAAGTAGAAAGACTAGAGGACACACAGTGAAGCTAGAATGTAACCGATTTAATACTAATAAGAGAAAATATTTTTTCACTCAACGCGTAATCAAACTCTGGAATTCGTTACCAGAGGATGTAATAAAAGTTGTTAGTGTAGCTGTAGTTCCTGGAGGAAAGATTCATAAACCATTATTAAAGAGGACACGGGAAATCCACTGCTTACCCCAGGACGAGCATTGTAGAACCCGTGTGCCTTTTGGGAACCTGTCAGGTACTTGTTACCTGGATTGGCCGCTGTTGGAAACAGGATATTGTGCTTGATTGACCTTGGTCTGATCCAGTATGGCATTTCTTATGTTCTTATGTTTTTATGTTAATGTTGGGGAGCTGAGAAGGAGATTTGATGCTTAGGGAAATGAGGCAGAGTTTGAATGCAAGTAGGACCATAAGGAAGGGTGAATGCTGAGGTGAGGGGATAGTGACTGCTGTCTCCTCCCTTTATCTTGTTTTCCAGAATTTGGGCTATCTATCAACTTGCAATATAAAATGTAAATAGTTCCATAACTACCACTGTTGTTGACTTGTATAGCGTTACCCCTGTTACATTCCCAAGTTACAGATCCTGTTACAATGTAAGCATAAGATCTTTGTTCTGATGCAATTTTTGTTATTTGTAAACCGCACTGATACTAAAAAGCACGGTATATAAGAACTGTAAATAAAATAAATAAATAAAATCTAGCATCTTTTTTCTCCTAAAGTTCTGTTATAGATGTGGGAGGACCAGGACTAGGATAGGGAGGTGAATAGAAAATGCATGAAAACGTATGGTGCGTATACATAAGAATCATGATCGAGAAGAGGCAGTGTGTGAAAGTATGAGGGAAACTGCAGGGGCACAAGAGCTCTGCAGGGGTACAAGAGAAATGGTAGAAAGTGGTTTAGGGGTGTGACAGTTGGAAGGGGAGGGTGTGTGCAAAAAGATCCAGAGGTGATGATGTGGGAGTAAAAGAAAGTCTGAGTTGGAACTGGAGCAAGGGTGAGGCAAAAATGCAAATGGTGGGAATTTATAAGAGGTAGTTATAGGTGATGAACAGGGTCAGGGCCAGAAGTTGTAAAGCGGAGAAAGTTGACAGAGTGACCGAGATGGTGATTTAGAGGGTTGAGGATGGAAGAAAGAGAAATAGCAATAGAAAGAGGGAGGAGTGGCTCAGTGGTTGGGACAGGTTACCTCAGGCCAGAAGGCCAGGGGTTCAATTCCCGCATGGGGACAAGCAACTTTAGGCTGGAGGGACTGGAGTCTCTAGTCTCATGGCCACTCCTTGTGGCCTTGGGCAAGCCACTTAACCCTCCATTGCTTCAGGTACACTTAGATTGTGAGCCCTTTGGGGACAAGGGAATAAAAAGTACCGGTTAGTATACATGTAAACTGCACTGATTCTAAAGAGCGTGGTATAAAAAAGAAATAAATAAATAAAAAAAAGGAGAAATAGGGATGGGTGGGGTGGGCATGTGAGAGCCAGAAAGAGTAGAAGGGAGAGTCTATGAGTAGGGCCAGCCTGTCCATTGTGCGAGAATGTTGTTTGCACAGGGCCCCATGCGAACTTCATTCTCACACAGTGGTGCTCTTGAAATCCAGGCTTCAGAGGGAGCCAGGGAAGCCCATGTGAGGCCCCAGCTAACCTCTGCACAGCCACCAGCATGAAGAGCAGTGTTTTCCCTCATGCTGGCAGCTGTGTTCTTGTGAAGTATGCGAGTGCTGGGAAGTGCCCTTTAACTTTTCCTGGTATTCAGCGTGCTTCACTAGAACACCGCTGCCAGCGGGATGGAAAACACTTTTCTTCACACAGATAGTTGTGCAGAGGTGAGCCGGGGCCTCACGTGGGCTTCCCTGGATCCCTCTGAAGCCGCTTAGAGAGGCGTGGGGCTCTTCGGGAGGGACGGTCTAGGACAGGACTGTAAATGGCCGATGGGGAGGCTAGGATTGGAAATAGACTCATGGGGACTGGAAATGGACTGATGGGGTCTGGAATAAGACTGGACATGGCTGAAGGGCTAGGATTGGAAATGGGGGGATGGGGGGAGCTTGGACTGGAAATGGGCTGATGGGAGAGCAGGAATAGGACTGGAAATGGTTGATGGGGGGGGCTAGAGCTGGAAATGTGCTGATGGGGAGGGCTAGGACTGGAAGTGGGCTGATAGGGGCTAAGTTTGTAAATGGGCTGATGGAGAGGAGCTTGGATTGGAAATGGGCTGATGGGGGGCTAGGACTGGAAATGAGCTGATGTGGGGGCATGGGAGAATGGGACTAGAAGGGAGTGGATGCTGGGTGAGGCTGGAACTAGAAGGGAGCTAATGTTGGAGGAGAACTAGAAGGGGATGGGGCTGCGGGAATGAGGATGGAAAGGGGAAATGTTATTTTGTGTGGGAGGGAAGAAAAATCTACGCTTGGCTCGGTATTGGGAGAGTAAGTGGGGATTGAGGATGGAAGGGTGAAATGTGAGTGGATGATAAAAAAAGAAAGAAAGAAATGGAGGAAAGAGCAAAAGGGGAAAGATCTGTATGTTAAAGCAGATGTAGAGAGAGAATGGAACAAATCTAGAAGAGAGAAGAAAGGACAAATGGACAGCAGATGATGGAGAGTTAGCAGAAGACACGAAGAAACCAGAAGAAAGTGGCTGGAGCAATTGCAACTGAAAAAAAATGCACAAAAGGTAGAAAATATCTCTTTATTTTGAATTTATTAACTGGAATATGTCAGCTCTTAGAAATGTGAATAATTAACATCTGTGCTTTATTTAGTACAAGAGGAAATTAATTTATAGTTTTATTTCTACAGTGTTGTTGTACATTCCAAGTTTGGCTTTTGGGGTTCCCAGTTTAATTATTGTCTTCCTGTTTCTAAATTGTGATTCCTTGTTTGGTGATGGTCTATGTTCTGCATGTGTAACTGAGCAGAGGTATTCTGTTTATGTAATTCCTATTTGACATTTGTAAAATTGCATAAATATAAAAAAAAAAAAAGAAGAGAGAAGAAAGGACAAAAGGACAGCTAGCAGAAGACCCGTAGAAACCAGAAGAAAGTGACTGGAGCATTTGCAAATGAAAAACATAAGATATGCCATACTGGGTCAGACCAAGGTCCATCAAGCCCAGTATCCTGTTTCCAACAGTGGCCAGTCTAGGTACCTAGCAGTTTCCCCAAAAGATACGGGTTCAACAATGCTTGTACTGGGACAAGCAGTGGATATTCTGGGTCCTTTTTAATAATAGAAACACAGAAACATGACGACAGAAAAAGACCACATGGCATATTTAGTCTGACGTTCCATATCAACCACTACAACAGTCCCCTTTTTCCTTTAGAGATCCTCTGTGTTTGTTCCATGCTTCTTTGAATTTAAATACTGTTCTCATCTCTACCACCTCCACTGGGAGACTATTCCACGGATCCACCACTCTTTTTCCCTAAAGAAATATTTCCACATATCACTCCTGAATCTATCCCTTTCACCCTCATCCCATGTCCCCTCGTAGCAGAGCTTGCTTTCAATCGAAAGAGGCTCTTCTGTGCATTTATGCCATGGAAGTATTTAAACATCTCAATCATATCACCTCTATCCCGCCTTTCCTCTAAGGTGTACATATTAAGATCCCTAAGTCTGTCCTCATATGCTTTATAATGAAGACCACTAATCATCTTAGTAGCCACCCTCTGCACCGACTCAATCCTGTTCACATCCTTTTGAAGGTGCGGTCTCCAGAATTGCACTCAATACTCCAAATGAAGTCGCACCAAAGACTTAGATAGAGGCACTATCACCTCCTTTCTTCTGCTGGCCATTCCTCTCCCTATGCACCCAAGAATCCTTCTAGCTTTTGCTGTCACCTTTTCTACCTGTTTAGCTACTTTAAGATCATCAGACATAATCACGCCTGGCTCCTGCTCTTCTTTAGTGGACAAAAGTACTTCACCCCTATACAATATTGCTCCCTTGGATTGCTGCAGCCCAAATGCATGACTTTGCATTTTTTAACATTAAATCTCAACTGCCAAATTCTAGACCATTCTTCAAGCTTAGCTAGATCCCTCCTCATGTTATCTATACCTTCCTGGGTGTCTACTCTATTGCAGACTTTGGTATCATCCACAAAGAGGCAAGCCTTACCCGACATTCCTTCTGCTATATCTCTAACAAAGATGTTAAAAAGAATCGGACCAAGGACAGATCTCTTGGGCACACCACTGGTAACCTCCTTCTCTTCAGAGTGAGCTCCATTTACCTTTGTCGCATCCCACTCAACCAATTTCCAACCCACTCCCACTCAACCAATTTCCAACCCAAGCAGTAACTTTAGGATCCATCCCTAGGGTGCTCAGTTTGTTTATAAGTTGCCTGTGAGGAACGGTGTCAAAGGCTTTACTGAAATCTAAATACACCACATCTAGGGCTCTCCCTCGGTCCATCTCCCTGGTAAAACAGTCAAAGAAATCAATCAGATTTGTCTGACAATACCTGCCTCTGGTGAATCCATGCTGCCTCAGATCCTGTAATCTGCTGGACTCCAGAAACCTCACTATTTTCTCTTTCAGCAGCGTTTCCAATAATTTACTCACCAACGAAGTTAAACTAACCGGCCTGTAGTTTTCAACCACATCCTTCCGCTTTTGTGTAAAGGCACCACATGAGCCTCTCTCCAGTCCTTTGGCACCACTCCTGACTCCAACGAGGCATTGAAAAGGTCAGTCAGTGGAGCTGCTAGAACGTCCCCAAGTTCCCTCAGTATTCTAGAATGTATCCCATCCGGTCCTATCACTTTGTTTACTTTAAGTTTAGCTAGTTTCTCATGATCACAGTCTTCTGAAAATTGTTCCCCTCGCTTCTGATCCTGTTTGTGGGTATTTTCTGAGGTCCTGCTCCTGGTTCTTCATCTGTGAACACAGAACAGAAATATTTGTTAAGCAATTCTGCTTTATCCTCATCAGCTTCTACATATTATTCCCCTTCACCCTTGAGTCTGACAATACCACTTTTGCCCTTCCTCTTCTCACTAACATCTGAAAAATGTCTTATCCCCCCCATTTTATTGCATTGGCTATTTCCTCCTCTTTTTGAATCTTTGCTTTCCTGACTACTTTGCTAGTTTTTCCAAATATAGATGCCTGTCTTCCTCTCTCTGTGATCTCTTGTATTTCATGAAGACCTCCCTCTTTGTTTTCACCTTTTTAGCTACTTCTTTCAAAAACCATAGCGGTCCCCTTTTCCTTTTAGCTTTATTTACCCTTTTAACAAAAAGGTTGGTTGCCCATAAAATATCCCCTTTGAGTATTGCCCACTGTTTTTCTATATCCCCCAGCTGTTTCCATCCCGCTAATGACTCACTGAGGTATTGGCCCATCTTGGCAAAGTTACTTTTCCTAAAGTCTAAGACCCTTGCTTTTGAATGGATTCTATCAGCCCTGTTCCTAATACTGAACCACACCATCTGGTGATCACTGGATGCAAAATGATCTCCCACTATAGCATCAGAAACACTTTCACTATTGGTAAGCACCAAGTCCAGTATGGCCCCTGCACGTGTGGGTTCTGTTACCAATTGCCTGAATAGTTCTCCCTGTAAAGAATCCAGGATCTCCTTACTTCTAGATGATACTGCAGCCGGAATGTGCCAATCAACATCTGGCATATTGAAATCCCCTATCAGTATCACTTCCCCTTTCCTAGCAATGCTGCGTATGTCTTCAATTAACTCTCCGTCCACCTCTTCCTCCTGTGAGGGAGGTCTGTATATCACGCCAATGCAAATAGATTTCTCTTTCCATCTTTCTAGTTGAACCCATAGTGCTTCCTCTCTCCCTTTTAAGCTCTGTAGTTCCAAAGCTTTAATATTATTTTTTACATATAATGCTACTCCTCCTCCCCTTCTTCCTACCCTGTCCTTTCTGAATAAAGTATAGCCTGATATAGTTACATCCCAGTCATGGTTTTCTGTGAACCATGTTTCTGTAACTGCCACTAAATCCAAGTCAGCCTCTCCCATTAAAGCTTCAACATCTGGGATCTTATTTCCCGTGCTATGGGCATTTGTACACACTGCTTTCCATATGTTGCCCCTTTTACCCATTTCCATAAAGGTATTTAATGTTTCACTTACCTGGGGGCTTTCTTCACCCATCCCAAATGTATCTAGTTTAAAGCCCTCTTCAGTAGATTAGCCAGTCTGCTACTGGTTTATTGACCTTTCCTCCAGGAACTTGTCCAAACCTTTTTTAAATCTGGCTACACTAACAGCTTTTACTACATCCTCCGGTAGCAAATTCCAGAGTTTGACTACACATTGGGTGAAAGAATATTTTCTCTTATTAGTGTTAAATAGATTACCATGTAGCTTCATTGCATACCCCCTAGTCTTTCTATATTTTGATGGCATAAACAATCGATCTTCGTTTACCCGTTCCACTCCATTCATTAATTTATAGACCTCTATCATATCTCCCCTCAGCCGTCTCTTTTCAAGGTTGAAGAGCCCTAACCTTTTTAGCCTCTCTTCATAGGGGTATCCTTCCATTCCCTTTACCATTTTGGTGGCTCTTCTTTGTACCTTTTCTAATAACACTATGGGGTATGTTTACTAAACTGCGGTAATGTCACCTGCATTAGGTTCCATGGTAAAGGTACAGATGCCCATATAAAGGCGTGGGTGGTGCATCGTTACAGCAAGCCATATCAGCTAACTCACGTTACAAGGTGCCTTAGACTAATGTGTGTTACAAGGCGCCTTTATAAGGCACCCTACAGCACAAACACCCCCCCCCCCTTGCCATGCTGACATGACCATATGCTGTCAGTGCTAGTCGTGCGTGGTCCCAGGCCATCCACTGTGCAGGTAGGCAGGTGCCTGAGGTGGCAAGGCATACATGGACATCCACACATCCCCCCATCACTGCCTACCAATGTTATGTCCCTTCCACATTGGGGGGGGTGATGGCTGGGGGAATGTCAGGCTGGTGCTCTAGCAACTATTGGCTTGGGTGGACAGGGTAGATGTAGGTGGAGTGTGTTGTTACTGCCGACTGTAGACAGGCTAGGGTATGTACCTCAGGTACGGTGTACCCAGTTTGGCCTACTGGGTGTATATATGTTTCCGACAATGTATGGGCACACCCTGCAATGCCTTACTAGGGGCTGCCGTAAAGTGTGTTCAGTTAGCTGGGTCTATGAACTGTTTGGGAGCCATCCTGGGTGTGGTCTATTGACCCTTGTTAGTGTGGTCCCCAGATGTGCACTGCTTGCCATATTACAGGCATAGTGGTACCTGTGTGACTTTTGGGCTACTTGCTGGGTAATGTCCCCTGGATAGGACACTGTGGAACACGGACTACTAGGCATGTTTGGCCCTGGTCAGCTGCTGTCCTGCTGATTTCCAATTTCTATGTTACTATGTGCCACCTGGGTGACGGGCAAGTTCACCTTGTGCCCCAGCTGTCCCCACTGCATGTCCCGCCTGCAGTCCCCCTATGCCCCATTTGCATCATCACCATAGTGGCCTTTCATACTTGGCCACTATACTGTTGCTGCACATGGAGCACTCTTATTACCTTTCTCGGGCTCCCTGCCTAGGCTATACATTGCTGACACTGAAATGGTTTCTCTCTCCTGCAAATGTGCATCTAACGGCAGGTTTTCATTCACGGTAGGATTCAGCCCTTCAGTTCAGCGCGTTATTGTGCAGGGAGCCTCTCCCCGCCCACTACCCTCCCATTGACCCCTGCTCTCCGCCCTCTCTTCTCCCTCTGCGGTGTGTACCGTGCCGCGGAATGCTTCTGCACAGGTTGTAACGTTACTGTGCGGTAACGTTACCTAACGCGCAGTAACGTTACCTAACGCGCGGTCCGTAATGTTACCGCAGTTTTGTAAACATACCCCTATATCTTTTTTAAGATACTGTGACCAGGATTGCACACAATATTGTAGTCACACCATGGAACAATACAGAGGCATTATAATATCCTTTGTTTTATTCTCCATTCCTTTCCTTATGATACCTAGTATTCTATTTGCTCTTTTGGCTGTCGCTGCACACTGGGCAGAGGGTTTTAACATGTTACCCATGTTATGCTTCCTAGGTGCATAATTTTTCACTTGTCCACATTAAATTTCATCTGCCATTTGGATGCCCAGTCTTCTAATTTATCCTCTTGCAATTTTCCACAATCCTCATGGGTTTTAACAACTTTAAATAGTTTTGTTTCATCTGCAAATTTGATAACCTCACTCGTTATTCCCATTTCCAGGTCATTTATGAATATGTTAAAAAGCAGTGGACCCAGCTCTGGGAAATGTGCATTGCTAACGTCTTTGCGTTTTCGTTTAGTACAAGAGGAAATTAATTTGTTTTATTTCTCCAGTGTTGCTGTACATTCTAAGGGGTATGTTTACTAAACCGTGGTAAAGTCACTGGCAGTAAGGGCAGCGTTAAGGTGCTGAAAGCCATATAAGGCAGTGGGGGGTAGAGGGTGTGCTGGCATTAGGGTGCCTTGAGCCATTTAACATGAGTTAACAGGACCAAATGCGGTAAGGTGACAAGAGGTCCTAAGAAGAGACAAGGCGTCTTAAGATGTGATAAGGCACCCTAACAGGAGATAAGGTGCCTCAAGGTGCCTTAAGATGTGATAAGGCACCCTAAATCACAAGGATCACCTTGATGCAAAATAACTCACTATACATTAATCTCTGTAACAATACTCCAGTTAAGATAGTTTACTGTATTAATTATTCTGTTCATGTTTATTGTAACTGTTCATTGTAACCTGCCCAGAGCAGTACTCGCTCGTTCTATGTAAACTGCTTTGTTTAGGTGATAAAGCGGTATAAAAGACAAATAAATAAATAAGGCGCTTTAAGATATGATAAGGCGCCATAACAGGAGATGCAAATGCAAAATGCAATGTGTGCCTTTGAGTCAGTCCTGACTCCTGGCGACCCAGAAGCTCCTAGGTTTTCTTGGCAGTGTCACCGGAAGTAGATTGCCAGGCCTTTCTTCCGAGGCAATGGAGGGTTAAGTGACTTGCCCAAGGCCACAAGGAGTGCTAGTGGGAATTGAACCCTTGTTACTTGGTTACTAAGCCAGTGTTTTAACCACTAGGCTACTCCTCCACTCCACAGGAGATAAGGCGTCCTAAAGAGAGACAAGGTGCCCTAAGGTGGAAAGCATGCACCTTAAAGCAGGACCACGGCTGGACAGAGCACCAAGGAATGTCAATGCAAAGGTGATGGAAGGAAAGACAGGTGAGAACTGATGGACCTGCCATATTGGTGGGCATCCTATGTGGCAGCCAGTAAAGCAGATGAGCATGTGGGAGGCAGCTGTACTGATGCACAGGGTGGTGCCAATGTAAAGTGCTGCAGTGACAGTGTGTGGCATAGGATAGGGAAGACGTGTCCCCCAACAGAGACAGAAGTGTCAGGATGTTTAAAGCAATAGAAGGACAGAGTACTACTGGGTATGTGCAGATGAGGCACAGGAGAAGCAAGCACGAAGAGCCATAATGTGGAAAAGGGTACCAGTGTAGGTCATGGGGTAGCAGCCTTCATAATAAGACAGGACTGTACACAGCCGACAGAGGCAGATAGATGGACTGAAGGACAGATAGTGACTGAGGAGAGGGTGGTATGGGCTGGCAGCATAGATCTGCAGAGCACTGACTGTTACAGGCATGAAAATGATCTGAGTAGCACAGTCACAGGAAGAACAAGTAGGACAGTAGGAATCAAACCCCTGCCCCCTGAGACCTTGCACTAACTAGTAGGCTATGCCTCCACCCCTCTCTGCATAGCAATGGCTGGATACAAAGAGACTGCAGGTCACCACCTAAAATGTCTGCTATGTGCGCAGGCATAGGGTAGTCCACCAGTACCCATGATGCAGAGCACATGCAGAACAGCAGTTTACAGCTGATCACCAAATGAAGAATGCACGTATCCATCACCTCAGCTTAGTAAGAGGAACTGACTGTGTGATACAAGCACAGAGCAGCTACAAACCATGCCACTGAGCAATTTCTGCAGGGTGAGGAAGGGTGCCCAGCACCAGGTCCCCTTTACTGCAGTGCTAGAGGCAGTTTCTGCTGCAGATCCCTCTCACCACCAGTGTGTGGCAGGTACTAGTTGCAGTGTGCTATGCTAAATCGCCTTGTATCCTACTTTATGTGCCAGTCACATCTGGCCCAGTTGGACCCTGACCCACCCAGAACACTGCATTATAATACCCAGTGTTACAATGCTGGTACCATGGCTGCCAACTACCAGGGAAAAGGGCTTCTAGACATGCATGGGGTTGTTACTAGGGCACTGTTGGCCTTACCAGTATTACTGGGAGTAGGCCTGGAACACCTCACTTCCCAACCGCCTAGGTCTAACATTCACCCGCAGCAAGTACCTGCTGCCCACCACTGGGTGTCTCAGCCATGCACATACCAATTGCAGACAGTCCGCTGACCAGTACATATTACATGTACACAGAGCAGTCATATGCACCCAGGCTTGGGATGTACAGCATGACAAACCAGCAGTTGGTTTAGTGATTGGGCCCCCAGGACATGAAGTGCACCCATATCACTAGAACCAGACACTATATAGCACTATGTGGATACCTAGCTGTGCCATGGTCACTTCCCAGTCAGAGTGAGAGTGCCCTCCCAGCATGACATGATGTAGCCACCCGCTCCATGCAGGTGGCAGTTGGACACTACGATGTCCCAACCATTGTCCTACCCTCAATGCAAATGCATTCTGGCCACTCTGCCCTGTTCGGGCCATGTCCACAATACTTTGCTCCCCATCATACACATTTGCAGGCTAATGCTGGAAACAGCTTAGGCCAGCGGTTCTCAACCTGTGGGTCGGGACCCCCCACAGGGGTCGCCTCAGGATTTACCAGGGGTCGCCTGACAAATCCCGGGAATTATTATTTCTTTTCTAATTTATTGTTCCAATTTGATTGCAAAGCCTAAAATGCCAAATACTTTGAATTTAATAAATTTATATATTACTTAGGCTGTCCTTACTTACTTTTACCTGTTCGCCAGAAATGATGCACCTTGAGACGTTATTTAGATCACTTCCGGTTTTGTAATGGCGGACATGGATCCTACTAAAATTAAATTTTCTATGTAATATTATATAACACCAGCGACTCCATTGAAAATGAATGACAGAGAGAAGAATACCAAGAAAAAAATATTGCGATGACTGTTTAAGGTATGATTTCACCTCCATATTTTCAGCAGGGATTGAGAAACCACAATGCGTTATTTGTAACGAAGTTCTATCAGCGGAATCCATGAAGCCAAACAAACTGAAACGGCATTTTGACAGTAAGCATCCCACCTTTGTAGGCAAGGATATTTGGTATTTTAAGAACAAAGCTGATGGAATCAAGAAAAGCAGACTTGATATTGGCAGAAAGTTCCACCAGCAAAACATAGCCGCTGTTGAAGCATCATATATGGTGGCTCTCAGAATCGCCAAAGCCAAGAAAGCTCACACCATTGCCCTTCGTCGGTCTTTTTCAATAAAGCATACTAAAACCATTGACTACAAAATCATAATAATTTCGAAATCAAATATTGTTACTTGTTATTGTGATTAATTATTGTGGTTTAAGTAAGTAAATTTTATAAATAAAAACATATTGCAAAGGCCTATAATACCGTATATACTCGAGTATAAGCCGACCCGAATATAAGCCGAGGTACCTAATTTTACCACAAAAAACTGGGCAAAACTATTGACTCGAGTATAAGCCGAGGGTGGGAAATGAGGCACCTACCGTATATACTTCGAGAGGCTTGTAATCCTCACGGCCGATCTTCCGACAAAAAGTATTTTCAGTGCTGGCTCAAATGATAATAGTGTCACTCTTCTTTTGATTTGGAACTTTGGTTTTGTGGAGTGCTTGTTTTTTGTATTTCTGGGTAAGGATAGGAGCACAGCTGGTGGGGGGGGGGGAGGGGAAGAGGGAGGGGAAATGAGATACACAGGGGGTTTGAAGGGGGATGCTACAGAACTAAATGAGATGGACAGGGACAGAGAGTCGGGGAATAAAAGATAGCCAAAGACGGCGGAGCCTAGCGTCGAGAAAGATGGCTGCATAGAGCTTCGGCTCCGGAGGGCTTCTGTAGAATTTTGCAGACGTCCTGCAGACGTTGACTCGAGTATAAGCCGAGGGGGCCGTTTTTCAGCACAAAAAATGTGCTGAAAAACTCGGCTTATACTCGAGTATATACGGTATATTAATAATTCAACAAATGATTACAGCGACAATGTGTTAACGGTAAAGGAAGAGAGACGCATTTGATTTTATCAATGGGGGTCGTCACAAGTTGACCAATGGTAAAAGGGGTCATGGTACAAAAAAGGTTGAGAACCGCTGGCTTAGGCACTGGGAAGCTCAGTGAGGAATAGAAAGCCACAAAACAATGAATAGACATACACACACACACACACACACACACGCATATTGATGCACTGTGCAAAACTGGGGATGGTTGGCATTCCTGCCTACCATTCTGGTCCCAAACTCAGCTCAGGCATTGTTAAGGTGTGCTCACTGTGCAGGGGCTAGTAGTAGTACTTTGGTGTTAATGGCCGTCAGCCTGACTCTCCATCCAGCTGAAGATAGTGAAGTCTGTCTCTGTGGGTGTTTGTACCCTTGCTGGCTGATTCATGGGGGGTTGCATATGTTGGTGTTGTACCAGCACTGTGGGATAAAATCTAGGGACATGTACTGCATGATGCACAGCCAAGACCTGAACCTGTAACCCTCTGCTTCAATACACACCAAATGTGTGTAGTGTATCACAGTGCTTCCGCATATGCACATTAGTCCCTGGATCTGACATGCTTCCCATCAGACAGACCTTGAAACATGTTGCACTGCGCACAACACAATGGAACAGATCATGGCTTGGTCTGCTGCAGGTGGGTGCTGCTGCCCCCTCGGCCAACACCACCCATGCCATGCAGTCATGCCCATGTGCTGTCAGTGTTGGTGGTGCACAGTCCCAGGCCAGCCAAGATGCAGGTAGGGGGATGCCTAGGGCGCAGGTTCTGGGGGGGGGGGGGGCAGAGGTATACCTGGATGGCCACATATCCCTCTCCCACAACCATCTGCCTCTCCAGGGACCCCATCACCGCTTGCTAATGTTATGTCTCTTCAACCTGGGGAAGAGATGGCTGAGGGGTGTTATGTTAGAGGTCTAGAAAATATTTCCTGGAGTGGAATGGGTAAACGTTGATTGAGTGCTTATGCCATCAGAATGTAGAAAGATTAGGGGACCTGCAATGCGGCTACAGTGTAACCCATTTAGGACTACCAGGTAAAAATATCTTTTCTGTCAACGCATATTCACACCCTGCAATTCATTACCAGATGGTGTACTAAAGGCTGTTAGTGCAGCAGGGTTTAAAAAATGTTTGGACAGGTTCCTAGGAAAGGTCCATAAACCATTGGCAGCCCAGGATTTGTACTGCTTGCCCCATTACAAGCATTGTGGATCCTGTGTGTCTTTTGGGGAAACTGTTAGGTACTTGTGACCTAGATTGGCCACTGTTGGGCACAGGCTTCTGGGCATGATGAACCTTGGCCTGACGCAGTCTGGCATATTTTCTAATCCTATGTTCTTAAGTGCCCCTTAGGCAGCCGCCTGTCCTTCCTGTGCACCAGCAGTCCCCACTGCATGATCCACATGCACCCTCCTTTGCCCCATTTGCACCATCAACATAGTGCTCTTTCATACTTTGGCACTCTGCTGTTGCTGCTAATGGAGCACTATTATCACTTTCTTGGGCTCACCTGTCAGTGCAGCACATTGCAGACGTTTAAATAGGTTTTCTCTCTTCAAAATGCACCCTTACCGACAGGTTTTGATATGCAGTAAGGTTCTTGGTTTTATGGTGCCATCGTTAAGGGAGCAGGGCCTTGTTCCCGCCCACTGCCCACCCATTGACCCCTACTCTCCGCCCATAGCGCACGCTAAGGCAGCATTTTACGCGTGTTAAGGGTACAATTGCTGCTAACGGCACACTTGCTCCTTTAACGCGGTTTAGTCAACATACCCCTAAGTTTGGCTTTTGGGGTTCCTTATTAAATTATTGTCTTCCTATTTCTAAATTATGATCCCTTGTTCTTTGTTTGGTGATGATCTATGTTCTGCATGTGTATTCTGTTCATGTAGTTTCTATTTGACAGTGCCACTTGTTCTCTTTCCCCAGTAGAAAATGTATAAGTATTATCTGAGATGTATAGGTTTAATAGTTGCAGTGTTGCCTTTCTGATAAGAAGGCTTTGGTGCTTTCTGAGTCCTGCTAGTGCTGTTATGATACGGCGGGTTTGCTATGGGTTCTAAATGGTCAATGTTTATAGTACTTCCTAATGTGCTTGGTGGTTGGCACTGGAGTATAGTAATGTAGAAATCTGGTAGGTTTTATCCAGACACTCATTAAGAGGCATGTTTACTAAAAGTTAGCATGTGTTAACATTATGCAAATATTTATGCAAATGAGGCCCCACAATGAATCTCCGCACATGGCCCATAACCCCCCTTGGGCCGCCCCTGTGTTGGGGGCAGGAGAGGAAATGACACCTTAGTTTCAGGTTTGATTGACACAGCATGTAGAAGGAAGAGGAGTCATTATTCTGTCCTCATCCATCCCCTGACAGCAGATAAATCAACAAAGAAACAGTGATGCATTTCCCCCATATTGTGCAAAATATAAAGACTAAGGGGTATGTTTACTAAGCAGTGCTAACGTCGCAATGGTGATGTTATCGCGTGATAAATGACGTTATCGCACGATAATGGTGCATTACTGTGCGATAATGTCACATATCACACGATAACGTCTCCGGCGGCATTACGGTGCGCAGAGGGTGGAGTAAGGCTCCCCAGAGGGCGGAGATAAGGGGTCAATGGGCAGAGAGTGGGTGGGGAGAGGTCCCAGGCACACTAACGGTGTGAAATCAGGGTCTGAAAATTAACGCCAGTGAAAACCTTGCGTTAGAAGCACATTTGCAGGAGAGAGAAACCAGTTCAGTCAGCAATGTACAGCAAATGCAGAGAGACCCAGATAAGTGAGAGTAGTGATACATGTGCAGCAACAGCATAGTGCCCAAGTACAAAAGGGCACGACGGTGAGGTTGCAAATGGGGTACAGGGGGCTGCAGGCGGGACATGCAGTTGGGCAGCTGGGGCACAGGGTTGACTAGGCAGATGCCTAGGTGGCACACAGGAATGTAGAAACGGAAAACCAGCAAGCCAGCAACTGACCAAGGGCAAACATGCCCACGAGTGTGTGTCCCACAGTGTCCCAGGGGATATTACCCAGCAAGTACCCCAAAGGGAACATAACATTGGCAGGCGGTGCTGGGGGGAAGCATGGATGTCTATGCAGGCACCCCTACCCCATATCATGCACCATAGGCAGCCACCTACCGGCACACTGGATGGCCTGGGACTGTGTACCACCAGCACAAACCGGCACAAGGGCATGTCAGCATGGTGGTGGAGGGGGCAGTGGCATCTGCCCACAGCAGACCAAGGCCAAGTCCTGTTTAGGTGGGCGCCGTGCACTACAACAGACAAGGTCTGTCTGATGAACAGTCATGGTATCCCCAGGGAATGAGCTGCATCTGTGACAGCAGTTTGGTGCAGTACACACAGCCAGTATATTCAGGGGCAGAAGGTCACACGTTTGAGTCCCAGCTGTGGCTCCTGCAGACCATGTTCCCATATTTTACCCAGTACTATACCATGGTAATAAAGACAGAACCTTTATTGCAGATAAAATAAACATGCCTGAAACACCTATATTTTACCCTACAGAGCACAGACACCATAAACATGTGCAATCCCTAGAGCAGAGTTTACCCAACTGCAGCCCTGGAGGGCCAAACACCATTCAGGTTTCATGCTGTCCCTAATAAATATGCTTGTGATGCATTTGTATGCATCGCCCCCATTGTATGCAAATGTATTCATGCATATTCATTAGGGACAGCATGAAAACCTGAACCATGTTTGGCCCATCAGGACCGGAGTTGGGAACCTCTGCCCTAGAGCAGCGGCCAACAGGGGCAGAAAAACCCACACCCACAGGCTCCACTATCCAAAGCCTCATGGAGAGTCAGGCTGTTGGACCCTGCGTGGAGCAGCATCTACCAATACTAGCTCCTGCATACCTAAGCAATGCCGTCTTAAACTTGGACACACGTTCCACATATATCAAAAGGTTGCTATAATTAATGTCAGATAACAAATCCTAAGTTAAACACAATTTGTTGACAGAGATTCATCATAGCAACCTTTCTGATATCTATGGAGTGTGTTTCAGTTTTTGTTTCTAACAGTTTTTACCAACCTGGGGAGTGACCCTAACAGTACTGAGTACCATAGCAATGCCTGCACTGTGCCCAGGACTGGTGTGGCGGTCAGGGTTGTCAACCACCTCTATATTTGCACAATGCTGAAATAGGTGTGGGAGTGTGTGTATGTCTATCCAGTGTGTTGTGGCTGCCTACACCTTACTGAGCCCACAATGCTTGCACTGTTTCCAGTGT
Source organism: Ichthyophis bannanicus (assembly GCA_033557465.1). Lineage (NCBI taxonomy): Eukaryota > Metazoa > Chordata > Amphibia > Gymnophiona > Ichthyophiidae > Ichthyophis > Ichthyophis bannanicus. The sequence continues at coordinate 393,617,120 of CM066036.1, forward strand.
TAGCCTGCCAATGTGCATAATGAGGATCAAGGTACTGTGGGTATGACCCGGACAGGGCAGCCTGGGCAGGATGCATCTGCACAGGGCAAATGGCAATGGATGGGACATTGTAGTGCCCGACCACCATCTGTACGGACAGGGTGGCCACAGCATGTTATGCTGGGGGGGGGGGGGAGTCACTCTCACCCTGACTGAGCAGTGACCATGGCATGGCTAGGTTCCACCATAGTGCTATACACTGTTTCTCTCAAGTGATATCTATGAGTTCCCTTTTCTGGAGCCCAATCACCGGCTTACCTGCTTGGTGTGTATCCTCCCATCCCATTATTGGGTGCACACAGTTCCTCCAGGAACATGTACTAGTTAGCAGACTGTCTGCAGTTAGCATGTGTATGGCTTGAACACCTTGCAGGGTGCAGTGGGTGGAGACTGATTGTGCCCTCTGCTGGTGAATGTCATATAGTGGTGGGGGGGCAGCTGAGCCTTCCCAGGCCTACTGCCTGTCTGACAGTGCCCTATGTGATGCGTACAGGTTGATGGTTCTCTCTACTGCCACCATTGCAAAGATGTAGAATGTGGATCTGTTGGTGGGAGATCCTCTCCTTCCACCCTGACCCACAGAGGGTGGGTTGGGTGGTGCTACATAATCCACTTTTGGGTCCAAACACCACCCTTCTCTTATAACATGTGACCATGGCAACCACACAGGATATGCACTATTCTGGGTGCATCATAGTCCACAAGGGCTAGACATGACTGGGAAATACAGATGGACACAGGTGTATCCTAGGTGTGTCTTCAAGGACTACCTATTACACACTGGCACTGATGGGGACCTGCAGCACAGCCTACCGCAGCCAAGCCAGGTGCTGCAGATCTAGTGCTGGGCGCCCCACCTCACTCTCAGGGTGAGCACAGGAACCGCACAATGTCATGGTCTGTAGCTATTCTGTGCCAGTAACACACAGTCAGTTCCTCCTACCAGGCCGGGGTGTAATAGAGGCGCATACCCCATCTTGGGATCAGATGTAGGCTGCTGATCTGCATGTGCAGTGCATCATGGGTATGGGTGGGTTTACCCTATCCTGGTAACCACAGCAGACAGTTTTTGTGGTGACCTGAAGTTTTTATGTAGGCAGCCAGCGGTGTGTTAGCCCCTATAGAAATGTACCCCACTGGTTACTTTAATGACTGCAGAGGCAGAGGTCATGGGTTTGATCCCACAGTGGTGTTATTTAATAAGGCTGTCTAAGACATTTCCTTTTAATTTAAATCAGTGCTGCCAGCAAAAATACCCTCACAGTGCCATAGCCTAAGGTGCCTCATAGGGCGTCCTATAAAGCACTCTATAGGGCACATTATAAGGTACCTTGGTGGACAGGGCACTTTATAATGTACCCTATGGAGTGCCTTATAGGGCGCCTTATGCGGCACCTTAGGTTACGGCACTCTGAGGGTGTTTTTGCTGGTAGCACTGGTTTAAATTAAAAAAGGAAATGCCTCAGACAGCACTGATTTACATTACAAAAGGAAATGTCTCAGACAGCCTTCTTACACAACACCCACTGCAGGATCAAACCCATGACCTCTGCCTCCACAGTCATTGCAATAACCAGTAGGCTACATCTTTATAGCTTCTAGCACTGCGCTGGCATGAACTTAGGGTTAACGCACGTTAATGTGCCATGGCACCCACTATCGTGTGATACAGATTCTTGCTACCTTGCCACTGGAACGCCCACTCCTTATATGGCATTCTTCACATTATCGCTGCAACTAGCGCCGGTAACATTAAGACGGTTTAGTAAACATACCCCTAAGAACTGAAATATTCAAATCACTGAATTGAAAAGAAATTTGTTTTCTATCCCCTCTGTCCCCATTCGTGGAATTGGGGACAGGAGCTGCCAGACAGGTGGGAGTGGGGACAATCCCCAAAAATCAGGGACATCTGGTAACCTAATCCAGAGACCAAATTGAACTGCCATCCAAATGGTGAGATCTAACCATAAATAAATGAAAGAGATTTTTATTCCTAGCAGAAAAAGGCACCAAGGATTTGGATGGGGCCAATGGGCTTTTATCCAGAACCAAACTGAATTTGCTAAAATATAGTAGAACATTAGGCAACTATCTTTCTATTCTTTGAACTCTTAAAATGCTTTATTTTGTAACTTAAATTGTATTGCAACTTAAATTGTATGCGGTGGATGTTAACTTTTGCTATGACTTTGTATAGAATTTGAATGATATTATATTTTATTTGATGTAATCCTCTCTGGACCTTATTGGAGACTGAGTGAAATAAAAGAACATAAATTAAATAAAATAGTATTTGTGCAATATTCTCAACAAATCACTAGGTTTTATTTACCAAATTGACTACTTTAGCTGGGTTAAAACAAACTGCCTTGGTTTCTATTGTCAGCCAGCAGTGCAAACGTTTAATTTACATGTTATACCAGTTTACCTGAATTGCTAATTTATAATGGAAGATATTTTTATTTAATGATACAATTTTTGCCGTTTGTTTGCTTTGGTAGATATCATTTTTGTTTTTTCTTTGTGAGATGTTACTTGCTCACAAGTGTAAAATAAAAGGTTTTGTTCAAGTATTTTTTGTCTGCTTTTATTCTGAACACAGTACTTTACATCACAGGGCTCTGTACCTGCCATTTCAATTACAGTTAACCAATCTCACTACATCTGATAGTACTCCTGTGAACCCTGTAATTTCCAGGGACTGGAGCACATATCTAAGGCCCAAAAATCTCCAGCCTCCTGAGATGTCTTGGGGCCTGTCTCCTATAGGTTTTAAGAAACTGCAGGGCAAAAAAAGCAGCCCCGGGTTACATGGATTATGCTAAAGCTGAATACTAAGAAGGTTAGGAGGAGGGTGACAGTAATTAAAGACTCTGACTCCCAGACAGCCATTTCAGATGCACATATTGCACAGAAATTTAAAGAGTTCTACCAAACTTTATAAACGTCTGAATACCCTACAGGAGATACTAATTATAACAACTTCTTGCTAAATCTTATTCATCCAATGCCACCTAATTCAGCCAGATAGGGCCTTCCTGAGTAAATCCCTCACCTGTACAGAGATTGAGGCAGCCCTGAAGTCCATGCTGCTTTGTAAAGCTCTGGACCCAGGAGGGTATCTGTTAAAGAGTTTTATTAGTACTAGGACCCTTTATTTCACAGCTGATTGAGTCTTATATGACTTCTGGGACTAATGGAAGTGAATTTGATGAGGCCTTCGTTGTTGTCATAATTAAACCAGGGTGTGACAACAGTAAGTTTGCGAATTATAGACCTATTTATTTAGCAGTGCTTATATACCACTTTCTACTGGGTCAAAGCAGTGTCCCCAAAGGGCTTACAATCTACATTTTGTACCTGAGGCAACAAAGGGTTAAGTGGCTTGCTCAAGGCCACAAGGAGCGCTTGTGGGACTAGAAACCCCCCAGTCCCACTGGCCTGAGTTTGCTGTCCTCCAGCAGAATTCAAACCCCCAGCCCTCTGGCCTGAGGCAACTTGCCCCTATTTCTCTGCTATAGTAGACTATTCCCTTTATTTCTCTGCTAAATGTAGACTGCAAACTATACACCAAAGGGGGGATATTCAGCAGTGGCGGCTAGCACTTGTAAAGTGCATAGCCATCGCCGCTGAATACTAACCCTGGATATTCAATGCTGGTGCCATATCTGGTCACTGGCCTTGAATATCGAGGTCGCTGCATAGCCAAGAAACTAACCAGGCAGTGGCGATATAGAGCTGCTACCTGGTTAGGTCCCATGAGTAAAGATAGGCCAGCGCTTGCCACATCTAACTTTTCCCATGGGTTGTTAACTGGGCAGCAGTTCAATATTGCTACAGCCCGATTAGTGATGAGCGCTGCTTCTACTCTGCCCCAGCATTGGGGCATGTAGCGACGGCACCCACGGATATTCAGTGGCACTAACTCTGTTACTGCCACTGAATATCTTGCTAACTGGCATTTACACAGTTTGCAGGTCTGCAAACTATGTAAATGTCTTTGAATATCCTCCCCAAGATTCTTGCACTGCACTTGAGGGAGGTCTTGAGTAAAATAATTTGGCCAGATCAAGTTTGATTTATGAAAGATAAATATATATACAGCAATGTAAAGTTACTAGTGGATCTCTTTGTTGTAGCTCAGAATCATGATGCCCCCTTAGCTGTTCTAACCATTGATCCTGAGAGAGCTGTTGACAGAGTGGAATGGTTTGGCTGTGGAACTCGTTTTATTAAGTCTTCTCAAGTTTTATATGCCCACCACACATCTTGAGTAATCATGAATGGAACCCTTTCAGATTCATTTCCATTATCCAGAGGTACTCGTCAAGGATGTCCTCTGTCATCACTTTTGTTTAATATAGCTCTGTAACCATTCCTGATTGCTATTCGACAGAATGATAAGACCTAATAGTTGGTGATAAAGCGTATAAAGTGCTAGCCAATTGTCACACCCCCTTTCTCAGTGTATAGGCGGTTGCCTGGAAGAGTGGGAAATGTGCCAGATTATCCTTGTAAGTGCTGAAGCTTGGGATATCCCTGTAGTTGTGGCCCAAACGAAGACAGCCAAGGTTTTGTGTGATAACAAAAACTTTATTTGTTGCACAGGATTCGGTCATCTACCATTCCCTAACCAGAAACAAAAAGGTGGATACTTCTTATGCCAAAATAAAGTCCAAAAGGTGATAAAGTCCAACCTGATCCTTCTCAGGGTTTGTCAGTTTATATACAAGGTTAATTCAACTTCTCTTCACTTATGAACAGCTTTAGTTGCAGCTAATCACTTCCATAGCATTCACAATTCACAGCTGCTTAAAGACGTTGAGTTTCACTCCAGCAGAACGCTGCTTCTCTCCGTGCAAACCCAATAGCATGCAATAACTTCTCAGCACTTATCATATACATTGATATCAACAGCTTCACTCTTGGCAACACAAAGCACAGTCTGCCTCCATCTCAGAATAAGAGCTATCTGATTTAGTTGAACCCAACTGCATTGATTCAACATCAGAGTCAGACGTCTTATGATTCAATTCAGGGTACTGCAGATCAACAGGTTTCCATTGTTCCAAATGGTGTCTAAGCTATTTCCACTTACTATTCCTTTCCCTCCGTGGTATCTGAATGTAGCTAGAATCAGCAGCCTCCTTTAAAGTAGTGTTAAAGGAATTCAACTGGCTTAATCTTCTTCTAGTGGGTCTGGGTTGCAAAGGTTGGTAACAAGGCAAGTCTCTGTCTTTGCACTGCTCTCGTTTCACTAGCTTAGCAGGGGCTAGCTTTAGCTTCTGTCGGCATAGCCTACCATCAGCTGATGAGTTAAAAACAGCTGGGCTAGTTTCTAAGCTTCTGCTAGTATCAGGCTTCCTGCACTTGGAACGCTTAGGCAGCTTATCATCCAGAACTTTATACTTGCTCAAACTCTCACCTTTGTTCACAGCTTCTAGGGAAGACTCTAGGGAAGTAATGCTATCTCTTCTGGGTAAGGGTTCCAGCCTCTCCCCGTGAGAATAAAAGTAGCTTCCCACCTGCTTCTCCTGGCTGTCTGGTTCGTGGTGACCTCTCTCTCCCAGAGGAAGCTTCCTCCACTGCTTTCTCAGAGACCTCCGTGTCTCAAAGCAGTCTGGAAGGTAACTCTCCCGGCACCATGTGCTATCCTGGCAATGGCTGCTCCTCCCTTTGCTTCTCTCTGCAACTTGGTCAAAGTCAGGTCCTGAGTCTCCTGCCTGAACACTTCCTGTTCTCCCAGGCACTCCTCATGCTCCCACACGAACTCTCTTCCTTCCAAGATCAGTGTTACTCTGACTCGAGCTTTCACCTGAACTGGAACTGGAACTTCTCCTCAGACTCCTTCTCCCACTCGAACTCGAACTAGCACTAACTCTCTCTGTTACTTCCTGGTTAAGAGCATAGGGCTGTCCTATCCGGTTTGACTCTGCCCCCTTGCCTCTTACGTCAGCTCCCCTGTTTGTCCTGGAGCTGGGGTGTGGCTCTCTCACTGCCTTTCTGTGCAGAGAGTTTCTCTGGGCTTGTGCTTTAACCCCTTCCTTACCTGCCTTAATGTGTGCATTTGAGGAAAGCTGCAGTTTTAAACCCTTTTTCTTACTGTTTAAACCCTCTGCATCATCACACAATGCAGACGATGTCTTGATTATTCGGACTTCTCCTTGTTCATCTCTGTTGGCCTTTTTGGATATAGCTGCAAGATATGCTAAACTTGAAGAATATAAAATTAACCGATCAAAATTTCAAGCAATGCTGCTTCATGTACAGTACACAGAATGGCTGCTTGGGAGGCACGCCTCTGATGGGCCCCAAAGAGCTTCAAATATTTGGGTATCCACGTCCATAGGAACTTAGAGATAGTGATGGATATCCATATGGAGAAGGTGATGAGGATAAAGTGGAATTGCTTAACAAATATTTTTGTTCTGTGTTCACAGATGAAAGGCCAGGAACAGGACCTCAGAAAACACCCCAAAACAGGAACAGAAGTGACGGGGATCTCAAATGATTTTCAGAAGACTGTGTTCAGGAGGAACTAGCTAAACTAAAAGAAAACAAAGTGATGGGGATGGGATACATCCAAGAATACTGAAGGAACTTGGGGATGTTCTAGCAGCTCCACTGACTGACCTTTTCAATGCCTCTTTGGAGTCGGGAGTGGTGTCACAGGACTTTGGTCCCTTTACACAAAAGCGGAAGTAAGGATGTGATTGAAAACTACAGGCCGATTAGTCTAACCTCTGTGGTGAATAAATTATTGGAAACGCTGCTGAAAGAGAAAATAGTGAGGTTTCTGGAGTCCAATGGATTACAGGATCAGAGGCAGCATGGATTCACCAGAGGCAGATCTTGTCAGACAAATTTGATTAATTTCTTTGAATGAGTGACCAGGGAGTTGGACCAAGTAAGAGCCCTAGATATGGCGTACTTGGATTTCAGTAAAGCCTTTGACACAGTTCTGCACAGGCGACTTATCAACAAACTGAGCACCCTAGAGATGGACCCTAAAGTTACTGAGTAGGTTAAAAATTGGTTGAGGGAGAGGCAACAAAGGGTATAGGTAAATGGCACTCACTCTGAGGAGTTGGAGGTTACCAGTGGTGCGCCGCAGAGATCTGTCCTTGGTCCGTTATTTTTTAGCACCTTTGTTAGTGATATTGTGGAAGAGCTATTGGGTAGGGTTTGCCTCTTTGTGGATGATACCAAAATCTGCAATAGAGTAGACACCAAGGAAGGAGTAGATAACATGAGGAGAGATCTAGCTAAGCTTGAAGAATGGTCTAGAATTTGGCAGCTGACATTTAATGCTAAAAAATGCAGGGTAATACATTTGGGCTGCAAAACTCCAAGGGAGCGGGGGGGGGGGGGGGGGGGGGGGGGAAATACTTCTGTCCACAAAAGAAGAGCGGTGCCTGAGCGTGATTGTGTCTTACGATCCTAAAGAATTACACAGGTAGAAAAGGAGATGGCAAAAGCTAGAAGGATGTTTTGGGTGCATACGGAGAGGAATGGCCGACAGAAAAAAGGAGGTGATAATGCTTCTGTAAAGGTCTTTGGTGCAACCTCATTTGGAATATTGTGTGCAGTTCTGGAAAACACACCTTCAAAAGAATATAAACAGGTTGGAATTGGTGCAGAGGGTGGCTACTAAAATGGTTAGTGGTCTGCATTATAAAGCATATGAGGACAGACTTAAAAATCGTAATATGTATACTTTAGAGGAAAGGCAGGATAGAGGAGATATGATAAAGACATTTAAATATCTCCGTGGCATAAATGCACAGGAGAAAAGCCTCTTTCGATTGAAAGCAAGCTAAGCGGTTAGCATCGGGGCACATAGCGGAGATCATAGGGAATATTCAGCAGTCCCCTTGCTTGTGCAAGGTTGATGGTAAGGTCCGAGTGCCGTTGATTGCTGTATTAGAACAATAGCTAACAAGATAACCAGTTACGATTAACCCTTCAACAAAAATGCATTGTCAACAATGCATTTTCATTTAAAAAGAAGATAGAGCAGCTTTTAAACTAGATAATAGGGGAAAGCCGACAGTTGCCCAAGAACACATGGTTTGGAACAATGTATCTACAGAGAGATTCCAATAAAGACAAAAGTAACACAAATGCTCTTGAGTACAGAGCAGACAGAGCTTAAAGATTCCAAATTACCCCTGCCTACCAATAACCAGATTAATATGAATAAAATACAGCCTCTAAAAAGCTTGTATGCAAATACTAGAAGTGTAAAAAATAAGATGGGAGAGTTAGAATATATAGCACTAAATGAGAGGTTAGATATGATTGGAATATCAGAGACATGGTGGAAGGAGGACAACCAGTGGGACACTGTATACCTGAATACAAACTATATCATAATGATAAAGCAGATCAAATTGGTGGATGGGTTGAGCTCTATGTTAAAGAGGGCATTGAGTCACAAAGGATTAAAGTTTTGCAGGAAGCAAAATTCACCGTAGAATCTCTAAGGATTGAAGGCAATGGCAGTGGGGGTATACTATCGACCGCCTGGCCAGAATGAACAAATGGATGATGAAATGCTCAAAGAAATAAGGAAAGCTAACAAAAGTTACAGCACAGTAATAATAATGGGTGATTTCAATTACCCTGGTATAGACTGGATCAATGTCATGGCAGGACATGCTAGGGAGATAAGGTTTCTAGATGAAATAATTGACTGCTTCTTGGAGCAGCTGGTTCATGAACCACCCAGTAGGAAAGCCATTTTGGACCCAGTCCTTAGTGGAACACAAGATCTGGTGCAAGAGATATGGATGTTGGGGCCACTTGGCAATGGTGATCATAGCATGATCGCGTTTGATTTAATTAATGGAGGAGTGATGGTATGGAAATCCATTGACTACCTTTTAACTTTCAAAAGGAAGACTATGATAAAATGAGGAAAATAGTTAAGAAAAACTAAAAGGAGCATTTGCAAAGGTTAAAGATTTACATCAAGCATGGGTATGGTTTAAAAATACTATCTTGGAAGCCCAGATCAGCTGTATTCCATGCTTTACAAAAAGTGAAAGGAAGTCCAAAAAACTGCCAGCATGATTTAAAGGTGAGGTCAGAAAGGCTGCGGATGCCAAAAAAGCTTCTTTCAGGAAATGGGAAAAGGAGCCAAATGACAAAAACTGGAAGCAACATAAGCACTGGCAAGTTAGATGCAAGGCATTGATAAGGCAGTTAAAGAGAGAATTTGAGAAGAAGCTTGCTGTGGAAGCAAAAATGCATAATAAAGACTTTTTCAAGTACATTCATAGTAAAAAAAACCTGTGAGAGAGTCAATTGTACCATTAGATAATAGAGGGATAAAAGGGGCACTAAGAGGAGACAAGGCCATAGCAGAGGGACTGAATGAATTCTTTGCTTCAGTCTTTACTGAGGAAGATGTAGGGATGTTACCCATGACTGAAATGGTATTTAAAGGTGATGCCGCAGAAGAATTGAAAAAAATATCAATGCACTGGGAAGATGTATTACAACTATTTGATAAACTGGAGAATAGCAAATCACCTGGACCAGATGGTATACATCCAAGGATGTTGAAAGTACTGAATTATGAACTATCATTAAAATCATCTGTAATACCTGAAGATTGGAGGATGGCCAATGTAATGCCAATTTTTAAAAAGGTTCCAGGGGTGATCTGGGAAACTACAGACCAGTGAACCTGACATCCACATCAGGAAAAATGGTAGAAACCATTATAAAGAACAAAATTATTGAAAATAAAGATAGCCTTGGCTCAATGGGAGACAGCCAACATGACTTTAGCCAAGGAAGTTCTTGTCTTACTAACCTGTTTTTTTTTTTTTGAAGGTGTGAATAAACAGGTAGACAAAAGTGAGTTGGTTGATATAGTATGTCTGGATTTTCAGAAAGCCTTTGACAAGGTCCCTCATGAGAAACTCTTGGCGCAATTAAAAAGTCATGGGATAGGAGGCAGTGTACTATTGTGGATCAGGAATTGGTTAAAAGATACAAAGTAGAAGATAGGGTAAATGGCCAATTTTCTCACGGTGAAAAGTGAATAGTGGAGAACCCCAGGGATCTGTGCTAAGTCTGCTGCTTTTTAACATATTCGTAAATGACTTGGAAATGGGAATAACAAATGAGGTAATCAAATTTGCAGATGACACAAAGGGGTATGTTTACTAAACTGCGGTAAGGTAAGGTAAATACCACCTATTCCAAAAACACTACCCAGAATGCAACCCAGGGAAACATGCAATAGGCCCCCCGATCCCCCTCCATATCTACTCCAATACTTTAAGCCAACAAGAGAATAGATAATCTGCGCTTCCCCTGGCTTAAACCTGTGCCATCAATCCTACTCGATGGTGAATATTCTGTTACTTTGTAAAATGTGTTGTAAATAGTTCTCACCCAAGTTCGCACCCAAATTATTACCCTGTTCATTGTAAGCACAATGTGTTTTTGTTACATTGTACTATTGTTCTGTTCGCTGTAAACCGCACTAATCTTAATAGCGCGGTATATAAGAAATGTAAATAAATAAAATAAAATAAATAAACAGTGGTAACGGTAACACGCGTTAGGTAACGTTAATGTGCATTAACGTTACCTAATGTGTGTTAACGTTACATTAATGTGCGTTAGAGTGACATAAGGCGCGTTAGCGTTACCTAACGTGCACTAGTGTTCCTGGTCGCAGTAAGTGCAGAAAAGAGTGGAGGGAGGGCGGAGAGAAAGGGTCAATGGGCGGGGAGTGGGCGGGGAGAGGCTCCCACGACACCAATGTGGGGAACTGAAGGGCTGAAAAGTAACGCAAGGAAAAACCTGGCATTAGAGGCACATTTGCAGGAGAGAGAAACTATTTAAGTGTCAGCAATGTACAGCATAGGCAGGGAGCCCAAGAAAGGTGATAGTAGTGCTCCATTTGTAGCAACAGCATAGTGCCCAGGTATGAAAGGCCACTATGGTGATGGCGCAAATGAGGCATGGGGGCTGCAGATGGGACATGCAGTGGGGCAACTGGGGCACAAGGTGGACTAGGCGGATGCCTAGGTGGCACATAAGGAATGCAGAAAATGGAAACCAGCAAGACAGCAACTGACCAGGGTCAAACATGCCCATGAGTCTGTGTCCCAGAGTGTGCCATCCAGGGGACATTACCCAGAAGGTACCCCAAGGGCATGTAACATTGACAGGCGGTGCCAGGGGAAGCATGGACAGCTATGTAGGCACCCCTACCCCAGAACCTACACCTTAGGCAGCCGCCTACCTGCCCCCTGGATGGCCTGGGATTGCGCACCACCGGCACCGACAGCATATGGTCATGGTGGCATGGCAGGGGGGGGGGTGTTTCTGCTGGAGGGAGTAGTGGTACCCGCCTGCAGTGGACCTAGGCCATGCCCTGTACCAGTACATGTTGTGCAGTGCAACAGAAGAGGTCTGGCTGGGGAAAGTAAGAGTACCCCAGGGACCACTATGCTGCTGTATCAGCAGTGTGGAACAGTACACTCAGCCAGTGTATCCAAGAGCAGATGGTCCAAGGTTCAAATCCCATCTGTGGATCCTGCAGAGCATCACCTCATAGTTTTATCCCACAATGCTGCCACAACAACATGTGCAAACCCCAACGCAGCGGTGCACAGGGGTACAAACACCCACTCATACGGGCTCCACTATCCACAGCCTCATGGAGTGTCAGGCTGTTGGCCCCAGCACAGAGCTGCAGTTATCACCAGAGCACTACTACTACCCCCTACACAGTTTAGCAATGTCGGCATTGTGATCAGGACCAGTGTGGTGGGCAGGGTTGTCAACCACCTCTATCTCTACACAATGCTGAGATAGGTATGGGAGTGTGCATATGTCTATCCATTGTTTTGTGTCTGCCAACACTTCACTGAGCCCACATTGCTCACACTGTTTCCAGTGTTAGCCTGCAAATGTGCATAATGAGGAGCAAGGTATTGTGGGTATGGCCCAGACAGGGCGGATTGGCCAGGATGCATCTGCACAGGGTGGAGGGTAATGGCTGGGACACTGTAGTGCTTGACCACCACCTGCATGGGCAGGGTGGCCACAGCATGTCACGCTGGGAGGTCACTCTCACTCTGACCGAGCAGTGACCATGGCATGTCCATGTTCCACCTAGTGCCACACACTGTTTGTCTTCAGTGATAGCTGTGTGTTCCTGGTTCTGGGGCCCAATCATGGAGATATCTGCTTGGTGTCTGTGCTGTGCATTCCACCTCTGGGTGCACAGGGTTCACCTGTGAGCATGCACTATGGACTGGCTAGTGGGTTGTCTGCAGTTAGTCTGTGCATGGTGGGACCACCCTGTAGGATGCTGCAGGTGCTGTCTGCTAGTGGATGGCAGACTGTGGTGTGGGACAGTTGAGCCTTCCTCTGCCCACCCCAAGTATCACTGCTGGTCTGCTGCTGTCACAGGTATGGCTCTGGCCCATCAGCCCTGGAGGGCTGTCATCTGCCAACAGGACAGTGGGTGCTAGTACTACAGCCATTCCACAGGGCGCAGGCACCTGTCCCACCACACCCTCATCTACAAAAGAATTGATTGTGGGCCCCTTGGGGTATATAGTGCATACCACTTAGACCCATAGAGGCAAGTCTAGACCTCATGCGAGTCTAGACACCCTGCTGCCCTGATAACAGGTACCCATGGCATGCAGACTTTAACACCGCGTATGCACTAATCTGGGGGGTGTCCAGTCCCGTGGGCCCACATGTGACCGCAGAACACAGATGGGAACAGACATACTTGCAGTTGCACTGCTGGGAGCACCTGTCACACACTGGTAGTGATGGGGATGTGCAGCAGGACCTATCTCTAGCATCACATTTACTGTGGACCTAGTGCTGGGCACCCATCCTATCCCTCAGGGTGAACACAGAACCTGCACAATGGCATGGTCTGTAGCTACTCTGTGCCAGTATCACACACTGTCAGTCCGTCTTACCACGCTGCAGTACCGGAGAGGTGCAGACCCCATTTGGTGGTCAGCTGTAGGCTGCTGTTCTGCATGTGCAATGCATCATGGGTGCTGGTGGGGTTACCTATCCTGGCACACAGAGCAGACGGTTTGCGTGGTGACCTGCAGTCCTCCTGTACCCAGCCATTGCTATGCAACAAGCCATAGAGGTGTAGCCTACTGGTTAGTACACTGACATTCTAGGCAGTGGTCATGGGTTCAATTCCTCGTTGTTCCTTCCTGTCCATGTCAGATATTTTGCATGCCTTTGACAGTCATATCTTTGCAGAACCGTGCTGCCAGTCCATAATACCCTCACCACAGTTGCCATCACTCCTTATAAGGCACCTTATTAGGTACAGTACAAGGCATGTGCCTTGTACTGTGCCTAATAAGGTGCCTTGTAACGTGCCTTATAAGGTGCCTTGTAACCCGTGTTAGCCTAAAGCGCCTTGTAACACGCGTTACCTGACACGGCTTGCCATAATGATGCACTGCCCATTCCCTTATATTTATTTACATTCTCTTATATACCATGCTATTCTGCATCAGTGCGGTTTACATTGAGCAAACTGAAATTACATTGAACAGGGCATTATAACTTGGAGATAACTATTTTACAGGGAACATGGGCTGTGAAGGGTTAAGTGGCTTGCCCAAGACCACAAGGAGCACCTGTGGGACTAGAAACCCCAGTCCTTCCAGCCCAAGGTTGCTGTCCTCTAGTGGGATTTGAACCCCCGACCTTCCAGCCTGAAGTACCTTGCCCCAACCACTAGGCCACTCCTCCACTCCCTATGGGCATCCAGGGAACCTAATGCGGGGAATGTTATCGCAGTTTAGTAAACATACCCCAAAATTATTCAAAGTTGTAAAACTCAAGAGGATTGTGACAAATTGCAAGAGGACCTTGATAAAATGGAAGACTGGGCATCCAAATGGCAGATGAAATTTAATGAGGACAAATGCAAAGTTATGTACCTAGGAAAGAACAACTCACGATGCAAGGTTCCACATTAGGAACCACCACCCAGGAAAAAGATTTAGGTGTTATTGTGGATAGCATGTTGAAACCCTCCACTCAGTGTGCAGCGGCAGCCAAGAAAGCAAATAGAATGCTAGGAATCATAAGGAAAGGAATGGAGATTAAAACAAATGATATTATAATGCCGCTGTATCATTCCATGGTGCGACCGCACCTTGAATATTGTGTGCAGTTCTGGTTGCCGTATCTTAAAAATGATAAAGCATTATTAGTAGAGTAGACACCCAGGAAGGTGTAGATAACATGAGGAGGGATCTAGCTAAACTTGAAGAATGGTCTAGAGTTTGGCAGCTGGGATTTAATGTTAAAAAATGCAAGTTCATGCATTTGAGCTGCAGCAATCCAAGGGAGCAATATAGTATAAGGGTGAAGTACTTTTGTCCACTAAAGAAAAGCGGGACCTAGGCGTGGTTGTGTCTGATGATCTTTTTTTTTTTTTTTAAACTTTTATTTTCATTTTGCAACAAACAAAAGAAACAACACACCAAAGGAGACAAAACAAGTATACAATAAGGAAAAGCAAACCCTATTACCCCCCACCCCCATGCTTCTTCTCTAAGCCGACAATATCAGCAGGTGAGCGCTTCTAAACAACAGTGATTGTACATCAAAACGAACAGAAATAGTATCTGCGATACAGAATGATCATGGGACAGAAATTTATACAAATTTAAACAGTCAGATGAGAGCATTTAGCAGTGTGAACATAGTCATTGAGCATCTTCCATTTAGACAGATGATGAGGAGTCTGAACGGAAGAAGCAAACATACGAGGTATTTGTTCATATTTACTGTAGAGACAGACATGATTCCACCATTCATTGGGGCTCAGATGGGAGCTATTTTTCCAGTATTTCGTAATTAGGGAAATAGCGATGCCCAGCATAAAGTCTAAAAGGAAGTAAGCCGTTTTTGGAAGAGAGGGGATCCCCGCAGCTGAGCGGAGTCCCACTATCCTCCAAGAAAGGGGCTCTTGAAAGTGCAAAATAGATTGGATACGACCCCAGACCCGACGCCAGTAATACTGTAGTGCGGGACATTCATACATAACATGAGGTAGTGAACCAATGGCCGCATGGCATGTCCAACAGCTATTGCCCTGAGTGGTGTTCCATTTGGCTAATCTGTCAGGAGTATAGAAACACCGGTGGGCTAGAAAGAAGAGTGTCTGAGTGAGTGAGGCGGATCGGGAAACCCGTGTCACTCTACTCCAGACGAGGCTCCATTGCTCCGGGGTCAAAGTTACATGCAATTCTCGCTCCCATGCTTTCTGTGCTATAGGGGTACCTCTATTTATAGCGTTACATAAGGTTTTGTAAAAGTTAGATGCTACACCCGGTGAACTCCCGATAGATTGGATAGTCTCCGACAATCCTTGGGTAGGGGATTCCGATGGCGGGAGCACCTTAGCACTCCGAAGACAATGCTGAAGTTGCACCAACTGAAAGTAGTGTTTCGCTGGGAGACCAAATTCAATTTGCAATTCGCTAAAAGTTTTCCAGCGACCATCATGGAACAACTGGTTAGGGATCCAGATGCCCCTAGTGTACCAGGGGCTCCACGCCATCGGTTTATTTTGTATTTGAAATCGAGTATTGTACCAAAGCGGGAGCCTGTCTAACGGACAGAGTCGGGAGTCTAGAGATTGCATAAGAGTATTAAAGGCACCTAAAGTGTCTAAAAGCATTGGTGGATAGTGGGAGTCTGATGGGAGAGTCATACCAGGGAGATAAGTAAGAGGAATCGGTTTGCAAAGGTCCTCCTCTATGTCTAGCCACACAGGTCGACTCGGTGCTAGATCTTCCAGCCAACGAGCGCCTTGTTTGAGAAGAAAAGATTGATGGTATTTCAGGAAATCAGGGAATCTGACACCCCCATTTTCCTTATCTGCTTGCAGCTTATGTTTCGCTATCCTAGGTGTCTTGTTTTGCCATAAGTATCTAGTCAGAAGGCCCTCTATATCTTTATATGTACGTCGAGGTAGGAGACAGGGCAACATTTCTAAAATATAATTCACTTTAGGAACAATCATCATTTTTATGGTTTCTAGGCGACCCCACCAGGTAAGTGTTAAAGGAGTCCAACGGTGAGTAAGCGCCCGGACCTTAGAGGTTAAGTCTTTGGCATTAAAGGAGATAGTGTCTTCCAAAGGAGAGCAGTAGTGAACCCCAAGGTATTTGACCATGCGAGGTTGCCATAAAAAGGGAAAGGGTTGCATATCTGCCTGATGAAGCAGAGGATTTAGTGTAAAGGCTAACGACTTGGTCCAATTTATCTTATAACACGAGAGTTGTGAATATTTACAAATTTGCTATAGGACAGCCGGCACTGAGTCTAGAGAGACAAAGAGCATAAGGTCATCAGCATATGCTGAAATTTTGATTTCCCTATGAGAGAAGGGGACTCCATGAATCTCCTCCGATTGCCGGATTAGTAAAGCTAAGGGTTCAAGTGCAAGATCGAAAAGAAGTGGAGACAGTGGGCATCCCTGGCGAGTACCGCGTTGAAGGGGAAATGGCTGAGATTTTAAAGCATTAGCACAGATACTGGCTGTAGGCTGTGCATACATGGTGCGGAGACAACGGAGAAAACCTTCTCCGAATCCGTACCAGCGGAGGGTTGCAAACAGGAAGGGCCATTCTAAGCGATCAAAGGCCTTCTCAGCATCAAGTGAGAGGCCAACAAATGGGCGATCAAGATTAACTGCGGCAGTCAGTACATGACATAGAGTCCGAGCATTGTCAGCAGTTGATCTACCGGGGAATGAAACCGCATTGATCTGGGTGTATTAAGGTAGACATCCTATCAGAGAGCCGGGTGGAGAGAATGGTGGCAAATATTTTATAGTCCGCGTTTAGGAGGGAAATTGGACGATAATTAGCTGTTAGTTGCGGGTCTCTCCCCTCTTTCTCAAAAACTACTACATTTGCCATTGAAAAGGACCCAGAAGGAGATCCCTCCTCGGCCAGAGCAGAAAAATAAAGTTTCAAAACTGGAGCTAAGTCAGCGTTAAAGGTTTTGTAGAATTCAGCAGGGAGACCGTCTGGGCCTGCAGCTCGACCTGTGGCACATTTCTTGATAGCAGAATGAATTTCTGATAAAGTGAATGGTTTGTCCATGGCCTCTCTATCTTCGTCAGATAGGGTCGGTCTTTGTACCCCTGAAAGTAATCGTTCAAATACATCTGGCTCAAAATCACATTCAGATTGATAAAGCCGAGTATAAAAATCACGAAAGAGTTCTAAGATTTCTGTATCTTTAGTGACCAAGCCCCCCCCCGACGGATTACGGAGAGCGGTAACACGCTTGGCTTCTTTTTGACCTTTCAGGGCATTTGCTAACAATTTGCCAGCACGGTTATTTTCCCGGTAATATATCCCTTGTTGTGATTCAATATTTTTAGCAGCAGCAGTATACAAAAGCTGATTGTATTGAAAACGCAGGCGTTGTAAACGGAGTAAAATACATGGGTCAGTACGGGACGTGAGGAGACGCTCCCCAGCTTGTATCTGTTGCTCTAGAATCAGTAAGTGTTGCTTTCTTTGTTTCCCCTGTCGAATTTGATAGCTGGTTATAGTTGCACGGATAGATGCCTTAAAACCCTCCCACCAAGCCCAGCTCGCTGTGTCATGGGGTGAGTTAAAATGAAAATAATCTTGGATAGCGGCCTTTATATCAACCTGAAAATCTTTTTGATCTAGTAGGGATCTATCAAAAAACCAAGCTCGGGGAGAATCGTCTCGCGTAGTGACATGTAATGATAAAGATATGGCAGCATGATCTGAAATATGGAGAGGATGAGTCCTAGCCGTGTCCACTTGAGAAATCAGTGCTTTGGAAATGAGAAAGAAATCTATTCTAGATTGTGAGTGATGGGGGGCAGAAAAAAAGGTGAACTCTAAGTCGGAGGGGTGAAGCAGCCTCCATATATCTACTAACGCAAGATCTTGCATCAGAGCTGTAAGGGTAGCAAGACTCTTGGGTGGACTACTCGTTCTAGGCGGTTGTCTATCTATCAAAGGGTCTAGCACTTGATTAAAATCGCCACCAAGTATTAATGGAGTATTGGCAGAGGCCTGTGCCAACTGCGCAATACTTGCATAGTAAGCAGGGTTGTCCACATTCGGGGCATAAATACAAATACACGTGAATTCACTATCTCCAACCTTAAGATGTGCACGGGCCCATCTACCCTCCTTATCAGAGCTAGTATCCATTACAGTAGCTTGCAAAGATTTCTTAACCAGAATGGCTACCCCACACCGTTTGGAAACGGCGGGGGAATAGGCAGCCACCATGTAAGGCTTAGCATTGAGTTTCAGTGTTTCAGCAGAGTTTAGATGCGTTTCCTGAAGAAACACTAAATCAGCATGCTCATGGCTAAGATAGTTAAGGATTTTCTTTCTTTTGATTGGACTATTGATGCCTTTTACGTTAAGTGATAAGATCTTACATAAGGCCATTCAGAAAGGTTAAAAATTCTGAGCATGATAGCGCACATAATTTCACAATGTCCCTCATATTAACTGTATCTGGCTGTACACATGACATGAAAGAAAATAAGCTAATGTAATACAATGAAGCGCCCCACATTAAAAAAGAAAAACCGCGATGCGGTAGAGAAGAAGCAGAGCCCCAGAAATTACTGGCGACCATGTGTCTGCGGGGAGAAACCCCAGAGAAGGCCGAGATTGAAAACATATAACCTGTATAACTGTGCGTGCTCCGAATCCGACCGAGGCACACATCATGGAGGGATAGGAGACCAAAAAAGTCATATAAAGAAAGAAAGAAAGTCCAGGTAGTCTCTGTGCTTGGCTATGACCACCGCGTCGGGCCCTTCAAAATGGCGGACAGAGCCGGCAGATAGTAAGTCCAAGTTGTTGGATTAGCGCATCTGCTCTGCTTCTTTGGAGTCTAAAAATGTTGATAGTAGATCAGGATCTTCGAATGTCCTAGTTTGGTTGTGGAGAGTCACTCGGAGCTTCGCTGGATACAACAGGCCAAAGCGAGCCTGTAGCTGTTGAAGTCGAGGGCGAAAAGCAAGGAGTCTCTTCCGACGGTCAACTGTGGGCTTTGCCAAATCAGGGAAGAAGGAGACTTTATGACCTTCAAATTCCAGATGATGATTCGCCCGGGCAGCATTTAAAATTTGTTCCACTTGTTGATATCGTAGTAATCGAAAGATAATAGGCCGGGGGGTCGTTCGGTTGAGCGCCATGTGGGTAGGAACACGATGTGCTCGATCGATTTCCAGATCTCTATGAAAAGTGATCTTCAGCAAGGAGGGAAGAGTTTTGAGCAGGAATTCTCTTATATCTCCTGCTTCCGCCCCCTCCGGTATTCCAATGAGCCTCACATTGTTGCGACGGGCTCGATTATTGCTATCTTCTAACTCTTTTTGAAGATTCTGTATCTGGCGCTCAGCCTTGTCCAGTTTGCCCAAGCGCACCGCGTGCGAGTCGAGGACCCCCGCCATGTTGTCCTGCCGTAGAGAAAGACTTTCAAGTCGGTCCTGGAGCGCTTCTCCGTTGGACTGCACCAGTTCCTTCACGCCGCGTATTTCCTCTAAAATCTCCAGGTGCATTTCGGGGTTTTCACGAAGTGGAACCATCTTCTGTGGGGAAGACACCTCTGTTTTGGAGCGTTTTCCGTGTGAAGAAGAAGGAGACCCGAAGTCCAAGCGCGCTGGTTTATGGGCCGCCATCCCCCCCGAGGTACCCCGGTAAGTTCGGAGCAAAATATTAAGTTTGTATAGGTATTAAGTCAGGATTCTGAGTAGGCCTCTCGGGAGCTTCAGCGCGAAGCGTCTTACCCGCTGGACATCAGGCTCCGCCCCCGTGTCTGATGATCTTAAAGTAGCTAAACGGGTAGAAAAGGCAACAGCAAAAGCTAGAAGGATGCTTGGGTGCATACGGAGATGAATGGCTAGCAGAAAAAAGGAGGTGATATTGCCTCTATATAAGTCTTTGGTGCGACCTCATTTGGAGTATTGTGTGCAATTCTGGAGACCGCACCTTCAAAAGGATATAAACAGAATGGAATCAATACAGAGGGTGGCTACTAAAATGGTTAGTGGTCTTCATTATAAAGCATATGAGGACAGACTTAAGGATCTTAATATGTACACCTTAGAGGAAAGGCGGGATAGAGGTGATATGATTGAGACGTTTAAATACCTCCATGGCATAAATGCACAGGAGGAGAGCCTCTTTCGATTGAAAGCAAGTTCTGCTACGAGGGGACATGGGATGAGGGTGAAAGGGGATAGGTACTTGTGACCTAAATTGGCCGCTGTTGGAAACAGGATACTGGGCTCAATGGACCTTGGTCTGACCCAGTATGGCATATCTTATGTTCTTATTGGATGTTTTCATATAATTAGACTGACACCTGATTCAGGCCTGAGTGCCGAAACTTGGCCAAGTCAGGTCACCAAATAAAGCCACTTGTGTGAAGATTAATCTGTTGTGTCTGTGGCTTTGTTTTCTCCACTCTGTGTTTGGGTAGTATTGACTGCGGAGGATCGTTCTCCTCTTTTTGTTACCAGGTAGAATTTCACCAACCTGATGCCAAAGAGGTTAGCAGAACAACAGACATACCTCTATCAGGTGTCATTGCATACCATGATCAGTACTGAAAGCTCCCTGCAGCATTAGTATTGAATAAACATGACTCAGGTTATAGAAGTTCTGAAGCCTTTCAAGGATGCCTCAGAAAAACTGAGTTGCAGAAGAACAACTCTGACCTCTGCCACCCCTATAGAGGCCTATTCCATAGTAAACATCCTGGCCTCTGTGCATCCTGTTGGAACCAGATGCACAGAGGTAGACTGGTTTCTGATCCCGTGGGGCACGTTTAGCCCCCGTGGGATCAGAATCTCGTCTAAGCCTATATGTACGGGCCCTGCCCAGCTAACTCAGTCAGGGCCGCGATCCCTGGCCACCACCAACTTTATGCTTTCCCCCCAGCTCCCACAGCCAGGGTCAGGCTATGGGGAATCTTCTGTGGCCCACCCACCCTTTGACGTGCCCTGGGCCTGCCATCCCCTCCCGTCTATGGGAACATATTCCACCTCAGAGGTGGAATAAGTTCACCATCTACTCTGCCGGCCCTGGACATATAGGGCCGACATCAGAATCAGCCCTGTACATGCAGGGCTGCAGAACACCCTCTGCCCACCCTGTCTCTGCCTCCACACTGCCCCTTTCTCACCCCCGTCTAGCTTCCCCTTAGAAAATCCCTGTTCGTATGGGGAGGCTTGGCGAGGATGGGAAAGGCAGACGAATAGCGGTTACATCCATCCCTGCTATTCGTTGCTCGGAATAGACCCCATAGTGAATACCCTGGAGGGAAGGTTAGAGAGTTTTTATCAATAAAAGGGTCTAACATCAGAGCTGTTTGTACTGGTATTGGTGGAATCTGACCCATATTTAACCCTCTTAGTGCTTCTTTGCTTCATGCCCCGAGGATTCAGGATCTTCATGCAAATGTTGGTGCTGCTGTACTTCTCTCCCTGTGCCTGGAGGTCTTAGTATCAATGCTGGTGTTGATTTACCTCTCTATAGTATCTTGGGATATTCATACCAATGTTGGTGCCACTCTGTCCTTCTCCCAGTGCTTTGAGATCTTCATGCAGCTATTGATGCTACTTTGCTCCTGTCTCAGTGACAAAGTTTTTCTACCAATGTCACTTTGCCCCTCTTTCTTAACCTTGGGGACTTCCCACTGATACTAGTTGTGCTTTACTCATCTCTCAGTGCAATGGAATCTCTATGCCAATGTTGTCACTACTCTACCCCTCTATCTATGCCAATGTTGTCACTACTCTACCCCTCTGTCAGTGACTTTGGATCTCCATGCCAGTGATGGTGCTAGTTGTCACTCTCCCTGTGCTTTGAGGTCTTCATCCCACTGTTTATGCTCTTTGTCTTCTTTTGATGCCATGGGGTCATGCTTTCTTTAAACTCTTGCAGCCTGCTTCTCACTGGTCTCCCATTGAATAATCTCTCCCCCTTCAATCCATTCAAAACTTAGCCGCATGGCTAATCTATCACCAGTGTCACTACACCCATGTAACCCCTCTTCTCAAGTCACGTCATTGGCTCTCTATCCGTTTCCACATACAGTTCAAACTTCTTTTACTGACCAATAAATGCATTCTTTCTACAGAGAACTCCACTCATCAAGCAAATTGCTTTATCCATGCCTGCCTCTTCTACTGCCAACTCCAGATTATTTGTTTCGTATTGCTGTTCATAAGCATGGAATTGACCATCTGAGTCAGTACATCTGGTTCTATCTCTGATCCCATTCAAATCCAGGCTAAAAATCATCTCTTGAAGGCTGCTTTTTGATCCTGACCATCCCTTATTCTCCTCTCCAACACCCATGGGTGTTTTAATAATTTCACTTAAAAAATTACCCTGTTTTTATTGTTTGTCTTGAATAGATTGTGAGCAGGGATTGTCTGTTAAGTTTATGTATTGTCGTGGGGAGCGCCCCCTATGCCTATGGGCAATCCACGGCAAAGGTTATTTTTTAGAGAGCCACAGGGAACATAAGGTTCATCGATGTAGTAAAATGGCCTTACCAATTCCGACTGCCTAAAAGAACTCAGTAACAAGACCAAGTGGAGGGAATTAAGGCTTTTATTCCCCGTCAATGCAAGGGTTCAAAATTAAGAGATAGATAATGAAACAGAAAGTCCTTTGTAGCAAAAGGTACCAGTATTCATAAACATGTGCTTAATTGTTACACTTCACAATTAATGCATAGCTTGGGTAACAGGAATTCAGTTCATTCAGTTCATTCCAAAAGCATAAACATTCTATAAACTCTTCTATGTTACTCAGAGACTACAGACTCTTGACATGAGGCTGTGCACAGGTCACACTCCATCTGCTCTGGTGGAGATAGGGAAACTGTATTTATGCATTCTGTTTCCATGCATTCTTCTTCACTAGAATCAACAGGGGAATAAATACTGTCCCTGTCTGACTCGGGTCGGTGTGCTATGCCTCTAGGGCCTTGTCTCCAATAACAGTCTGTTCTCAGGGCTTTAGGGATTTGATTAAACCAGTATGGTTTCTCCTTCTTTGTAGAGTGAGGACTTGTTTTAACAGGGACTTTAGGATTCAAACATTCAATATCATCAATAAAGGTTCCATACCTGGAGCTTTGCTGGCTTGAATCCACAGTGTTTTCCCTTTTAGCAATTTTCCTGCTGTAGCAATTTCTCTGCCTGTCAGCATTAGGCAGGGCTGTGCTTCTTGGCAGTTTGGTGAAACCTGGTATAAATTCTCTTCTCTCCCTTGGTAAGAACACAGGTTTATTATAAATTGCCTTTCATTTCTTGCTTGGTAAAACTGAATAATTATTTCTCAGAGACTCTAAGCTTCTCTCCAAACCATTCCCTTTGGCTCCTTGCTTAGGTCTCTCTGTGCTTGAGTCAGGAACGCTGTGAGAACAGGGCGTGGCACAGCCTCTAACTTCAGAGCTGGCTCTAACAAACTTTCTTGGGACCGCTGCACAGTCAGCCTGGCCCTTCTGGATTTCACCCTTGTGAACCCTGTACCTGTGGGCTTGCTCCTCTAGGATTTCTTCAGTTACTCCTTCTCTTGGAGATGAACCTCTTGATAGAGCTGTTCCCCCTTGGGAAGACGTCCCTCTGTCTCTGTTCCTTCTCAGGTCCTTTCCTTTCTCTGGTGGAGCCGTACTCCCCTGTGTAGCCGTGCTTCTCTTCTCTGATGCAGCCGTGTACCTCTTCCTTAAGGCAGCTGGACACCCCTGTGTAGCTGTGCTTCTCTTCCTTACTGCATCCGGGCACACCTTGCAAGCATTCAGCTCTGGCTTATAAGGAAATCTTTCCTGCCTGACTTCCGGGGTCACTTCCAGGTGCAAGTCATTAGGCTTCTCAAGCTCATTAGCTTCTGCATGTTCCTTCCTGCTCCCTCTAGCTGTGCCTGGAGGTAATTGCACATCTAGATTCTTAAAAGAAACAGGATTTCTTTTCAAGTTTTCAGCTTTATCAATACCCACATCATGACAGTATACAGTATGCCTAGTAGTGCTATACAAATGATAAGTAGTAGTACTCTTGATTTCTTAGAGTACCCATTGCTTCTGTGGCAGATGCCTGTCAGCAAGCTCTAAGCAAGTATGATTAACAATAGTTGGAAACCCCACTGTTAAGTGTGCAGCATTACTTGCCCCATTCATGTTCATGGACCTGAATGATCCATATAATTCAGAATAAATGGAGATTAAATTGAACATAAACCAAACTGAAAATGTTGCTGTGCACATCCCCACTAGACACCAGATACTCTAGGGCAGTGGTTCTCAACCTTTTTTGTACCATGTCCCCTTTTACCATTAGTCAACTTGTAGTGACCCCCAATGATAAAATCAAATGCGTCTCTCTTCCTTTACCGTTAACGCATTGTCGCTGTAATCATTTGTTGAATTATTAATATATTATAGGCCTTTGCAATATGTTTTTATTTATAAAATTTACTTATTTAAACCACAATAATTAATCACAATAACAAGTAACAATATTTGATTTCAAAATTATGATGATTTTGTAGTCAAATCACTAATATGAAATAAAAATTTTTCTACCTTTGTTGTCTGACCAATTTATTCTTTGATCATGCTGGTCCCGATCTGAGACTTCTGCTTTCCTGTCTTCTCTTAGCTCTCTTTCTGTGGTCTATGGTCCATCTGCCATTTCTTATCTCTTCTTTCGTTTTCTTCACTTCTTTCCATCAGCCTATTTCCAGTCCCAGTAACCCTCCCCAGTATCAGCCCCTTTCCAGTCCTCACTCTCATTACCTTCCAATGTCAACTTGTATTCCCATGACTGCCACTGGTGTCCATTCCCTTCCAGTCCTCCTCCTTCCCCACTGACCAGTCCTTTCTAATACAAATACCATGGCAGCCCCTCTCAGATCCACTCCCTTCCAGTTCCATTCTCCCATCACCTCGTATCAGTCCATTTGTAGCCTTAGCCCCCCAGTTTTCTTCCAGGGCCAGCAGCTCTATCCTCCCCTCCCCACAATCATCCCATTCCCAGTCGAAGCCCCCCAATCAGCTTGCTTCCAGTGCTAGTCCCCCCTCAACCCCATTACCAGTGCTAGCCTCCCCTAATCAGCCCAATACTAGTCCTACCCCCCCATCAGCTCATTACCAGTCGTAGCCTCCCCTAATCAGCTCATTTCCAGTGCTAGTCCCTCCTCAACCCCATTTCCAGTGTTAGCCTCCCCTAATCAGCTCGTTTCCAGTGCTAGTCCCTCCTCAAACCTATTATCAGTGCTAGGCTCCCCTAATCAGTCCATTACCAGTCCTACCCCCCCCATCAGCCCATTACTAGTCCTAGCCTCCTCTAATCAGCCCATTTCCAGTCCTAACCTCCCCGATCAGCTCATTTCCAATGCTAGCCCCCCATCTGTCCATTCCCAGTCCCAACCCCCCCTTGATCAGTCCATTCCTAGTCCCAGCCTTCCCTAATCAACCCATTACCAGTCCTAGCCCCCCCCATCTGCCCATTATAACCCTAAACCCGCACTGTCTCTCCCCTCTGTCCAGCATTTATCCCCCGTCTGTCCAGTATGTCCCCCTGTCTCTTCCCTCTGTCCATGTCAGCCCCCTCCCTCCCTCCATCCATCCATGTCAGCCCCCTCCCTCCATGTCAGCCCCCCATCCATGTCAGCCCCCCTCCCTCCCTCCATCCATCCCTCCATGTCAGTCCCCCCTCTGTCCATGTCAGCCCTCCCTCCCTCCATGTCAGCCCCCCTCTGTCCATGTCAGCCCCCGCTCCCTCCTTCCCTCCCTCCAGCCATCCATCCATGTCAGCCCACTCCTCCCCTTCCTCTCTCCATCCATGTCAGCCCCCCTTGTCCATGTCAGTCCCATCCCTCCCTCCATCCATGTCAGCCCCCCTTCCATCCATATCAGCCCCCTCCCTCCTTCCCTGTCAGCCCCCCTCTGTCCATGTCAGCCCCCCTCCCTCCCTCCCTCCCTCCCTCCATCCATGTCAGCCCCCCTCTCTCCATGTCAGTCCCCCCTCCATCCATCCATCCATATCAGCCCCCTCCCTCCCTGCATGTCAGCCCCCTCTGTCCATGTCAGCCCCCTTCCCTCCATGTCAGCCCCCCTCCATCCATCCATCCATCCATATCAGCCCCCCTCCATCCATGTCAGCCCCCTCCCTCCATCCATCCATATCAGCCCCCCCTCCCTCCCTCCTGTCCATGGCAGCCCCGTTGCAGGTTCCCTGCTCCCCTCTCCCCATGTCGGCCGCCTTCTGCAGCCGCGGCTCCCTGTCTCTTGGGGAACCGCGGCTTTGCCTGTCAACCCGTGGCGGAGCAGCTCTGTCTCGAAACAGGCTCCGTGCAGCATTGTTCCACCTCCAAAGGAAGTTGTTTACCACTTCCTTTGGAGGTGGGACAATGTTGCACAGAGCCCGTCAAGAGGCAGGAAGGCTCCGCAACAGTTTTTGCAGGCATAGCCGCGGTTCCCTAAGAGGCAGGGAGCCGCGGCTGCATTAGAAGGGAGGCGGTGAGTTGCCACTGCCGAGAAGTGGACTCGGCAGCGGCAGCAACTTGTGCGTTTTTTTTTTTTTTAGGTGCGGAGTGAGGCAACCCCCGCTAAATCCTGTGGCGACCCCCGTGGGGGTCGCGACCCACAGGTTGAGAACTGCTGCTCTAGGGGAAGAGGCCCCCAATCAGTAGTAGGAATTGCTGCCGGCCAGCCAGTTTTGAACCTGCTTGAATGTTGGCAGACAGATGAGGTACAAGTTGGCAGCAATACTAACTCTATCAGTTGTTGGGCAGGAGTCTCCTGCTCTTCAACAAGAGAATAGGAGTTGGCCTTTCAAAGTGAGAGGTCCCTACCCAAAGTGGAAATCTTGGCAAATTTGGGCATTATCAAGTTAACAGTATATCAGTTATACTCAGGTAATATGTTTTTACATAATCATTCTCAGGGGTTGGTTGGGTGGGTTGGATAGGTGCAGGTTGTGATTATTGAGTTTAATTATCAACATTTCTGTATTTAAGTGCTCTGTGGACCAAAACCACATGCCTTTTTTTCTGGCATGAACCTGGCACTCACTGTCTGCTGATGTTTGACTTTGCATGCTTTTTCCAGGGCTGAAATCTTGACACCTTAGTTCTAATAAGGTGCTATTTCAGCACTGTTATAAGACATTTTCAGTGCTGATACACTGTTACTTTGAGGCTAATACACTATAAATGCTATACTGATTCATTTACTATTTTATTATAGTAATTTAGCAAAGTATTAATTTCCGCATCCAGTTCAAACTTTTCCTGCTGACCTATAAGTGCATTCACTCTGCAGCTCCTCACTACCTTTCTTCTCTTATCTCTCCCTACACCCCTCCTCAGGAACTCTGCTCTTCTGGCAAATCACTTCTATCTGTGCCCTTCTCTTCTATTGCTAACTCCAGACTTCGCTCCTTTCACCTTGCTGCTTTGTATGTCTGGAACAAACTACCTGAGTCTGTGCATCAGGTGCCTTCTCTGACTATTTTCAAATCCAGGCTGAAAACTCACCTCTTTGCTGCCGCTTTCGGATCTTGACTCATCTGATCTCCTTTGTGTTTCCTTACCATTCCCCCAGCTGTCTCCCATGTCTACAGCTACTGTATTGTCTGTCTTGGCTAGATTGTAAGCTCTGATAAGCAGGATCATCTTTTACAAATGTCTGTGCAGTGATGCGTAGAGCTATACGAATGTTCAGTAGCAGTAGTAGTAGTAGAAGTAAAGAAGTTTCCCGAATAATATTAAACACACGTGAGGACAATTTTTAAATAATACATGGAGCATGGAAATGGAATTATAAAATACATATAAGAACATGCAGGAGTGCACATGTATTTGCTGACACACAAAGCGAGAGGAGCCATTTTACAAATTTACATGTGGGAAAAATCAACAGAGGAAGTTTGTACTATGCAAACTTATATGTTTAAATGCTACCAATTAACTACAAAGGCTGCTATATTTAGTTCAGGGCCAGCCCCAGAGTTAAGTCAAAGTGTTGGCGCCCTAGGCAAACCTTAAGCTTTATGCCCCCTCTCCCCCAACCGTCAGAATCTATTGTTAAGCTCTGAATGCCATGCTCTTTGCTGCCCCTCTCCCTCCAGTAGCTGCTGTCTTAGGTAACCGCTTAGTTTGCCTGTTTTAATTAATTTTGATTTGGAGGGGAAAATAATTGGGGATTGAGGAGGATAACTCTCTAAATCTCTCCTGTAAAATGCTGGCTAAAACAAACACTTTTTAAAAACCTATATGTGCCAAAGCAACTATAAATCCCAATTTGGACAATTTGGTCATACATGTGCATTCCCTATATGAAATAACAAATAGATATGTAGATTTTTAACATGCCCAGGCCACTTCCTAACCATGCCCCTAACATGTCCTCTTGCAATTTCTAAATAGTAAGACTATCCATATGCATTGTATGCAGATTTCCTGAACATCTTAAAATTTTCTTTATGGTTAGCAGGAGGCAAAATGGGGCAGACAGCTTCTGACTGTCAGTCCAGAGCCCAGTCAGAAAGTTTGTTTGGAGCCATGGGGCGTCGCAAACGGAAGCAAGCCAGCCTACCCTCGGGCTCGGCGGGGAACACTGAATCTGGGCAAAGGATCCTGACACAATGTGGCTTTACTGTCCCGGAGCTTGGAATGACGTCTTCAGCGGGGCCTTTAGATGATTCTTCAACAGTCCTGGGCGCATCTGGGGTATAGCTCTCTCCTAAGCAGCGAGCCCCCCCCCCCCATGGAGACCTGGAAGTGATTTGGCAGCCGATGGAGTGCTTCCCTTCTGTTTGATGGACGAGCATGCCGGGGGGTAGTGAAGAGGAATCCGCAGCTGTGCAGTCTGCTGCTTCCCCTGCTCATTTGTGCCCAAGAAGTGCTGGAGGATTGTGGGTTCATCTGTCCTTGGGTATGGGGACTCGGCAGGAGCAGATGGTGGAGCAGTGCAGATTCCAGTGTCTGGTACCTTGGAGAGACCTGGCAAAATTACTTTGGAAGCGCTGTGGGATGCCTTATCTACAATGAATTCCTCTCTTCAAACTGTTGTCGTGACTGTGAGTATGGAACTTTCTTCTTTGAAATTAAGTTCTTTAGAGGTTTCTCGGCTGCAGGAGCAGCAAGCGGGGAAGATAGCTCGAATGGAAGAGAATCTTTTGCAACTTCGTGATTTGTGTGCTGCCCAAGTTAAAGATAGGACTGTGCTTGCGAGAAAGACAGAATATTTGGACAATCAAGTCCGTAGGAATAACTTATGTCTGCTTAATTTTCCTAAATCTCCTATTCTATCTGCCTCGGAGATGGTGCGCAAATATTTTCAGGAGGTACTTAAGTTGCCCTCTGAAAATTTGCCCCCTCTTGTGTGTGCCCAGTGTCTGTCCTTGGGTTCTGGACCTCAGGGGATGGGCTCCAGTGACCCTTCTCAGTCTCTTGGGGACCTGATTAGGATTCTGGAGAGTTCTCTTGGTGTAATTACTGAACGAACTACCATCCTTGTAACTCTAGCCTTGGAATCTGACAAATCTGTAATTCTTAAATCAAATTTCAGGAATTTCAATGTGCAGTTTTTTGGTTCATATGTCCGCATTTTTCCTGATCTCTCATGGGTTGCCCAGCAGAGAAGAAAGGAATTCCTAGGCCTTTGGCCTAGGGTCCTTTCCCTGTATTGTGATTTCCTTCTCAATGTATAATTTCCTATTTGGATAAAACTTTCTTGTTTTTTGAATCAGGACAGCTCTTGGAGTTCTTGGCTGCAAGGGAGGAGTCTGTGGTTAATGTGATGTCTCATATGGCTGACGTGTAAGTCTTCACCCTGTTTGGATTTTCTTATTGTATTGTTAGACTGGTGGTTTTGTGCCTGGGATCCTTCTTGTTATTTCCTGATGCCTACTCTTTTTTTTGTCATGTGGGCTAATTTTTAGAGATATCATATGATATGCTTGCTTGATTTTGTAAGTTTCTTCTTATGGTTAGATCATACTGCATTCTCAATATTCCTATGGTGTATATTCTTTTGAATGGATACATATTGAAAATTTAATAAATAGAAAATTTTAAAAAAAATCGTTATGCACTTAAAATGTCCCTCCACAAAATATTTAAGCTGTAACCCTAACACTGGATAAAGGAGCACCAAGGAAAGTCAATATAAAGGGGATGGATGGAAGGACAGGTGAGAGCTGATGAACCTGCCATATCCGTGGCCACACTACATGGCAGCCAGTAAAGTGGATAGGCATGTGGGAGGCAGCTGTACCGATGCACAGGGGGGTGCCAATGTAACACGATGCAATGTCAGTGTGTGGCATAGGATGGGGAAGACGTGTCCCCCAGTGAAGCCAGAAGTGTCAGGATGTGTGCAGCGACAGAAGGAAAGAGTAGGAGTGGTGATGTGCAGATCAGGCACAGGAGAGGCAAATTTAAAAACCGTGGAAAGAGTACCAGTGTAGGCCATGATATAACAGCTTGCACAAGAAGACATAACTGCACACAGCTGACAGAGACAGATGGATGGGCTGAAGGAAGAATGGCTGCTGAGGAGAGGGTGGTATGGGCTGGCAACACTAATGTGTCATAGGTGCCATCCTCAATGTATTTGTACTGTGCGTGAAAATGCACACCAGTGTCACTTGGAAGGCCTGATACCAGACATGTGGGACTCACACCTGTCCCAGCCACACAGCCACCATACAACAGCTCAGACAAATGTGCAGATAACAACTGCACAGGTGTCATCCAAACTGGGCAAATGGGGCACATAAAGGGCATGAAGTGATACCTGCAGGTGGCTATCCAAGGGGTAGGATATGTCTGCATGTACTGTAATGGAGCCAAAGCTGTACAGTAACAGTCGTGATGCCATACATGACTCAAGTTGCCCAAGTAGGTTACAGCTGTATGCATGTAACTGCCTGTTAGTATACCGTTGTAGCAGTGTAGCAGTGCAGTCACATCAGGGTACATCTTACCATCAATTGGTAATGTCTGATGATAAGTGCAATTGATGTGTTTTAATGTCATGCCTCTGCCTCCTTCTTTTTATAACGGGACAGTCAAGAAATCATTTACATTATGGTGAACCGGTACTCGTCTAGTATCGTGCATCACACTGTAGTAGTTGATCTTATCTGCACAAATTATGGTTTTATTTCAACATTAATGAATGATAGAAATACATATGGATACCAACTAATCCTAAGACCTCAATTAATTGTCTGAAAGACTGGTTCGCAATGGCCGTTAGTCTGAATAATACGATATGTCATCATGACGGCATACTTTCCATGCAGCTTTATAAGTAGCCTGGTCAACTATGGCGCTTGTTTTATGTCCCGATCTTTGGCACAAGGTAAGAAATTTTATATAATATGTCTTTTGGATGACAGACTTAAATGCACTTAAATGTGGCAGCTGATGTCTGATTAAATGGCAAAACCATTCATATCCTTCTTGCTTTCCCATTCCCGCGCACACTTAGGGATATGTTTACTAAACCGTCTTAACGTAGCAGCGGCAACATTATCGTTTGATACGTAACGTTATCGCGCAATAACATCACTTATCACGCGATAACATCGGCAGCGGCGTTAAGGCACACTAACGCTGTGAAATCCGGGTCTGAAGGGTGGAGTAAGGCCTCCCAGAGAGCTGAGATAGAGGTCAATGGGCGGAGAGTGGGCGGGGAGAGGCTCCAGGCACACTAACACTGTGAAATCCGGGTCTGAACACTAACGCCAGTGAAACCCTTGCGTTAGAGGCACATTTGCAGGAGAGAGAAACCATTTCAGTCAGCAATGTACAGCAAAGGCAGGGAAACCCAGAAAAAGTGATAGTAGTGATACATGTGCAGGAACCAAAAAGCAAATAAACATATAACAATAGTGATATTATTGATAAACATAAAGCAACACTACTGACAAAGCGTAAAAAGGAAGATATCATGTTTGGAAGGATCTATGCTCTGTCTCCCTACAAAGTGAATGATCCCACATTGAAATAGCGGTGAGCAGGGTTTTTGTCGTTTAAATTGGGCAGGTTTGTTATGGCATGCACATGTGCAGCAACAGCAGAGTGGGCACGTAGGAAAGGGCAACTGTGCTGATGCTGTAATGGGATACAGGGGGCTGCAGGCGGCACATGCTGTGGTCCAGTTGGGGCACAGTGTGGACTAGGCAGATGCCTAGGTGGCACATAGGAATGCCAAAACTGTAAAGCAGCAAGACAGCAACTGACGAGGGTCCAACATGGGCATGAGTGTGTGTCCCATGGTGTCACAGGGGATATTACACAGCAGGTACCCCCAAGGGCACATAACATTGGCAGGCGGTGCCAGGGGGAAGCGCGCATGTCCATGTAGGCACCCCTACCCGAGAACCCACACCATGGCAGCTGCCTACCAGCACACTGGATGGCCTGGGACTGCGCACCACCACCAGCACCACCGGCATAAGGGCATGTCAGCATGGTGGCGGAGGGGTGCTGGTGGCGGAGAGGGCAGTGGCATCTGCCCACAGCAGACCACGGCCAAGCCCCATTTAGGTGGGTGCCGTACATTGAAACAGACAAGGTCTGTCTGACAAACATGGTATCCCCAGGGAATGATCTGCCCCTGTGGCAACGGTTTGGTGCAGTACACGTTGCCTGTGGGCTCAGGAACAGAAAGTTACAAGTTCAAGTCCCAGCTGTGGCTCCTGCCAGCCTTGTCCCCATATTTTACCCAGTACGAAACCATGGTAATAAAGACAGAACCTTTATTGCAGATAAAATAAACATGCCTGAAACGCCTATATTTTACCCTACAGAGCACAGACACCATAAACATGTGCAATCCCTAGAGCAGAGTTTCCCAACTGCAGTCCTGGAGGGCCAAACATCATTAAGGTTTCATGCTGTCCCTAATAAATATGCCTATGCTGCATTTGTAAGCATCACCCCCATTGTATGCAAATGTATCTCATGCATATTCATTATGGACAACATGAAAACCTGAACAGTGTTTGGCCCACCAGGACCAGAGTTGGGAACCTTTGCCCTAGAGCAGCAGCCAAGAGGGGCACAAACACCCACACCCACAGGCTCCACTATCCAAAGTCTCATGGAGAGTCAGGCTGTTGGGCCCTGCGCGGAGCAGCATCTCCCAATACTGGCATCTGCATACCTTAGCAATGCAATACTTTGGAACACGTTCCACATATATCAAAAGGTTGCTATGATTAATGTCAGCTAACAAATCCTAGTTAAACACGATTTGTTGATAGAGATTCATCATAGCAAGCTTTCTGATATCTGTGGAGTGTGTTTCAGTTAGTGCTTCTGACAGTGTTTACCACCCTGGGGAGTGACCCCAACAGTATTGCGTACCATAGCAATGCCCGCACTGTGCCGAGGACTTGTGTGGTGGCCAGGGCTGCCACAAACCTCTATATTTGCACAATGCTGGCATAGGTGTGGGAGTGTGTGTATGTCTATCCAGTGTGTTGTGGCTGCCTACACCTTACTGAGCCCACACTGCTTGCACTGTTTCCAGTATTAGCCTGCCAATGTGCATAATGAGGAGCAAGGTACTGTGGGTATGGCCCGGACAGGGTGGCCTGGGCAGGATGCATCTGCACAGGGTATAGGGCAATGGCTGGCACATTGTAGTGCCCGACCACCACCTGCACGGACAGAGTGGCCACAGCATGTCCTGCTGGGAGGTCACTCTTACCCTGACTGAGCAGTGACTACGGCATGGCTAAGTTCCCCCATAGTGCTATACAGTATTTCTCTCAAGTGATTTTTATGGGTTCTTTTTTCTGGGGCCCAATTACTGACATACCTGCTTGGTGTGTGTGTGCTCACATCCTATTTTTGGATGGACACAGTTCCTCCAGGAACATGCACTATGTACTAGCTAGCAGACTGTCTGCAGTTAGCATGTATATGGCTGGGACACCTTGCAGGGTGCAGTGGGTGGAGACTGACTGTACCCTCTGCTGGTGAATGTCAGATAGTGGTGGGGGGCAGCTGAGCTTCTCCAGCATTCTGCCTGTCTGCCATTGCCTTATGTGATGTATACAGATCTGAATCGACTGCCCTGTAGGGTGCCTGTTCCCCAGCAGGACTGGGGTCGATGGTCCTCTTTACTGCTACCATTGCAGAGATGTACCATGTGGATCTGTTGGTGGGAGATCCTGTGCCCCCACCCTGAGCCACAGAGGGCGGGTTGGGTGGTGCTACATAATCCGTTTTGGGGTCCGAATACCACTCTTTACTTATAAGATGTGACCATGGCACCCACACAGGATATGTACTATTCTGGGTGCCTCATAGTCCACAAGGCCTAGACATGACTGGGAAATACAGATGGACACAGGTGTAGCCTAGGTGTGTCTGCAGGGGCTTCCCATCAAACACTGGCACTGATGGGAGCCTGCAGTGCAGCCTATCTCAGCCATGCCATGTGCTGCGGACCTGGTGCTGTGCCCCCCACCTCACCCTCAGTGTGAGCACAGGAACTGCACGATGTCACAGTGGTGCAGTGGGGGCGGGACGTGCATCCCTGCAATTTGTCCAGGCCCAGTACCCCCTCTGGCTCTTCCCATACATCCTGAGCAGCAGGACGAGGAGAGCCGGTGGGGGATGGGAGGGTCTGGATCTGGGCAGAGTGGGGGAGGGCCAGCCTGCCAGAATGTACAGGGCCAATTACGGTCACGGCCCTGTATGTCCTGCTGAGTCAAAGGGGACATGCTGCTTATTCCACCTCGAAGGTGAAATAAGCAGCACCGACCCAGCAATTGGGCCGGGGGATCCTGCTCCCAGGGCCGGGACTGGGTGCAGGATGGTCCCCACTACCTGATCCAGGCCCCAGCCAGCCAGCCATGGGTTGGGCAGCAGGGAAGAAGGGGGCCTAAGCCGCGGGAGTTTAGCTCACCTAGTGGACAGGCCAGCCCTGGGTGTAGGGAGAGATTAGAGAGGAAAGGTAATGAGGAGCTGCAGAGTGAATGACCTTACAGGTCAACAGGAGAAGTTTGAACTGGATGGGGAGTCAATGAAGTGACTTAAGAAGAGTGGTAATATGAGCAAGACGAGGCTGGCGGAAAATTAGCCGCACAGCAGAGTGTTGAACAGATTGAAGGGGAGAGAGATGCACTATTTGGCATCAGCGTGGTTTACAATATAACAAAACGACTAAGACAACAATCTGTTTGGTTTTACAAGGAACAGGAGTACCAACTTGGCTAACAGGGTTGAACTATATACATGAGATAATAATTACAACAACAGGGTTGAACTATATACATGAGATAATAAATTGCAACAATAGGGTTGAAGTATATACATGAAATGATAATTACAAAGATCTATATGAAATACAGTGATCACTTTAAGACGGTATGCGCCTGATCTGCAGGAAGGAGGCTGGGAATATAAGAACACTAGGGATGGGTGTTTCTTAGGTGGGGTTACATCAGTTGGATGTGTGTGGAGAAGGAGAGAGAGGAGTCAAAGACGTCTCCGAGACTGCAAACTGAGGAGACAGGGAGGAGTAGAGAGTTATACACAGAGACTGAGAAAGGAAGAAGGGGAGAGTAGGTTTTAGGGGGAAAAATAAGAAGCTCAGTTTTGGCCATGTTCAGTTTCAAGCGTCGGTGAGACATATAAGCAGCAATGTCAGAAAGGCAGCAGAGACCCTAGTCTGGATTACCGGAGAGATTTCAGGTGTAGAGAGGTAGATCTGGGAGTCATCAGTGTAGAGATGGTACTGAGATGCAAAACTGTTTAGAAATCTTCATTGCTTATTAGCACAGAGAAAAATAGCACTCATTAAAATGTGCAAAAGTGAGCATAGACCTGTTCATACGAAAAAATATAGCTACACCTGACCTTGGAGAAGTGTAGTTAAGATTTTGCAATAACATCTGTGTTAGCACCAGCTGTAGCACAAAACTCATTTGCATGTTATTAACATGGGCTGTTAATTAAAATGTGTTAATGTTTTCTTTAGCAAGTTTTATCATTAATTCTGACTGGGCTTCTATATTATCGACTTGTCTGTGAATGGCCTCCTGTAGACGATTAACAAAATCGAGATAAGGCTCACTAGCTCCCTGACGAATAGTGGAAAAGCTTTTTGAGGGTTTACCACTAACGGGAACTTGAAGAAAAGCTTTGAAAACACATTGAGACACAATAACCAACGTTGCAGGGGGTAGCACCATTTGTTGGGCTAAGGTTGCGAATGGGCCAGCCCCATACAGCTGTTCCGGTGTGTAAGCTCCCCCGGATGCCCGCCCACGCTTTTCTGCCTCAATACGATACTCGCTATCCCATAGAACATATTGTTCAGTATTTTATATCATTTGCATGATATCTTTCTAATCTTGAGGAATTAATGTGTATCCATTAGCTAGACCCTCAAGCATCCCCGGAGTAAAACTGCTACATTACCTGGTTTCGGAGATGGCCTTGCGAAGCTCTCGTAAAACAGCATAAGGTAAAGTCTGATAATCTACATGCTGTTGTCCCTCATCGTCAGTACGATAGGTGACAGGACAAATATGCAGAAGGTCACACAACTCGCTCGCTGCTGCCGAACCATTGCCTGAAAGGCACTTTCGGAGGGATGCCGAGTGATTGGCGGAGCAGAATCAAATTAGGGGGAAGAGGGTGCCGTGGGAATTGGAGGGGCAGTGGAAGGAAACTGAGAAGGAGGCACCGGCGGAGTTAATCGAGGATAAGGAGAGGAATATGCCGGTGGAGGGGAGGTGAGCGATGCAAGCGGTGCTGTGGAGATCGCCATGGGACCCATAGTTTCCAAAGCACCCGTGCATTGCTGCCATAAAATAAGCGTGGCTATAGGAGCACGGGGCTCAGTATGAAGTGTGGTCCCAACCCGTTTCCAATCCTCTACTACAAGGGATCCCTTTTCTGGATACCAAGGACATTGCTCCCCTATTTCCCACACCAATTCTTGCAACTGGTGTTTGGAAACTGGCCTGCCAGCTTTCCGCAACAGATACATTAATTCCCTCGCATGATTCCTCTGCGAGGTCATAAGAGAAGCACCCATACTCACGCAAAGGGGATCTCCAAAAAGGAAATGAGTTAGGTGCACCAAAGTCTGTTCCAGACGACGCGAGGCGGGCTGAAGGTCCCTGTTCGGGCGCCAGATGAAGGGATGAGTCACACACGGAATGCTCTCATGTGGGTGGCGATCCGGCTGGAAAGACCCGAGCTTCTTTTATTAGCAATTTCACAATTATGTGTAAACCATTACATACAAGCGTGTCTTCTACTGATTGGTTGCTTGTGCTTGTGCAAGAGCTGCCGCACCCGTTGGGCCGTGATCAATACTTTTCTACTAAGCTCGTCTATCGCAAAGCCTTCTGCCACGCCTTTATACAAGCCCTGACTTTTCAGAGGCTTTAGGTGTTTGGGAAGGCTACAATAG
Organism: Ichthyophis bannanicus; assembly: GCA_033557465.1. Lineage (NCBI taxonomy): Eukaryota > Metazoa > Chordata > Amphibia > Gymnophiona > Ichthyophiidae > Ichthyophis > Ichthyophis bannanicus. Next base: position 393,654,695 of record CM066036.1, read on the forward strand.
AGCAGCTTTTAAACTAGATATTAGGGGAGAGCCGACAGTCCCCCAAGAGCGCATGGTTCGGAACAATGTATCCTTGAAGGATACTACCAAAAGAATGAAGTTAGGACATGTCAGCAGAGAGGTTCCAATGCACTGCCTGCCCCATTACAGTTATTGGGGATCCTGTGTATCTTTGGGGAAACTGCTAGATACTTGTGAGTCTCTTGTGAGTCCCAAGTTCAAAATGGCACTCATGATCCCTTGCTATAAAGTGCCGGTTTTACCTCTAGGGTCAGGCTGCCATATAAGGGCTTTGGCAGTCTAACTCCTACCAGCAGTACTGCTAGATTATTGCAAGGGATCAGGTGCATTAATTCAAACCCAAGAGTCACAAGAGAAGGAAAAACTGTGGTTCATTCCTGCTTCCACTAAATTAATAGGGAACCAAGCAAGCTGGGTGAGGGGAATTGGAGTTGTGGGGTCTGTCAGGAGAGGTCTCATGTAGGGGGGAGGTAGGAATTTCAGGGGGGCTGTAATAGGGAGGTCTAGATCCTTTCCTGTACTGTGATGTTGTTCTTTTCTATATCTGCTTTTAAATTGTATTTATGAATCGCTCTGTATGTCTTCACAAAGGGTGGTATAGCAAGAATGAATAAACGATTAACAATGTCAGAGGATGTCAGTTGGTATAATTGATGTCAGGGGGTGATCAGGAGAGGGGATTGGTGTCATGGGATGTCAGGAGTGGGGATTAGATGTCAGAGAAGTTTTTAGGAAGGGGGCTCAGATGTTTGGGAGGGGTAATTTGGAGGCCCTGGTCTCAGCCTTTACTCCTGCTCCTTCAAACAGTCATTAATTCCTGCCTCGATGCAGGTGTAAATGCTGACATCTAGAATTTTCCATATCCCCTTTGTAAAATGGGGAATAGATGTCAATATTTTAAACCCACCCAAACCACTCCATGTGCATGCCCTAAATATATCCCATTGAAATCTGGGCATTGTGTGGATCATCACAAGTAAATAGCAGTGTTCTAAAATCAATTTTTGCACATGTAAATGATCTACACATTTAGAAACCACTATTTCCACATGGGGATGCTTCTAAAATAATCCCCATAGTATGTGCATATGCTTCACTCAAACTCCTTTCCCGAAAACACCTATTCTAAAGTTGCATACAAGTACACACCTAATTGCACTGCATGTGTTTTTACATGTGAAGTTATTTTATATGTGCAAAAAATCTTTTAGAAAATTATCCCCTTAATGTTCCTTTTTTACAGTAGAAATGCAGACACTTCAACAATACATCAGATACAGAGTGCTACTGAAGACTTTAAGGGGGTAATTTTTAAAGATCTAGTCACAGGGCCAGACTGTCTACTAGATGAACCTAGGTAGTTGCCTAGGGCAGCAGACCTCCGTGAGTGATACAGCACACATGGCTTGCCACCCCCTCATGCTGAGCTGACCAAACCGCACCACTGCCCCTGCTGCCATTGATTCTGGCGGCAGGATCGAGTCGAAGGCAGCGACAGACCATGTGCTTCACCACACATGGTCTGCTACTTCTAACCCCGAAGTTGGGTTGGAGGGGTCAGAAGCAGCAGACCATTTGTGCCAAAGCACATGGCCTGCCACTGCCACCGAACTGCCCCAACCTCCCCCCTCCCCACCAGAATCAGCAGCAGCATAGTTCAGCACGGGAAGAGGGGGAGGGTGGTGCAGTGGGGGCGGGACGTGCATCCCTGCAATTTGTCCAGGCCCAGTTCCCCCTCTGGCTCTTCCCATACATCCTGAGCAGCAGGACAGGGAGAGCCGGTGGGGGATGGGAGGGTCTGGATCTGGGCAGAGTGGGGGAGGGCCAGCCCGCCAGGATGTACAGGGCCAATTACGGTCATGGCCCTGTATGTCCTGCTGAGTCAAAGGGGACATGCTTCTTATTCCACCTCGAAGGTGAAATAAGCAGCACCGACCCAGCAATCGGGCCAGGGGATCCTGCTCCCAGGGCCGGGACTGGGTGCAGGATGGTCCCCACTACCTGATCCAGGCCCCAGCCGGCCAGCCATGTAGGGTTGCCAACTGGCCGGTTTTCAGCCGGCCTGGCCGGTTTTTCCACGGCCAGGCCGGCTGCCGGCGCAGAGGCAAAACCGGCCCTTTAAAAGCCGGTTTTTTTGCTCTGGCCGCAAGATCGGGAGCGGCCTGAGCAAAAAAAAACGGCTTTTCTCCGCTTCAGAGGGAGCCGGGGAAGCCCGCGCGAGGCCCCGGCTCCTTCTGAACAGCCACCAGCGTGAAGAGCCTTTACCTTCACGCTGGCGGCTGTTCCTGTGAAGCCGCGAATGCTGGGAAAGGTTAAAGGTTGCCCTTTAACCTTTCCCAGCAATCGCGGCTTCACAGGAACAGACGCCAGCGTGAAGGAAAAGGCTCTTCACGCTGGTGGCTGTTCAGAAGGAGCCGGGGCCTCGCGCGGGCTTCCCCGGCTCCCTCTGAAGCCTCAGACAGCCGCGATGCTGGTCGGGGGGGGGGGGGCAAGGACTGCATGGGCTGTGATGGGGAGACCTGGACTGGAAAAGGGCTAAGGGGGGGGGGACTTGGACTGGAAAAGGGCTAAGGGGGGGGGGACTTGGACTGGAAAAGGGCTAAGGGGGGGACTTGGACTGGAAAAGGGCTAAAGGGGGGGACCTGGACTGGAAAAGGGCTAAGGGGGGGACTTGGACTGGAAAAGGGCTAAGGGGGGGGGGACTTGGACTGGAAATAGGCTGTGATTGGGGGGGGGGACATGGACTGTAAAATGGTTATGTGGGGGGGGACAACGACTGGAAATGGGTTGTGATGGGGGGGGGCAAGGACAGGAAAAGGGCTAGGGGGGGAACTTGGACTGGAAATGGGCTATGGTGGAGGAAGGGGGATCTTGGACTGGAAATAGGCTGTGATTAGGGGGACTCAGACTGCAAATGGGCTGTGATGGTGCGGGGGGACTCGGACTGCAAATGGGCTGTGATGGTGCGGGGGGACTCGGACTGCAAATGGGATGTGATGGTGGGGGGGCCTAGGACTGGAAATAGGCTGTGATGGGGGACTTGGACTGGAAATGGGCTGTGATTGGGGGGGGGGAGCTAGGACTGGAAATGGCCTGTGATGTGAGGGCTAGCACTGGAAATGGGCTGATGAAGAGCTGGAATAGGACTGGAAATGGGCTGATGTGGGGCATGGGAGAATGGGACTAGAAGGGAGTGGATGCTGGGTGAGTCTAGAACTATAAGGGAATTGATTTGGGGGGAGGACTAGAATGGATGGGGAATGAGAATGGAGAGGGGAAAAAATATTTTGTGTGGAAGAAAAGTCTATGATGGGCCGGTATTGGGAGAGTAAGAGGGGCTTGAGAATGGAAGGGTGAAATTTAAACGGATGATAAAGGAATAAGGAAAGAATTGGGGGAAAGAGCAAAAGGGAAACAATCAGTATGTTAAAGCAGAAATAGAGAGAGAATGGAAAACATCTGAAAGAGAAGAAAGGACAAATGGATAGCTCGCAGAAGACACGAAGAAACCAGAAGAAAGTGACTGGAGCAATTGCAACTGAAAAATAAAACGCCCAAACAGAAGGTAGAAAAATACTTTTTATTTTGAATTTATTAACTGGAATATGTCTGGTCTGGGAAGTGTGTATTGCTAACATCTTTGCGTTTTTGTTTAGTGCAAGAGGAAATTACTTTATAGTTTTATTTCTCCAGTGTTGTACATTTCATGTTTGGATTTTGGGGTTCCCAGTTTAATTATTATCTGACCAAGGAAGTTAGCCTACACGTATCCTCTGTAATTTTTGTGGGTGGGGCTGGGGGCGGGGCAGGGGTGGGACTAGGGGCGGAGAATGGGTGGAGCATGGCGAGCCACAGGTGTCGGGTTTTTCTCGGTGAAAAAGTTGGCAACCCTACAGCCATGGGTTGGGCAGCAGGGAAGAAGGGGACCTAAGCCACGGGAGTTTAGCTCACCTAGTGGACAGGCCAGCCCTGGGTGTAGGGAGAGATTAGAGAGGAAAGGTAATGAGGAGCTGCAGAGTGAATGCCCTTACAGGTCAACAGGAGAAGTTTGAACTGGATGTGGAAACAGATAGGAAGTAAATGAAGTGACTTAAGAAGAGTGGTAATATGAGCATGACGAGGCTGGCAGAAAATTAGCCAAACAGCAGAGTGTTGAACAGATTGAAGGGGAGAGAGATGATTTACAGGGAGACCAGCAAGGAGAAGGTTACAATAGTCTAGACGGGAGGTGAGTAAGGAGTGGATAAGTGTCTTAGTAGTGTGTTCAGAAATGAATAGGTGAATTTGGTTGATACTGTACAGAAAGAAACGGCAGGTTTTAGCTATCAGTTGGATGTGTGTGGAGAAGGAGAGAGAGGAGTCAAAGATGTCTCCAAGACCAGGGCCGGATTTACCTTGAGTGAGGCCCTACGCCAACAAAAATTGTGGGCCCCCAGAAAAGATAAAAACGAGCACGCCGGATCAGCTGCGTGCTGTTGGCCCTGACGTCATAATTAAACTGGGAATCCCAAAAGCCAAACTTGGAATGTACAACACTGTAGAAATAAAACTATACATTAATTTGCTCTTGTACTACACAAAGCGCAGACGTTAATGATGCACATTTACCAGAGCTGACATATTCCAATTAATAATTTCAAATTAAAGAGATATTTTTCTACCTTTTGTGCATTTTTTTTCAGCTGCAATTGCTCTAGCCACTTTCTTCTGGTTTCTTCGTGTCAGCCCACCTCCAGTCTTAACCCCCCCAGCCCATTTCCAGCCCCAGCCCCAGCCCCCCCCATCGGCTCAAGTACAATTTAATTTAAAAAAAAAACGCTGGCTGCTGCCGCGGCAGCATGGACTGTCCCGCGGGGCCCCCTCTGCCCGGCTGAATCCCTCCCTCCGCGACGGCTGAGCCCCTCCGTGCCGGCTTTGAGAGGCGCGAAGGGAGAGTGTCTCCCTCGCGTCTCTGTTAAGCCTGCAGGGGCCTGCGGGCTTAACAGAGACGCGAGGGAGACACTCTCCCTTCGCGCCTCGCGCATCTCAAAGCTGGCACGGAGGGGCTCAGCCGGGCAGAGGGGGCCCCGTGGGACAGTCCATGCTGCCGCGGCAGCAGCCAGCGTTTTTTTTTAAATTTAATTTTAAAAAAGCTAACAATTTCTTCAATTTTTGTGGGCCCTTGCCAGCTGTGGGCCCTACGCCACGGTGTAGCTGGCGTATAGGTAAATCCGGCCCTGTCCAAGACTGTAAACTGAGGAGACAGGGAGGAGTAGAGAGTTATACACAGAGACTGAGAAAGGAAGAAGGGGAGAGTAGGTTTTAGGGGGAAAAATAAGAAGCTCAGTTTTGGCCATGTTCAATTTCAAGCGTCGGTGAGACATATAAGCAGCAATGTCAGAAAGGCAGGCAGAGACCCTGGTCTGGATGACTGGAGATATTTCAGGTGTAGAGAGGTAGATCTGGGAGTCATCAGCGTAGAGATGGTACTGAGATGCAAAACTATTTAGAAATCGTCATTGCTTATTAGCACAGAGAAAAATAGCACTCATTAAAATGTGCAAAAGTGAGCATAGACCTGTTCATACACAAAAATATAGCTACACCTGACCTTGGGGAAGTGTAGTTAAGATTTTGCAATAACATCTGTGTTAGCACCAGCTGTAGCACAAAACTCATTTGCATGTTATTAACATGGGCTGTTAATTAAAATGTGTTAATGGTTGATCTTAATACACTTCAGCACATTGGTTTCATTGAACAAGAAAGTTACAAATGCAATGACCACCTTTTATGTTAATTAATTTTATAGTGCATTTCATATATCTCATTTATTCCCTTTGCTTGCATTCTGCCTCTTTCAAGAAAGTAAGGGTTAAGTCTATGCCGGAGAAGGGCTTGGGCCCTGGAGACCCAAGAGGAGGAAAATCTGTTGGAGGATCAGCCAGAGAATTACAAGGCAGGAGGTGCAAAGCAGTTATAATTACTTCTCCCTCCCCTGCCTGCAGCATCAAACAGATTCATCAAAATGGTTAGCAACTTCAGTGCAGGAAGGAGAATAGTCAGTCAGAATCAAAAACAGGGCCACTGGAATGCCAGTTCTCAGCCTTAAGGAAGGGTGCTGACAAACACTGTATCCTTTTATTTTGTAATGTGGGAGCCATGACCCCCTCGGCAGAAAAAATGTTAAGTTGTCTTATGCTATATAATAGATGTAAAGTATGGATGCCCCTCAGCAGCAAAGCCCCATAATAAAGTAGCAGTGGCAGCAGAAATGCAAAAGTTTTCAAGATAATTCATCTGGCAGTTCTAAGAAACAAAATCATTACGATTTTTCCACCACTTACTAGTTTCGATTTTTATTTCATTTATAGAGGAGATATTAAGGAGTCTATTTACTAAGCTCAATTAACTATTAGCATGCACCTAGGAAAGAACAACCGAAACTATGGTTACACGATGCAAGGTTCCACATTAGGAACCACCACCCAGGAAAAAGACTTAGGCGTCATCGTGGATAACATGTTAAAACCCTCCGCCCAGTGTGCAGTGGCGGCCAAGAGAGCAAATAGAATGCTAGGTATCATAAGGAAAGGAATGGAAAATAAAAAAAGGATATTATAATACCTCTGTATCGTTCCATGGTGTGACCGCACCTTGAATATTGTGTGCAATTCTGGTCGCTGTATCTTAAAAAGGGTATAGCAGAATTAGAAAAGGTACAGAGAAGAGACACCAAAATATTAAAGGGGATGGAAGGATATCCCTATTAGGAAAGGCTTAAAAGGTTAGGGCTCTTCAACTTGGAAAGGAGACAGCTGAGGGACAATATGATAGAGATCTATAAATTAATGAATGGAGTGGAAAGGGTTAAGAACATAAGAACATAAGATATCCCATACTGGGTCAGACCAAGGTCCATCAAGCCCAGTATCCTGTTTCCAACAGTGGCCAATCTAGGTCATACGTACCTAGCAGTTTCCCCAAAAGACACAGGTTCTGCAATGCTTGTACTAGGTCAAGCATTGATATCCTGGGTCCCTTCTTAATAATGGTTAACATAGATTGGTTATTTACGCCATCAAAAAGTAGAAAGACTAGAGGACACACAGTGAAGCTACAATGTAACCGATTTAATACTAATAAGAGAAAATATTTTTTCACTCAATGTGTACTCAAACTCTGGAATTTGTTACCGGAGGATGTGGTAAAAGCTGTTAGTGTAGCTGGGTTCAAAAAAGGTTTTGACAAGTTCATAAGAACATAAGAACATAAGATAGGCCATACTGGGTCAGACCAAGGTCCATCAAGCCCAGTATCCTGTTTCCAACAGTGGCCAATCTAGGTCATATGTACCTAGCAGTTTCCCCAAGGGACACAGGTTCCACAATGCTTGTATTGGTTCAAGCATTGATATCCTGGGTCCCTTCTTAATAATGGTTTATGGACCTTTCCTCCAGGAACTTGTCCAAAACTTTTTTAAACCCAGCTACACTAACAGCCTTTACTACATCCTCCGGTAACAAATTCCAGAGTTTGATTACACGTTGAGTGAAAAATATTTTCTTTTATTAGTCTTAAATAGTTTACCCTGTAGCTTCATTGCATGTCCCCTAGTCTTTCTATATTCTGATAAGGTAAACAATTGATCTACGTTTACCCGTTCCACTCTGTTCATTAATTTATAGACTTCTATCATATCTCCCCTCAGCCATCTCTTTTCCAGGTTAAAGAGCCCTAACCTTTTTAGCCTTTCTTCATAGGAGTATCCTTCCATCCCCTTTACCATTTTGGTGGCTCTTCTCTGAACCTTTTCTAAAATCGCTATATCCTTTTTAAGATACGGCGATCAGAATTGCACACAATATTCAAGGTGCGGTCTCACCATGGAACGATATAGAGGCATTATAATATCTTTTGTTTTATTTTCCATTCCTTTCCTTATCATACCTAGTATTCTATTTGCTCTCTTGGCCGCTGCTGCACACTGGGCCGAGGGTTTTAACATGGTATGCACAATGACGCCTAAATCTTTTTCCTGGGTGGTAGTTCCTAATGTGGAACCTTGCATCGTGTAACCATAGTATAGGTTGTTCTTCCCTAGGTGCATAACCTTGCACTTGTCCACATTAAATTTCATCTGCCATTTTGATGCCCAGTCTTCTAATTTATCAAGATCCTTTTGCAATTTTCCACAATCCTCTTGGGTTTTAACAACTTTAAATAGTTTTGTGTCATCTGCAAATTTGATAACCTCACTCGTTATTCCACTTTCCAGGTCATTTATGAATATGTCAAATAGCAGCGGACCCAGCACAGATCCCTGGGGTACACCACTATTCACCTTTCTCCATTGGGAAAATTGGCCATTTAGCTCTACCCTCTGCTTTCTATCTTTTAACCAGTTCCTGATCCACAATAGTACACTGCCTACTATCCCATGACTCTTTAGTTTTGCCAAAAGTCTCTCATGAGAGGCCTTGTCAAAGGCTTTCTGAAAGTCCAGATACACAATATCAACCGACTCACCTTTGTCCACCTGATTATTCACTCCTTCAAAAAAACATAACAGATTAGTAAGACAAGATCTTCCTTGTCTAAAGCCATGTTGGCTGTCTCCCATTAGGTCATAACTATCTACATGCTGAGTAATTTTATTCTTTATGATGGTTTCTACCATTTTTCCTGGTACTGATGTCAGGCTCACCGGTCTGTAGTTTCCCGGATCACCCCTGGAACCCTTTTTAAAAATTGGTGTTACATTGGCGATCCTCCAATCTTCAGGTATTAGAGATGATTTTAATGATAGTTCACAGATTGCTAATAGCAGGTCTGCAATCTCATATTTCAGTTCTTTCAACACCCTTGGATGTATACCATCCAGCCCAGGTGATTTGCTACTCTTCAGTTTATCTAATAGTTGTAATACATCTTCCCGATGTATCGATATTTCCTTCAATTCTTCCGCACCTTTAAATACCACTTCAGTCATGGGTAACATCCCTACATCTTCCTCAGTAAAGACTGAAGCAAAGAATTCATTCAGTCTCTCCGCTATCGCCTTGTCGCCTCTTAGTGCTCCTTTATCCCCTTTATCATCTAATGGACCAACTGACTCTCTCACAGGTTTTTTGCTACAAATGTACTTGAAAAGGTCTTTACTTCGCGTTTTTGCTTCCGCAGCAAGCTTCTTCTCAAATTCTCCCTTTGCTTGCCTTATCGGTGCCTTGCATTTGACTTGGCAGTGCTTGTGCTGTTTCCAGGTTTCGTCGTTTGGCTCTTTTTTCCATTTTCTGAAAGATGCATTTTTGGCAACAGCAGCCTCTCTGACCTCACCTTTAAACCATGTTGGCAGTTTTTTGGACTTCCTTCCACTTTTCTTAAAGCGTGGAATACAGCTGGTCTGGGCTTCCATGATAGTATTTTTCAACAACAGCCAAGCCTGATGTACGTCTTTAACCTTTGCAACTGCTCCTTTTATTTTTTTCTTAACTGTTTTCCTCATTTTATCATAGTCTCCCTTTCGAAAGTTAAAAGGTAGTACTGTGGATTTCCTTACTATCCCTCCTCCACTAATTAAATCAAAGGCGATCATGCTATGATCACTATTGCCAAGTGGCCCCAACAACCTTATCTCTTGCACTAGATCTGGTGTTCCACTAAGGACTAGGTCTAATATGGCTTCCCCTCTGGTCGGTTCATGAACCAGCTGCTCCAAGAAGCAGTCATTTATTTCATCTAGGAACTTTATCTCCCTAGCATGTCCTGACGTGACACTGACCCAGTCGATACCGGGGTAGTTGAAATCACCCATTATTATTACTGCGCTGTAACTTTTGTTAGCTTCCTTGATTTCTTTGAGCATTTCATCATCCATTTGGTCATTCTGGCCAGGAACTCGATAGTACACCCCCACTGCCATTTCCTTCCCCCTTTTACATGGAATTTCAATCCATATAGATTCTACAGCAGATTTTGTTTCCTGCAAAACTTTAATCCTTTCTGACTCAATGCCCTCTCTAACATAGAGAGCAACCCCTCCACCAATTTGATCAGCTCTATCATTACGATATAGTTTGTACCCAGGTATCACAGTGTCCCACTGGTTTTTCTCCTTCCACCATGTCTCTGATATTCCAATCATATCTAACCTTTCATTTAGTGCTATATATTCTAACTCTCCCATCTTATTTTTTAGACTTCTAGCATTTGCATACAAGCATTTTAGAGAATGTATTTTATTCATATTAATTTGGCTATTGTTAGACATGGGTAATTTGGGATCTTTAAGCTCTGTCTGCTCCATACTTGAGGGCATTTGGGCTACTTTACTCTTTTGTGGAACCTCTCTGCTTTTGGTAGTATCCTTCAAAGATACATTCTTCCGAACCATCCGCTCTTGGGCGACTGTCGGCTTTCCCCTAATATCTAGTTTAAAAGCTACTCTATCTCCTTTTTAAAGGTTAATGCCAGCAGCCTGGTTCCATCCCGGTTAAGGTGAAGCCCATCCCTTCGGAAGAGCCCCTCCTTTCCCCAGAATGTTCCCCAGTTCCTAACAAATCCAAAACCCTCATATCTGCACCATTGTCTCATCCACGCATTGAGACTCCGGAGCTCTGCCTGCCTTTTGGGTCCTGCGCGTGGAACAGGAAGCATTTCGGAGAATGCTACCCTGGAATTTCTGGATTTCAACTTCCTACCTAAAAGCCTAAATTTTGCCTCCAGAACCTCCCTACCACATTTTCCGAATGTCATTGGTACCGACATGTACCAAGACAGCAGACTCCTCCCCAGCACTATCTAAGACCTTATCTAGGTGGCGTGTGAGGTCCACTACCTTCGCACCAGGCAGGCATGTTACCAGGCGATCCTCACGTCCACCAGCCACCCAGCTATCTACATACCTAATGATCAAATCACCAACTATAACGGCTGTCCTAATCCTTCCCTCATGGGCACATGGCCCTGGAGAAACTTCCTCGGTGCGAGAGGGTTTTACATCACCTGGAGGACAGGTCCTAGTTACAGGATCACTTCCTGCCACACCAGGGTGATGCTCTCCTGTCACGTGACCTCTCCCCTCCATGGCAACAGCGATGCTGCCAGACTGGAGGTGGGACTTCAGGACTATATCCCTGTAGGTCTCGTCTATGTACCTCTCTGTCTGTCTTATGCTTTCCAAGTCTGCTACTTTAGCCTCTAGAGAACGGACTCGTTCCCTGAGAGAAAAGAGCTCCTTGCACCTATTGCACACGTAAGACCTCTCACCAACTGGGAGAAAATCGTACATGTGACACTCAATGCAAAAGACTGGAAAGCCCCCATCCCGCTGCTGGACTGCTGTCTGCATCTTAGTTTTAAGTTTGTGTTTAGCTCTAAGTTCTTTACTTACTAAGGGTTGCTATGGATATTTATACTAATAAAACTGTACCTAATACGTGTAATATACCTTGTTCACCTGAAGCTTAACTAATCTCAGGTCCTTAGCGTATGACTGATTTGGGTAATGAGCTTCACCTGAGAGCACCTCCTGCCTTTTAAGATGTGTAAGTACCTATAAAGCTACGATTATCCCAGGGGTGGGTGGGTGTGGGGAGGGAGGGAAATAACACTTATTAAAAGAGGGATGCTACACAGTACCCTGTCTTGTGCTGCTGAGGTAAGCTATATTCTGATTTGATTTAAATTATAGCTCTTAGCTGCTGCTAGGCTCTAACTTCTTATGAAATTTAAAATACAAGCTCTCTGCTGGGTTCTAAATTTAACCAGAAAGCTCTCCTCTGTGTTTTAAAACTAAAAGTACTTTTCTGATGCTAGGCCCTGAGTGACTATTAAATGTAAACTACAAGCTCTCTGCTGGGTTCCAAATGTAACCAGAAAGCTCTCTTCTGTGTTTTAAATTTAAACTAAAAGTACTTTGCTGTTACTAGGCCCTGAGTGACTATTAAATTTAAACTACAAGCTCTTTGCTGGGTATGAAATGTAACCAGAAAGTTCTCCTCTGTGTTTTAAATTTAAACTTAAACTGCTGCTACTAGGCCCTGACTGATTTAACAAAAATAGTGGGTTCACAGATTAATTAGCTTTAATACAAAGAATTCCTTTTAGAAAATTACCAGAAGTATATACTCACAGTTGCAGATCTCTCTCCAGAAGTAACAGTCCCTCTTTCTAGTCCTGGAGGAAAGGTCCATAAACCATTATTAAAAGGGACCCAGGATATCACTGCTTGACCCAATACAAGCATTGAGGAACCTGTGTCTTTTGGGGAGACTGCTAGCTACTTATGAGCTAGATTTGCCACTGTTGGAAACAGGATACTGGGCTTGAGGAACCTTGGTCTGACCCAGTATAGCATATCTTATGTTCTTATAAAGTAGGTGTCCATTAGCACGTATAGGCTGGTGCAGAAAGCCATCACTAGACTCGCGCTGAAGTGATTTTTTTACGTTCCTGACAACACACACATTTTAACGTGCAATGCAGGAAGGATAGGGTATGCAAATGACCCCCATGTTAACTGTGCGCATGCAAACAAGCCACTGCAGCGTTAAACTGGGAGAACAAGCCAAACGCATGCGCACAAGAAGCCTGTGCTAGTTTGGCTTACTCTCCGGGCACCACATGACTAATTTGCATATTAGCCCTGACAGTTATTGATGGCATCAGGGACGATCGCGGCATCGGGAAAGGCCCCTGATCCCATGAAAATACTGTCAGGGGCTGGTACCCTGACAATAAAAGAATCCCTGGTGGTCTAGTGGTCCCTCTACTGCCCCATTAAATACAAAGAAATAACCTGGTGGTCTTGTGACTCCTAAATTCAGCCCCTCCCACCCAATACGTTAAAATAAGCAGGAGAGCCGTCTACGCGCTCCCGCTCTACGTCCGCCATCTTGAAAAATGGCGGTATCTGGCCTCTCGTGGGTGAGACTACCATATGCCTTATTTGGCAGTCTGACCTCATCTAGTGTATCCCAGGATGCACCATGTGGGGCCAAATGTTGCCATTTTTCAAGATAGTGGACACAGAGCGGGAGCACGTAGGCTGCACTCCCACTTATTTTAAGGTACAGGGTGTGAGGAGCTGAATTTAGGGGCCGCTAGACCATCTTTGTATTTCATATTTCTTTGTATTTCATGGCAGGGGAGGGGGGAGTACAAGGGCTGCTAGACCACCAGATTATTTCTTTGTATTTAATGGGAGGTACAGGAGCTACTAGACCACCAGGGATTCTTTTATAGTAGAGGCACCGATCCCCGACAGTATTTTGAGTACAGTATTTGGGGCCTTTCCCGATGCCGCAATAGTCCCTGATGCCATCAAAATACTAAGGGGGGGGGGGGATCGGGACTGCTGGACCACCAGGGATTCTTTTCTTGTCAGAGCATGGCCCAGATAGTGTTTTCATGGCATCGGAGGCTTTCCCTGATGCCATTAAAATACTGTCGGGAAAGGGAGGGAACGGGGCCGCTGGGCCACCAGGAATTCTTTTATTGTCGGGGCACAGCCCCCGACAGTGTTTTGATGGCATCGGGGGTTTTGCCCGATGCATGATCATCTGAGGAGAAGATGATCTAGGTATCTGATAAAGCATCCGGTGCCATCAAAATACTGTCAGGGGCACACGTTAGAGGTTTAAGTCACCTCAAACCCCGAAGTAAAACTTTTGGCACTATGGTTGGTTGTGAACTCATCTACACCTGTCTCTGCATCGGGTGTACCATGATTTGCATACCATGCAGCTGATTAAAATATATTAATATACTGTACATTTAAATGCATTTAAAACACGCATGGCTTTAATTGGGCGTTAGTTTTTCAGCAGGGGTTTATGCCTGTTTTCTGCATACAAAAAGTTGTAAAGTGTGCTTAAACGTGCACTTGAAGGACACGCTAGCTTTCTGCATCAGCCTGTTAATGAGTCACCTTTAATAATTAGCATACATTATCTACCACGTTAACAGTTAACACAGAATGGGGCAGAGATTCGGTGGGGACTGCGACTTATAGTTAAAGCTTAGGTAATTACTACTACTACTACTACAACTACTATTATTAATTATTTATATAGCGTTACAAAGCATAGTAAATAATGTGGCACAGTTAATCCTACCTAATTGCATTGTATTATGTGCAATGGCATTAATACATACTAATGACAGTTTCTCTGCAATAAGAACATAAGATATGCCATACTTGGTCAGAGCAAGGTCCATCAAGCCCAGTATCTTGTTTCCAACAGTGGCCAATCTAGGTCATAAGTACCTAGACGTTTTCCCAAAAGACACAGTTTCCACAATGCTTGTATTAGGTCAAGCAGTGATATCCCGTGTCCCTTTTAATAATGGTTTATGGACCTTTCATCCAGGAACTTGTCCAAACCTTTTTTAAACCCAGCTACACTAACAGCTTTTACTACATCCTCCGGTAACACATTCCAGAGTTTGATTACACGTTCAGTGAAGAAGTATTTTCTCTTATCAGTCTTAAATAGGTTACCCTGTAGCTTCATTGCATGTCCCTTAGTCTTTCTATATGCTGATAAGGTAAACAATTGATCTACTTTTACCGGTTCCACTCCATTCATTAATTCATAGACCTCTATCATATCTCCCCTCAGCCTTCTCTTTTCCAGGTTGAAGAGCCCTAATCTTTTTAGCCTCTCTTCATAGGGGTATCCTTCCATCCCCTTTACCATTTTGATGGCTCTTCTCTGTAGCTTTTCTAATAGCGCTATATCCTTTTTAAGATACGGTGACCAGAACTGCACACAATAATCAAGATGCAGTCGCACCATGGAAAGATACAGAGGCATTATAATATCCTTTGTTTTATTTTCCATTCCTTTTCTTATGATACCTAGCATTCTATTTGCTCTCTTGGCTGCCGCTGCACACTGGGCCGAGGGTTTTAGCATGTTATCCACAATGACGCCTAAACCTTTTTCGTGGGTGCTGGTTCCTAATGTGGAACCTTGCATCGTGTAACCATAGTTTGGGTTGTTCTTCCTTAGGTGCATAAGTTTTCACTTGTCCACATTAAATTTCATCTGCCATTTGGATGCCCAGTCTTCCAATTTTTCAAGATCCTCTTGCAATTTTCCACAATCATCATGGATTTTAACAACTTTAAATAGTTTCGTGTCATCTCCAAATTTGATAACCTCACTCGTTATTTCCATTTCCAGGCTATTTATGAATATGTCAAAAAGCAGTGGACCAAGCACAGATCCCTTCTCCATTGAGAAAATTGGCCATTTAGCCCTACCCTCTGCTTTCTATCTTTTAACCAGTTCCTGATCCACAATAGTACAGCGCCTCCTATCCCATGACTTTTTAGTTTTGCCAAATGTTTCTTGTCAAAGGCTTTTTGAAAGTCCAGATAGACTATATCAATTGACTCACCTTTGTCTACCTGTTTATTCACACCTTCAAAAAAACATAACAGATTAGTAAGACAAGATCTTCCTTGGCTAAAGCCATGTTGGCTGTCTCCCATTAAGCCATGACTATCTACATGTTCAGTAATTTTGTTCTTTATGACGGCTTCTACCATTTTTCCTGGTACTGACGTCAGGTTCACCGGTCTATATTTTTCCGGATCACCCCTGGAACCCTTTTTAAAAATTGGCGTTACATTGGCCATCCTCCAATTTTCAGGTATTACAGATGATTTTAATGATAGTTCACAGATTACTAATAGCAGGTCTGCAATCTCATATTTCCATTCTTTCAACAGCATTGAATGTATACCATCTGGTTCAGGTGATTTGCTACTCTTCAGTTTATCAAATAGTTGTAATACATCTTCCCAGTGTATCGATATTTTTTTCAATTCTTCAACAGTATCACCTTTATATACCACTTTAGTCATGGGTAACATCTTCCTCAGTAAAGACCAAAGCAAAGAATTTAGTCAGTCTCTCCACTGTGGCCTTATCCCCTCTTAGTGCCCCTTTTACCTCTATATCATCTAATGGTCCAACTCACTCTCTCACAGGTTTTTTGCTACGAATGCAAGCTTCTTCTCAAATTCTCTCTTTGCCTGCCTAATCAATACCTTGCATTTAGCTTGCCAGTGCTTGTGCTGTTTCCAATTTTCGTCATTTGGTTCTTTTTTCCATTTCCTGAAAGATGCTTTTTTAGCAACACAGCATCTCTGACCTCACCTTTAAAGCATGCTGGCAGTTTTTTGGACTTCCTTCCACTTTTCTTAAAACATGGAATACAGCTGGTCTGGGCTTCCAAGATAGTATTTTTAAACAACACCCAAGCGTGATCTAAATCTTTAACCTTTGCAACTGCTCCTTTTAATTTTTTCTTAACTATTTTCCTCATTTTATCATAGTCTCCCTTTTGAAAGTTAAAAGATAGTACTGTGGATGTCCTTACCCTCCCTCTTCCATTTATTAAATCAAACGCAATCATGCTATGATCACTATTGCCAAGTGGCCCCAACACCCTGGAACATCCGTACACCTATTTGAAAAGCTGAACACGTCAAATTACTACAGTACAGTATAGATCAGGGGTGGGCAATTCCGGTCCTGTAGGGCCGCAGACCAGTCAGGTTTTCATGATGTCCCTAATGAATATTCATGGACCTAATTCCATACAATGGAAGGCAGTAGATGCAAATAGATCTCATGAATATTCATTAGGGACATCATGAAAACCTGACTGGTCTGCAGCCCTCCAGGACCGGAATTGCCCACCCCTGGTATAGATCTTTATGAACAAACTCCATGTTAACAGAACACCTGACCTCAGTCACACACTCGCAATATTGACCCTCACCAACCACAGAATAAGCAACCACAACCTAAAGTAAAAATAAAAATATGTAGACCAAATTTAAATTGAAACCCCAAAAAGCCAGAGTCCACATGCAGTGCAACATTAGATAAATAAGAACTGCAGTTCCCCAATACTGTGTAAAATATAAAAATAGCACAAAGTCCATTCACTAAAATTAAATAAAATTATTTTTTCTACCTTTGTTGTCTGACCATTTTATTTTCTGATCATGTTGGTCACGATCTGAGGCTTCTGCTTTCCTGTCTTCTCTTAGCTCTCTTTCTGTGGTCTATGGTCCATGGTCCATCTGCCATTTCTTATCTCTTCTTTTCTTTTCTTCCTTCCATCAGCCCAGTTCCAGTAACCCTCCCCAGTATCAGCCCCCTTTCCAGTCCTTCCCTCCCAGTACCTTCCAATGTCAACCGCCTTGCATTCCCACGACTGCAACTGGTGTCCATTCCCTTCCAGTCCCCCTTCTTCCCCTCTGTACAGCCCCTTCTAGTCCAAATACCATCCCAGATATCAGCTCACATCCACTCTCAGTGCCACCCCCCAGTCAGCTCACTTCCAGTCGCCCTACCCTTTGTCCATCCCCTTTCCAGTGCCATTTGCATGTCAGCTCCCTTCCAGCCTCCTCCCCATTACCCAACCACCTACCACTCCCATCCCCAAGTGTCAGCTCCCTTCCAGTCCCCCTTCAGTACATCCCTGGTGTCAGCTTCTTTCCAGCCCTCTCCTTCCCCCGTGTCAGCTCCCTTTGTGCCCCCTCCTTCCCCTGGCAGACCCTCTCATTATCCGCTCCCTTCCAGTCCTATTCTACCATTGTCCCGCATCAGCCCATTTGTAGCCCTAGCCCCTAGTTTTCTTCCAGGGCCAGCAGCACTCTCCTCCCCTCCCCCATTAGCCCATTTCCAGTCCAAGCCCATTTCCAGTCCTATCCCCTTTATCAGCCCACTCTAGTCCTAGCTCCCCAATTAGCCCATTACAAGTCCTAGCTCATTTCCAGTGCTAGCCCCCCATCTGCCCATTACCAGTCCTAACCCCCTCCCAATAAGTCCATTTCCAGTGCTAGCCCCACAATCAGTCAATTTCCTGTCCTAGCTCCCCTAATCCACCCCGATCAGCCTATTTCCATTCTTAACCCCCATTTCCAGTTCTAGCCCCCCTCCTGATCAGCCCATTTCCAGTCCTATCCCCCTTATCAGCCCACTCTAGTCCTAGTCTCCCAATCAGCCCATTACCAGTCCTAGCTCATTTGCAGTGCTAGCCCCCCATCTGCCTATTACCAGTCCTAACCCCCTCCCAATAAGTCCATTTGCAGTCCTAGCCCCCCAATCAGCCTATTTCCAGTTGTAACCCCCATCAGTTCATTTCCAGTTCTAACCCCCTCCCGATCAGCCTATTTCCATTCTTAACTCCCCATTTCCAGTTCTAGCACCCCCCCATCAACTCACTTTCAGTTCTAACCCCCCCATCAGCCCATTTCCAGTCCTAGCCAACCACATAGCCCATTACCAGTACTAAGCCCCCATCAGCCCACTTCAAGTCCTAACCCCCCATAGCATCAACCCATTTCCAGTCCTAGCCCCCCATAACCCATTACCAGTCCTAAACCCACCCATCAGCCCACTTCCAGTCCTAACCCCCCCATCAGCCCATTTCCAGACCTAGCCCCCCAATCATCCCATTTCCTGTCCTAGCCCCCCTAATCAGCCCATTTCCAGTTCTAACCCCCATCAGCTCATTTCCAGTTCTAACCCCTCTCCCGATCAGCCTATTTCCATTCTTAACCCCCCATTTCCAGTTCTAGCCCGCCTCCCGATCAGCCCATTTCCAGTTCTATCCCCCCTCAGCCCATTTCCAGTACTAGCAACCCCTGATAGCCCACTACCAGTCCTAGCCCACCTCCTGATCAGCCCATTTCCAGTTCCAACCCACTATCAGCCCATTTCCTGTCCTAGCTCCCCTAATCAGCCCATTTCCAGTTCTAACCCCCTATCAGTTCATTTCCAGTTCTAGCCCCCCCTCCGGATCAGCCCATTTCCAGTTATAACCACCCATCAGCCCATTTCCAGTCCTAGCCCCCCAAAGCCCATTAGCAGTCCTAACCCCTCCATCTGCCCACGTCCAGTCCTAACCCCCCCATCAGCCCATTTCCAGTCCTAGCCCCCCCATGGCCCATTACCAGTCCTAAACCCCCTCACGATCAGCCCACTTCCAGTCCTAACCCCCCATCAGCCAATTTCCAGCCATAGCCCCCCCATAGGCCATTACCAGTCCTAAACCCCCCCATCAGCCCACCTCCAGTCCTAACCCCCCCCAATCAGCCCATTACCAGTCCTAGCTCATTTCCAGTGCTAACCCCCATCTGCCCATTACCAGTCCTAACCCCCTCCCAATAAGTCCATTTCCAGTCCTAGCCCCCCAATCAGCCTATTTCCAGTTGTAACCCCCATCAGTTCATTTCCAGTTCTAACCCCCCTCCCGATCAGCCCATTTCCAGTTCTAACCCCCCCATCAGCCCATTTCCAGTCCTAGCAACCCCTGATAGCCCACTACCAGTCCTAGCCCACCTCCCGATCAGCCCATTTCCAGTTCTAACCTACCATCAGCCCATTTCCTGTCCTAGCCCCCCTAATCAGCCCATTTCCAGTTCTAACCCCCCATCAGTTCATTTTGAGTTCTAGCCCCCCTCCCGATCAGCTCATTTCCAGTTCTAAACCCCCATCAGCCCATTTCCAGTCCTATCCACCCCGATAGCCCATTACCAGTCCTAACCCCCGCTACAGCTCACGTCCAGTCCCGACCCCCCCATCAGCCCATTTCCAGTCCTATCCACCCCGATAGCCCATTACCAGTCCTGGCCCCCCTCACGATCAGCCCACTTCCAGCCCTAACCCCCCATCAGCCAATTTCCAGTCATAGCCCCCCCATAGGCCATTACCAGTCCTAACCCCCCCATCAGCACACCTCCAGTCCTAACCCTCACATAGCCCATTACCAGTCCTAACCCCCCCATCAGCCCACGTCCAGTCCTAACACCCCATCAGCCCATTTCCAGTCCTAGCACCCCCATAGCCCATTACCAGTCCTAACCCCCCCAACAGCCCATGTCCAGTCCCGACCCCCCAATAAGCCCATTTCCAGTCCTAGCCACCCCCGATAGCCCATTACCAGTCCTGGCCCCCCTCACGATCTGCCCACTTCCAGGCCTAACCCCCAATCAGCCAATTTCCAGTCATAGCCCCCCCATAGGCCATTACCAGTCCTAACCCCCCCATCAGCACACCTCCAGTCCTAACCCTCACATAGCCCATTACCAGTCCTAACCCCCCCATCAGCCCACGTCCAGTCCTAACACCCCATCAGCCCATTTCCAGTCCTAGCACCCCCATAGCCCATTACCAGTCCTAACCCCCCCAACAGCCCATGTCCAGTCCCGACCCCCCAATAAGCCCATTTCCAGTCCTAGCCACCCCCGATAGCCCATTACCAGTCCTTGCCCCCCTCACGATCAGCCCACTTCCAGTCCTAACCCCCCATCAGCCAATTTCCAGTCATAGCCCCCCAAAGGCCATTAGCAGTCCTAACCCCCCCATCAGCCCACCTCCAGTCCTAACCCCGCCATAGCCCATTACCAGTCCTAAAACCCCCCATCAGCCCACTTCCAGTCTTAACCCCCATCAGCCCATTTCCAGTCCTAGCCCCCCAATAGCCCATTACCAGTCCTAATCCCCCCATCAGCCCACTTCCAGTCCGACCCCCCCCCCTGCCTACTTCCAGTCCTAACCCCACCCCCCATCAGCCCATTTCCAGTCCTGGCCCCCCAGGGAAATAAAAGCAAAACCTGGCTGCTGAAGCCGCGACAGCGGCAGAAGGAAGTGGCCTGCCTGTTTCCCATCAGCACCGGTGGGCTTAACAGAGCCGTGAGAAAGGGGAACTCTCCCTTCGCAGCTCTGTAAAGCCGCGGAAAGAGGAGGGCTCTGCTGGAGCGGCCGCGGGGCGCTTCAGAGGAAGCAGCTCCTCTCCTCGTTTTTGTTTTTTTTAAGGCTGAGTGATGCGGGCTTTTTGGGGGCAATTTTTGCTGTCCCCAAAAAGTTGCCACTTGAGGCCATCGCCTCACTCGGCATCATTATAGAGCCGCCCCTGACCGAGGTAATTTAAATCATCCATTATTATTACTGTGCTGTAATATTTGTTAGCTTCCATGATTTCTTTGAGCATTTCATCATCCATTTGTTCATTCTGGCCGGGCGGTCGATAATACACCCCCACTGCCATCGCCTTCCCCTTTTTACATGGAATTTCAATTCATAGAGATTTTACAGCAAATTTTGTTTCCTGCAAAACTTTAATCCTTTGTGACTCAATGCCCTCTCTAACATAGAGCACAACCCCTCTACCAATTTGATCAGCTCTGTCATTATGATATAGTTTGTATCCAGGTATCACAGTGTCCCACTGGTTGTCCTCCTTCCACCATGTCTCTGAGATACCAAGCATATCTAACCTCTCATTTTATGCTATATATTCTAACTCTCCCATCTTATTTTTTAGACTTCTAGCATTTTCATACAAGCATTTTAGAGACTGTATTTTATTCATATTAATCTGGCTATCCGTAGGAGGGGTAGTTTGGAACATTTAAGCTCTGTCTGCTCCATATTCAAGGGCATTTGGGCTACTTTTTTCTTTATTGGAACCTCTCTGCTGTTTTGTCCTAACTTCATTCTTTTGGTAGTTTCCTTCAAGGATACATTGTTCTGAACCATGTGCTCTTGGGCGACTGTCAGCTCTCCCCTATTATCTAGTTTAAAAGCTGCTCTATCTCCTCCGTACCACATTTTCCTATGTCATTGCTACCGATATGTACCAAGACAGCTAACTCTTCCCCAGCACTATCTAAGACCTTGTCTAGGTGGCGTGGGAGGTACACTACCTTCGCACCAGGCTTGCACGTTACCAGGCGATCCTCACGTCCACCAGTCACCCAGATATCTACATGCCTATTGATTAAATCACCAACTATAACAGCTGTCCTAAACATTCCCTCATGGGCACGTGGTCCTGGAGAAACTTCCTCAGTGCAAGAGGGTTTTACATCACCTGGAATACAGTTCCTAGCTACAGGATCCTTTCCTACTACACCAGGGTGATGCTCTCCTGTCACGTGACCTCTCTCCTCCATGGCAACAGGGATACTGCCAGACTGGAGGTGGGATTTCAGGACTATATGCCCGTAGGTCTCGTCTATGTACCTCTCTGTCTTCCCTATGTCCTCCAAGTCTGCTACTCTAGTCTCCAGAGATCGGATTCGTTCCCTGAGAGCAAAGAGCTCCTTGTACCTAGTGCACACAAAGACCCTTCACCAACTGGGAGAAAATCATACATGTGACACTCAATGCAAAAGACTGGAAAACCCCCATCTTGCTGCTGGGCTGCTTTCTGCATCTTAGTTTTAAGGTTATGTTTAGATATTTAAGTTCTTTGCTTACTAAGGGTTGCTGGGGATACTTATACTAATAAAACTATACCTAATATGTTTAATGTACCTTGTTCACCTGAAGCTTAATTAATCTCAGGTCCTTAATGTATGACTGATGAGGATAAACAGCTGCACCTGAGAGTGAATATGGCACTTCCTTTCATTTAAGAGATGTAAAGCACCTATAAATCTACAATTATCCCAGTGGTGTGTGGGTGTCAGGGAGGGAGGGAGGGAGGGAAAGAAGACTTATTAAAAGCTGGCTGCAACACAGTACCCTGTCCTGTGCTTCTAAGATAATCTGTGACCAATTTCCAGTGGTAGTCCCACAGCCCTCTTCTGTGTTTTAAATTTAAACTGAAAGCTCTTTGCTGCTACTAGGCCCTGACTGATTTAATAAATACACTGGGTTCACAGATTAATCAGCTTTAATCTAAAGAATTCCTTTTTCCCCATGATTTAGAAAAATTTCCCAGAAATAAATACATACAATTGCAGATCTCTCTCCAGAAGTAGCAGTCCCCTTTTGTAATCCTTCAAGTCTAGCCCTGGTCCTCTTTAGCAATGGTTTATGGACCATTACCCAGAAACCCATCCAAACTTTTTAAAATCCAGCTACACTGACAGCTTTTACCATAACCTCCGGTAATGGATCGCAGGGTTTGATTACATGTTGACTGAAAAACTATTTTCACTTAGAAGACCCAAATCGGTTACACTGTAGCTGCATTGCATATCCTCTTGTCCTACTACATTTTGATGGCATAAACAATCAATCTATGTTTACCCAATTCACCCCATCCAATAGTTTATAGACCTCTAACATAACACCCTTCAGCCATCTCTTCCCCAGGTTGAAGAGACATAACATTGGCAGGCAGTAATTGGGTCCCTGGAGAGGCAAATGGGTGTGGGGGGATGTGTGGCCGTCCATGTATGCCTCCGCCCCCCTCTTTGGACCCACTGCCCTAGGCACCCGCCAACCCGCATGCTGGGATTAAGTACCACCAACACTGACAGCACATGTGCAAGTCAGCATGGAATTGGGGGTGTTGGCGACGGAGACAGCAGGGACAGCGAAACCCGCCTGCAGCAGACCAAAGCCATGCCTTGGTCCAGTGCACCATGTACAGTGCAAAATGTTGCAACATGTGCAACATGTGCCAAAGTCTGTCTGATGGGAAGCATGTCATCCCCAAGACCAGTGCAACCATGTGACAGCACTGTGGTGCACTACCCACAGATTCAGGTCCCAGCTGTGGATCATGCAGTGCATGTCCCTGTGGCTACGTTTTGGCCCATAGTGCAGGTACAACACCAACATTGGCAACCCCCAATGATTCGGCCAACAAGGATAAAGGTTCCACTATCCTCAGCTGGATGGCGAGTCAGGCTGACAGCACTGGCACACTGAGTATGCATTAACATCAGAGCGCACTGCTAGCTCCTGCACAATGAGCACACCTTAACAATACTTGAACTGAGATTGGGACCAGAATGGCAGGGAGGACTACAAACCATCCCCCTTTTTGCACAGTGCGTCGAAATGAGTGTGTGTGCTTATGTATGTCTATCCATTATTTTGTGGCTTTCTACATCTCATTGAGCCTCGCAGTGCCTAAGCTGTTTCCAGCGTTAGTCTGCAAATGTGCATGATGAGGAGCAAAGAATTGTGGGTATGTGCTGAAACAGGGTGGATTGACCAGGTTGTTTCTGCATTGGGTAGGGATAATGGCTGGGATGTCATAGCACCCGACTGCCACCTGTATGGACCGGGTAGCCACAGCATGTCATGCTGGGAGGGCACTCTCATAGTGACCGAGCAGTGATCATAGCATGGCTATGTATCCATATAGTGCTATACAGTGTCTGGTTCTAGTGATGTGGGTACATGTCCTATCCTGGGGACCCATGGTCACTCTGAAGGACTACAAAAAGGGACTGCTACTTCTGGAGAGAGATCTGAAATTGTAAGTATTTACTTCTGGGAATTTTACTGAATCTTGGTGAAAAAGGAATTCTTTAGATTAAAGCTGATTAATCTGTGAATCCAGTTTATTTGTTAAATCATTCAGGGACTAGTATCAGGAAAGAGCATTTAGTTAAATTAAAAACTCAACAGGTAGCTTTCAGTTTAAGTTTAAAACCCAGCAGAGAGCTTCTAGTTTAAATTTAATAATCAATCAGGGCCTAGTAGCAGCAAAGAGCTTTCAGTTTAAATTTAAAATACAGCTCAGAGCTTTCTGGTTAAATTTAGAACCCAAGACTCCCTCAATCCAAGCAAAGGCTGTGTGCATCACCCAGGAAATTGGTCACAGATTACCTTAGAAGCATAGTACAGGGTACTGTGTAGCAGCCAGGGTTTTTGTTTTTTTTGACAATACAAATTATCAAATAAAAAGAAGCAAATACAGAAATACAAAATCATCCACCACAATATTTCAAAGCATAGCATAAAGCAATAAAGGTACATTAGCCCACGTTTTGGGGAACAAACCGCAAGAAATAAGGAAAACAAAACTGGAGAAAACCCTAAACTACAGGCATCCCCAGTTAACATGAATAATCTAGCCAATTTCCTACCCACATACACCTAGGGGAATAGCAAGGCAAATGACAAAATACAAAGAGCCATCAGAGTGCTTTTTCCTTATCAAGAATCAATTTTTCTAAGTCTGTAACAGATAAAAAGACATATTTATCATAACCCAATGACACCAAACATTTGCAGGGGTATCTGAGGAAAAAAGTAGCACCCAAAGCAAGAACTCTACCTTTGACCGAAATACACAGACCATATTATGCTTTGCACTGAACTATCACTTTGTATTGTTATATTAGATTGTAAACTTGTTGTATTAGATTGTAAACTCAGATGAGCATGACTCTGATGAGCAGGGACTGTTTATATGTATATCTTTTATATGCATGTCATACCTGTACAGCGCTGCGTGCTCGGCGCTATGTAAGTGCTAAATAGTAGTAGTAGTAGTATAAGCCAGAAATGATTTCCTACGAATTTGCATAGAGCGTGACACATCTGGGAAAATGGATACTTTATCTCCAGAAAACAATAAATCTTTCTTTTGAAAATATGCTTTAAGAATATCTACTTTATCATCATCTGAGGACAAGGAAACTAATAAGGTAGCCCTAGTCGAAATCGTATCTTGAGTATCCTCTAGAAATGCTGTCAAATTTAATTCATTTCTTTCCTCAAGGACCTCAACTTCCTCATCTACTCTGGATACCACAACTTTAGAAGGAACATAATAACACTTGATAAACATCAAAGTATCTGCATTAGACAAGAGAAGGACATCCTTTAAGTACTTCCTTAATAAAATTAAAGGAGAAAGAAGAGTTGTACAGGGAAAATTAAGTATCCTTAAATTCCTGCTACAAGATAAATTCTCCAAATTTTCAAGTTTCTGTTGTATAAACATACTATCTCCAGGAACAAGCAGGAATGTAGTCCTCACATATGGGTATCGTCGGTACCGACGGAGCCTGCACGGGAACTCTCCCCAGCATCCAATAGTAACGCTTTTGGGAGCATCCCTCAGCACATGCGCGCTGCCTTCCCACCTTTCCAACTTTCCTTCTTCAGTTCTTCGTTTTCCACGGAGCCTACAGGATCTATTCCCTTTCACTGCAGAAAATTCCGTCTTTAAATTTCTTTTCTTGTGGTCACGTTGCCTACCGCACGACGTCTACCGGTACCACCGGTTCTTTTCTTTTCTTTTCATACAAAAAAACCCAAAACCCTTTGACTTTAGACTGTTTCTTTTTAGAAACTTTTCTCTTTGGTGCTAAGCGCCATTTTGGGCATTAGGCCCCATATTCCTAAATCATGGAAAAGCTAACTAGTGGTTTTAAAAATGTATTAAGTGTGGCGGTACCATTTCCACCACTGACACCCATGAATGGTGTCTGAAATGTTTAGGACCTGAACATTCTCCAACTGAATGTCTCTCCTGCATGGGGATGACTAAAAGAGGAAGACAGAACCAGGCTGCAAAGCTTGGTACCCTCTTTTCTTCAGATTCCAGATCCATTGCATCGACATCGTCAAGGGCCTCTTCTTCCTTCCATGGATCTCAGGTAACTAAACATAAAAGCCGGTCCTCAAAGGGTAGCTCTCCTACTAAGCATCGAGAGGCCATTGGCATTGCCCTTGAGGAAACCACACTGGCAAAACAGCCCCGGCGGGAGGCTTCAGCTTCCAAAGCATTGATGGGGCTTCAGGATGTTCGCGAGGCCTCAACCTCGCAAGAACTACCTGTACCATGCTCAGGGGTTCCGGCCGTCCTTACTGGTACTGACACCCAGGCATCGGCAGCATTGATAGACCAGAGGTTCCTTGCTATTGAGCGCAGCATCACAGCTCTTCTTTCAGCTGCGGTACCGGTGGTCCCACGGGCACCGGTACCGACATCAACACCGATGCCGGTACAGACACCGGTACCGACACCGACGATACCGGTACTGACGGTACTGGCCCCGGTGGCAACTCTTCCCATGCCATCTCTGGCTGGAATTAACAAAGTGGTACCGAGTCACCTCGGTACCGACTTTGATCGGTACCGGGATCGTGCTTTGCAAGATCCTCCGATTTGATTCCTCCGATTCCGAAGACTCTGACAATTCATCTGGCACTAGAGGGTTTCTCTTAGAAGATCTCTCTTCTCCCCAATGCAGAATGTCACCTCCAGAGGACATGTCATTTCAGGATTTCATCCGTGATATGTCCAAGGGTCTTTCAATCACAGTAGCTCCTGAAGACGAACCTAGAGCAAAGGAATTGGAAATTCTCCAATATCCTAAAGCTCCTAAGGAGGCAGCCACTCTACCTATCCATGAAATTCTGCATAGCTTGATGCTCAGAATGTGGGAGACACCTATGACTACTTCTCCTCACTCTAGGAGACTTGATACTATGTATCGAGTTCCGCATGTCCTGGATTTCAGAAAACTCAGCTGCCACACCATTCAATGGTAGTGGAATCAGCCATGCGTAGGATGAAAAGTGCAAAGAGGCATGTATCCAATCCTCCAGGTCGTGAATGCAGGACTCTGGATGCTTTTGGAAGCAGGACTTTTCAAGCTTCTATGCTTTCAGCTAGGATTAGTTCATATATGCTATATATGGGAATGTTCCTCAAGGAAGTTACTGGAGACTTGGAACTTATGAGCCCATTTCTCCCAGATGATAAGAGACAAGATTTTCTTGCTCTAGTTAAACATGCTCAGGATGTCTCCAAGTTTGTTAATCGTGCAGCCTTTGACTGCTTCGAATGCATCAGCAGAACTTCTGCTATTGCCATTGGCGCACGACGGATTGCCTGGCTACAGGCATCAGACTTGGAGACTTGGGTACAGGACAAGTTAGGCAATATTCCTTGCACGGGGGAGAATCTCTTCGGCAAGAACTGGCAGGAGAAGGCTAATGAGTTAGATGTTGACAATTCTACCTTAGATAGATTGTCAAAGTCTACAGCCACTCCAGCCAAAAGGAAGCCTTATAAAAAACCCTCTTTTAGCAAAAAGAGGAAGTTCTATCCTTCCTATACCCAGCAGAGTCAAACTCCAGGTCAGGTTGTCCAAAAGGGACAAACTAGACGCAAAAGAAGCCAAAAGGCCCGAGAGCCCAACCAGCTCTCCAGGTTCAGCCCCCTCAAGGGCTTTGACTCCTTCCTAGAGAGCTTTGCCTTCCTGCCTCTGAGGGGTCCCCAACCCCCCAATATTCCGGGCAGGTTATGCTACTTTGTCAACAGATGGCATCAGATAACAGCAGAAGATTGGACTTTGTCCATTATAGGAGAGGGGTACAAGCTTCATTTTCACAGCATGCCCCCTCCTACAATTCTAAAGTAATTCAATTCACAAACCTCTGCAGATAATCTGCTAGGTCACGAGGTCTCCACACTTCTTGCCCAAGGGGCAATAGAGGAAGTACCCATTCTTCAACAGGGTGCAGGGTTCTACTCCCCCTATTTTCTTATTCCAAAGAAAACAGGAGGACACAGACCCATTCTAGACCTCAGAGAATTGAACAAATACCTGTTTCGAGAGAAATTCAAAATGATTTCTCTAGAAACTCTTCTGCCTTACCTTCAAAGCCAGGACTGGCTTTGCTCTCTAGACTTAAAGGATGCATACACTCACATTCTCATCCATCCAGATCACAGGAAATTTTTATGTTTCCTTTTCAGGAGAAGACATTTCCAGTACAGGGTTCTTCCTTTTGGTCTGGCTTCAGCACCAAGGGTATTCACGAAATGCATGGCAGTAGTAGCTGCATTTCTACGAACCCTGGGGATTTTCGTCTTCCCTTACTTAGACGACTGACTCATTCGAGCCCCTACAGTTGCAGAGGCCAGCACTGCACTGTCCCATACAATGCGAATCCTCCAATACTTGGGATTGGTAATAAACTTCCCGAAATCTCAACTAGTTCCTTCCCAAAGCCTAGAATTCATAGGAGCCTGTCTGGATACCAGACAGGCAAGGGCTTTCCTTCCACAAGCCCGGTGTCTTCACATAATGCAACTAGCTTCTGAAGCAGCAGGCAAATCCTCCCTCACTGCTCGGGAGCTACTGCAGTTACTGGGACACATGGTATCCACAGTTCATGTAGTCCCATATGCTCGCCTCCACATGCGAGCAGCTCAGTGGACCCTCTCCACACAGTGGACACAGGCCACGGGTCATTTGTCGGACAAAATAACAATCTCTAAACGACTAATTTTGTCCCTCCAATGGTGGCAATCACTAAAAAATCTGACAGTGGGGTCTCCTTTCCATCAACCCCTCTTTCAGGCCACCCTAACAACAGATGCTTCACAGGTGGGTTGGGGAGCACACCTGAATCATCTCTCTACCCAGGGCACCTGG
Organism: Ichthyophis bannanicus; assembly: GCA_033557465.1. Lineage (NCBI taxonomy): Eukaryota > Metazoa > Chordata > Amphibia > Gymnophiona > Ichthyophiidae > Ichthyophis > Ichthyophis bannanicus. The sequence continues at coordinate 393,683,877 of CM066036.1, forward strand.
ACTCCACAGGAGGTTGGTTTACACATAAACCTCCTGGAATTAAGAGCAATTTATTTAGCTCTTCGAGTGTTCCACACCCAGCTCAGCTACAAGACAGTCCTAGTGCAGATGGACAATCAGGTAGCTATGTTCTATGTGAACAAGCAGGGTGGAACGGGCTCTCTGTCGTTATGCAACAAAGTTTTACGACTATGGGCCCTCGCCAGAGAGCATCAAATTCACCTTCTAGTGGTATATCTTTCAGGCATTCAAAACCTTCAGGCAGACAAACTCAGTCGAGTACTGCTGCCTCACTAGAGGTCACTCCACCTAGACCAGGTGGCAAAGATATTCCATCTCTGGGGCACTCCAGACATAGACCTCTTTGCAAGTCCACTGAATGCCAAACTTCCACGGTTCTGTTCCAGGACTCCGGCTCACAACTGCCAGGCAAGGGATGCCTTCCTCCTTCACTGGGGTCAAGACTTCCTTTATGCCTTCCCACCCATTCCCCTCATCCCCAAAACACTCTTCAAGCTTCAGAGAGACAGGGGTCGCATGATTCTCGTAGCACCACGATGGCCATGCCAAACGTGGTATTCCCTGCTTCTGCATCTCTCTCAAGTGCCACCTCTGGAGTTAGGGCATGCTCCAGATCTCCTTTCCCAGGGGAACAGGACGCTATGGCACCTGAATCCCCAGTCCCTGCACCTCACGGCCTGGTTGCTGAAGGCTTAGATCTCCAGGATTTCAACCCGTCCCAGCAGGTAAAAGATATCCTTCAGACTTCTAGGAAACTTTCCACAAGAAGATCTTATGCCTTCAAGTGGAAACGTTTTACTATATAGTGCTCCAAGAGGGGATTAAACCCCCTGGTCATACCCTTAGAATCAATACTAGAGTATCTCCTTCACTTATCGAATTCTGGTTTAAAGACCAATTCGGTAAGAGTCCATCTTAGTGCAATTGCAGCTTCTTATAAGCCTCTAAATGGACAACCAATTTCCTTTCATCCACTCCTATCAAGATTTATGAGAGGCCTTTTATTAACTAAACCTCCCATCAAGCCACCACCGGTGGCATGGGATCTAAATCTAGGTCTTGGGCAGCTCATGAAGCTGCCTTTTGAGCCTTTAGCCACTACAGCCCTTACGTTTTTGACTTGGAAGGTCATCTTCCTAATTGCAATCACCTCTGCCCGTCGCATTAGTGAATTGCAAGCTTTAGTGGCTGATCCTCCTTATACTAGGTTTCATCATGATAAGGTTGTTCTTCAAACTCACCCACATTTTATGCCAAAGGTGGTTTCGCCTTTTCATTTAAATCAATTTACCTTCCTGTATTTTTTCCGAGGCCTCACGCCTCTAATGCAGAAAGAAACCTTCATACTTTGGATTGTAAAAGGGCCTTGGCCTTTTACATAAAAAGTCCTCACAACTTTTTATAGCTTTTGACCCTAGTCATTTGGGACTTCCAGTCTCCAAAAGAACTTTATCTAAATGGATTGCCCAATGCATATCCTTTGCTTATGAGAGTAAGGGTCTTCCTCTTCAGGACCATGTCACAGCTCATAATGTGAGAGCCATGACAGCTTCTATGGCTAATCTCCACTCTGTGTCTATCGATGACATTTGTCGAGCAGCCACCTGGGCTTCGGTACACACCTTCACAGCCCACTACTGCCTAGATAAAGCCTCCCGTCGGGATGCCTTCTTTGGCCAAGCTGTTCTTCAAAATCTATTTCAAACCTAAACCAACTCCTACCCACCAACCCTGGAGGGATGCCAGAGATCCATGGGAGGAAGGATTCCCACCTTCTACAGTGGCACCTTCCTGGGGCTATCTCCCTGGCATCTTCAGCTAGGGAGTCCCCATATGTGAGGACTACATTCCTGCTTGTTCCTGGAGATAGCGTAGTTACTCACCTTTAACAGGTGATCTCCGGGAACAGCAGGAATTTAGTCCTCACAACCCACCCACCTCCCCTAGGAGTTGTCTCTCTCTCTCTCTTTGTCTCTTTCCTCTCTCCCTCTATCCTTTCACTCAGCTACAAACTTAACTGAAGAGGGACAGTTGGAAACGCGGGAAGGCAGCACGCATGTGCTGAGGGATGCTCCCAAAAGCATTCCTATTGGACGCTGGGGAGCGTTCCCGCGCAGGCTCCATCGGTACCGATGATACCCATATGTGAGGACTAAATTCCTGCTGTTCCCGGAGATCACTTGTTACAGGTGAGTAACTACGCTGTCTTTCATAACACTAGCTTGAAACAATGAAAAGGATTCTACTTGTTTATCCACATTCAGGAAACTTGAATTCAAAGAAATGATTTGAGAATCCAACTTTGAAATTTAACAATCGTGTCTTTTGTAAATTGACACAAAGCAGGAACAGTATCAGTCAAAATATGCTCAGTTCGATTAACCACCTGCCAAATGTCTAATAGTGAGATTGAAGGTGCTTGAAATTTATCAGGAGAAGCGATAAGCTCCTTCCAAGCTACCGCTTTAGGGAGCTCGCCTACTCCACAAGGACTCAGGGAGGAAGAAGGCACATCCGAGAGTTCTATAAAGCCAGATGGAAGTGGAAGAGTTCGCTCTGGAGAGCTAAGGCTGGCTCCCTCAGCAGAAGGAACAAAGAGAGCAGTACCTGACTTGGAAGCGGGCCAGCGTCGAGATCATATGCTTATCCATGGGGCCTCCGGCGATCTCTGTCAGTGCAAGTTTCTTTTTCCTCATACCACCAGGCATTGCAGAAATAAAGCAGCAGCCAAACTCCTACTCCCAATGGACTCCTAAGGGGCTCACAAGGGGCCTGAAATTCCCCTTTGGAGGAGTGTTTGCCTGCAATCCTTGTTCCCGCGGAGGAGAGAGTGCAGCTGGCTTTGCAATCTGCCGGCTCGTGTGGCGCAGCCAAAGTGACGTCATCAAACGGCCCCGATAAAAGAACTGAGAGGTGGGTTAGACACTGGGAGTGTTTGCCTGCAATCCTGTGTTCCCACGGAGGAGAGAGTGCAGCTGGCTTTGCAATCTGCCAGTCCATGTGGGGCAGCCACAGCGACGCCATCAAATGGCCCTGATAAAAGTTGCGCCGGTTATCTGCGGCGCTAGCCATCAGCACCTGTTTTGGGCGTCTCCTAGGGGTAGCAGTTTTTAATGCATCTTTTTCCCTCCCTTCCTCCCCAACACCCACCCACCTCAAGAATAATCATAGCTTTATAGGTGCTTAAATCTCTTAAAAGAAAGGAGGTGCCATATTCAGTCTCAGGTGAAGCTGTTTATCCTCATCAGATATACATTAACGACCTGAGATTAATTAAGTTTCAGGTGAACATTCAACATATTAGGTATAGTTTTATTAGTATAAGTATCCCCAGCAACCCTTAATAAGTAAAGAACTTAAATACCTAAACACAACCTTAAAACTAAGATGCAGACAGCAGTCCAGCAGCAAGATGGGGGTTTTCCAGTATTTTGCATTGAGTGTCACATGTATGATTTTCTCACAGCTGGTTTGGGGTCTAAAGGGTGCACTAGATGCAAGAGGTTCTTTGCTCTCAGGGAACGAGTATGATCTCTGAAGGCTAGAGTAGCTGACTTGGAGGACATAAGAAAGACAGAGAGATACATAGACGACATCTACAGGGATACAGTACTGAGTCCCACTTCCAGTCTGGCAGCATCCCTGTTGACATGGAGGAGAGAGATCATGTGACAGGAGAGTATCTCTCTGGTGCAGCAGGAAGTGATCCTGTAGCTAGGACCTGTCCTCCAGGTGATGTAAAACCCTCTTGCACTGAGGAGGTTTCTCTAGGGCCATGTGCCCAAGAGGGAAGGGTTAGGACAGCCGTTATAGTTGGTGATTCAATCCTTAGGCATGTAGATAGCTGGGTAGCTGTTGGAAGTGAGGATCACCTGATAGCATGCCTGCCTGGTGCAAAGGTAGTTGACCTCATGCGATCCCTAGACAAGTTCTTAGATAGTGCTGGGGAGGAATCTGCTGCCTTGGTACATGTTGGTATCAATGATATGTGGTAGGGAGGTTCTGGAGGCTAAATATAGGCTTTTAGGTAGGAAGTTGAAATCCAGAACTTCCAGGGTAGCATTCTCCGAAATGCTTCCCATTCCACACGCAGGACCCAAAAGGCAGACAGAGATCTGGAGTCTCAATGCATGGATGAGACAATGATGCAAGGAAGAGGGTTTTGGATTTGTTAGGAACTGGGGTACATTCTGGGGAAAGGAGGAGCTCTTCCAAAGGGATGGGCTCCACCTTAACCAGGATGGAACTAGGCTGCTAGCATTAACCTTTAAAAAGGAGATAGAGCAGCTTTTAAACTACATAATGGGTGAAAGCCGATAGTCGCCCAAGAGAGCATGGTTTGGAACAGTGTATCCTTGAAGGATACTAGCAAAAGAATGAAGTTAGCGCATATCAATATATCAGTTTCCAAGGGGAAAGGGAAGGCGATGGCAGCAGGGGCTGTACTATCAACCGCCTGGCCAGAATGAACAAATGGATGATGAAGTGCTCAAAGAAATCAGAGGAGCTAACAAAAGTTACAGCACAATAATAACAATGGGTGATTTCAATTACCCCAGTATCGACTGGGTCAGTGTCACGGCAGGACATGCTAGGGAGAAAAAGTTTGTAGCTGTAATAAATGACTTTTTCTTGAAGCAGCTGGTTCATGAACTGACAAGAGGAAAAGCCATTTTGGACATATTCCTTAGTGGAACACCAGATCTGGTGCAAGAGATAAGGGTGTTGGCGCCACTTGGCAATAGTGATTATAGCATGATCGTGTTTGATTTAATAAATGGAGGAGGGAGGGTAAGGACATCCACAGTACTATCTTTTAACTTTCAAAAGGGAGACTATGATAAAATGAAGAAAATAGTTAAGAAAAAACTAAAAGGAGCAGTACAAAGGTTAAAGATTTACATCAAGCTTGGGTGTTGTTTAAAAATACTATCTTGGAAGTCCAGACCAGCAGTATTCCACGCTTTAAAAAAAGTGGAAGGAAGTCCAAAAAACTGCCAGCATGGTTTAAAGGTGAGGTCAGAGAGGTTGCCAAAAAAAGCATCTTTTAGGAAAAGGAAAAGGGAGCAAAATGACGAAAATTGGAAACAACACAAGCACTGGCAAGTTAGATGCAAGGTATTTATAAGGCAGGCAAAGAGAGAATTTGAGAAGAAGCTTGCTGTGGAAGCAAAAACACATAATAAAGACTTTTTCAAGTATATTTGTAGTAACAAAGCTGTGAGAGAGTCAGTTGGACCATTAGATAATAGAGGGGTAAAAGGGGTTCTCAGAGGGGACAAATCCATAGCAGAGAGACTGAATGAATTCTTTGCTTCGGTCTTTACTGAGGAAGATGTAGGAATGTTACCCATGACTGAAATGGTATTTAAAGAAGATGCTGCGGAAGAATTGAAAGAAATATCGATACACCGGGAAGATGTATTACAACTGTTTCATAAACTGAAGAGTAACAAATCACGTGGACCAGATGGTATATTGTCACACAGTGGCATAAAAATTATTATTATTAGATAGGAGAGTCCTTTTTAAGAACCAAGGAAACTTGGTCTAGTGGTTTTAAACTCCAATCCTTTAAAGCAAACAATTAAAGCAGAGTGGTAGGGATGAAAAAGGCTTTTATTCCCTTTACGCATGGGGTCATAAATTGGTCACAACTGAAAATAATGTCCTTAACTTCAGGCACAAAAGAAAACACAAGGTTTAAGGAAAACTGTTAACTTCACAGTAGTAGCAGGGCACAAACATAGCTTCCAGTTTAAAGCAAATTCTGCTCAGCACATAATAGACATTCTGCAGATACCACAAGCAGTTCATACGTCCTCCAAAGACTCTGTGCTATGGGAAATGCAGAGAGAGCAATCCATCTCCTCTGGGTCTGGCAACAGTTCCACCAGTTCCACTTGCATCGGCTCAGGAATTGGTATGTCTAATTCTGTGTTAACAGTCTCTGGAATATTGTATTCTGGAGCTTTGTATATTTCCCTTAATACTTTCCAGTGCCTCGGGCCTAGCCGAGAACGCTGGCCACGTGTCCCCTTAGTATTAACTGGGCTTTCTCTTCTTAGAGATTCCACACTTCCTTCATAAGAACTTTTACAGGGCAAAGGTTTCTTTGTAGGAATATAATTCTCATACCTTTTATTGCAGCAGCACGATGAGGAAAGGTTTTCTCCTTGGGCTTGCTTCCTCCCTTCAGAAGCTTCGTGCCAAGCTTTTCTCTGAAAGTTTGGTTCCTCTCTCACCTGTGGGAACAGCTCTTCTGGTAAATGCCTGCTCGTGCAACCGCCCAAATCCTGGCTTCCTTGCTTAGTCTGGCTTTTCCTTCCCGGCTGATTCCTACTTGCTTCTTGCTTGCAATCAGTATAAGTCTTTCTCCTCTGCCCCGGTCCTCGCTCTTTCTCGACCTGACCCGGTCCTCCTCCTTTCTGACCCAGTCCTCCTCCTTTCTGTTTAGCTTGAGGCAGTTCTTCCTTATAAAGGACTCCTCTCTTTGAGGCTTGTGAAATGTTTGTCATGTGCTCCTGACCAGCTGGGCGTGGCCCTTCAGTCTCTCTGACTGCACTCCTGCTCCCTTTAGCTGGTCCCTGTGAATATTGCACTCTGTGCACATCTTTTCCTTGCTGACAAACAGGTTCATTTCTTCTATCTTGGCTTTCATCAGCCCTCGCTGCATGACAATATATCCAAGGGAATTGAAAGAACTGAAATATGAGATTGCAGACCTACTATTAGTAATCTGTGAACTATCATTAAAATCATCTGTAATACCTGAAGATTGGAGGATGGCCAATGTAACGCCAATTTTTAAAAAAGTTTCCAAGGGTGATCCGGGAAACTACAGACTGGTGAGCCTGACGATAGTACTGGGAAACAGGGGCTACTACAAACACTGCCCATTTAGAACTCATAGCAAACCTGCTGTATCCTAACAGCACTACCAGGACTCACAAAGCACCATACTCTACCTATCAAAAGGCAACACTGCAAATATTAAACCAATACATTTCAGAGAATAACAATACATGACCTGCTGGGGAAAGAGAACAAGTGGCAATGTCAAATAGGAATTACATAAACAGAATACCTCAGCTCAGTTACACATGCAGAAAATAGACCATCACCAACCAAGGAATCATAATTTAGAAACAGGAAGACAATAATTAAACTGGGAACCCCAAAAGCCAAACTTGGAATGTACAACAACACTGTAGAAATAAAACTATAAATTAATTTCCTCTTGTACTAAACAAAGCACAGACGTTAATGATGCACATTTCCCAGAGCTGACATATTCCAGTTAATAAATTCAAAATAAATAGAGATTTTTCTACCTTTTGTGCATTTTTTCAGTTGCAATTGCTCTAGCCACTTTCTTCTGGTTTCTTTGTGTCTTCTGCTAACTCTCCATCGTCTGCTGTCCATTTGTCCTTTCTTCTCTCTTCTAATTTTTTCCATTCTCTCTCTACATCTGCTTTAACATACTAATCTTTCTCCTTTTGCTCTTTCCTCATTCCTATTTCATCCACTCAAATTTTACCCCTCCATCCTCAATACCCACTTACTCTCCCAATACCCAGCCAATTGTAGATTTTTCTTACCTCCCACACAAAATATTTTTCCCCTCTCCATTTCACTCTCCCAGCTCCATCCCATTCTAATCCTCCCCCAACATCAGCTCCCTTCTAGTTCCAGCCCCACCCAGCATCCGCTCCCTTCTAGTCCCCGCATCAGCCCATTTCCAGTCCTAGCCCCCCATCAGCCCATTTCCAATCCTATCCTAGCCCCACCATCAGCCCATTTCCAGTCCTAACTCCCCCATCCATTTCCAGTCCTATCCTAGCCCCTCCATCAGCCTATTTTCTGTCCTAGGTCCCCCCCACTCAGCCCATTTCCAGTCCTAGCTCCCTCCCCTCACAGCCCATTTCCATTCCAAGCCCCCTCCTCATTAGCTATTTGCAGTTCAAGCTCCCCCTTCCACTCAGCCCATTACCAGTCCTAGCCACCTCCATAGCCCATTACCGGTCCTAAGCCCCCCCATAGCCCATTACCAGTCCTAAGACTCCCATCAGCCCAATTCCAGTCCTAAGCCCCCATCAGTTCACTTCCAGTCCTAACCCCCCATCACCCCATTTTCGGTCTTAGCCCCCCATAGCCCATTACCAGTCCTAACTCCCCATCAGCCCACTTCCAGTCTTAGCCCCCCCATATTCCATTACCAGTCCTATCCCCCCATCAGCCCATTTCCAGTCCTAGCCCTCCGCCATAGCCCATTACCAGTCCTAACCCCCCTTCCCCCCATCAGCCCAGGTAGATTAAAAAAAAACAGCTGCTGCTGCCGCTGCCGCCGTGGCAGCCGCAGAATCAAGTGTCCCGCGGGGCCCCCCCTGCCCGGCAGGGCCTTCCCTGCAGCATCAGCTCCCAAAGCGTGGGCTTTTCAGAGCCGCAAAGGGAGAGTTTCTCTCTCGCAGCTCTATTAAGCCTGCCGGGGCTAATGGGACTTCCTGTTTCCCATTAGCCCTGGCGGGCTTAACAGAGCCACCAGAAAGGGAAACTCTCCCTTTGCGGCTCTGAAAAACCCGCACTGAGGGAGCTGACGCCTGCAGGGAAGGCTCTGCCGGGCAGGGGGGGCCCCGCGGGACACTTGATTCTGCCGCTGCCACGGCAGCAGCGGCAGCGGCAGCAGCAGCCATTTTTTAATCTACTTGGGCTGATGAGAATGTTTTTTGCGCTGGGCCCCCTGAAATGCGGGGCTCTGTGCAAAAAACATTCTTGCTCAATGGACGGGCCGGCCCTGCTGGGAAAAATGGTAGAAACCATCATAAAGAACACAATTAATGAACATGTAGATAGTCATGGCTTAATGGGAAACAGCCAACATGGCTTTAGCCAAGGAAGGTCTTGTCTTATTAATCTGTTATGTTTTTTTGAAGGTGTGAATAAACAGAGAAAGGTGAGTCGATTGATATAGTGTATCTAGACTTTCAGAAAGCCTTTGACAAGGTCCTTCATGAGAGACTTTTGGCAAAATTAAAAAGTCATGCGATAGAAGGCAGTATTCTATTGTGGATCAGGAACCGTTTAAAAGATATAAAGCAGAGGGTAGGGCTAAATGGCCAATTTTCTCAATGAAGAAAGGTGAATAGTGGACTACCCCAGGGATCTGTGCCACATCCTCTGCTTTTTAACATGTTCATAAATGACCTGGAAATGGGAATAACGAGTGAGGTTATCAAATATTCAGATGGCACAAAACTATTCACATTTGTTAAAACCCATGAGAATTGTGGAAAATTGCAAGAGGATCTTGATAAATTGGAAGGCTGGGCATCCAAATGGCAGATGAAATTTAATGTGGACATGCACCTAGGAAAGAAAATCCCAAACTATGGTTACACAATGCAAGGTTCCACATTAGGAACTACCACCCAGGAAAAGGATTTAAGCATCATTATGAATAACATGTTAAAACCCTCTGCCCAGTGTGCAGTGGTGGCCAAGAGAGCAAATAGAATGCTAGGTATCATAAGGAAAAGAATGGAGAATAAAAGAAATGCCTCTGTATCGTTCCATGGTGCGACCGCACCTTGAATATTGTGTGCAATTCTGGTTGCTGTATCTTAAAAAGGATATAGCATTATTTATTTAACAGGTTTTATATACTGCTTTATCATTTCAATCAAAGTGGTTTACATTGAAACTTAAACTTGGTAATGTACATTAAACAGGGACATTGATAACTTGGATTTTTCTGAGGCAATGGAGGGTTACGTGACTTGCCCAAGGCCACAAGGAGTGCTAGTGGGAATTAAAGCCTGGTCTCTGGGTTTTTAAGCCAATGTTCTTAACCATTAGGCCACTCCTCCAAGATACAGAGAAGAGCCGCTAAAATGGTAAAGGGGATGGAAGGATACCCCTATGAAGAGAGGCTAAAACGGTTAGGGCTGAGGGGAGATCTGATAGAGGTCTATAAATTAATGAATGGAGTGGAATGGGTAAATGTAGATCGATTGTTTACACCATCAAATATAGAAAGACTAGGGGACATGCAATGAAGCTACAGGGTAATCTATTTAAGACTAATAAGTGAAAATATTTTTTCACTCAACGTGTAATCAAACTCTGGAATTTGCTACCAGAGAATGTAGTAAAAGCTGCTAGTGTAGACATGCTTAACAAAGGTTTGGACAAGTTCCTGGAGGAAAGATCCATAAACCATTATTAAAGTGGACCCAGGATATTCACTGCTTGCTGCAATACAAGTACTGTGGAGCCTGTGTCTTTTGCAGTAACTGCTAGGTACTTGTGACCTAGATTGGCCACTGTTGGAGACAGGATACTGAGCTTGATGGACCTTGGTCTGACCCAGTATGGCATATCTTATGTTTTTATTTGACTAGCAGACTGTCTGCAATTTGTATGTACATGGTTGGAAAACCCACTTGTGGGCAGCAGGTACAGTCTGACTGTGCTTGCTGTGGATGAATGTTAGCCACAGCTGGTTGGGATGTGAGGTGTTCCAGGCCTACTCCCAGTGGTACTGGTAGGGCCAGCAGGACCCTAGTAACACCCCCATGCAGGTATAGATGCTTCCCCCCCCCCGCCTTACCGCTGCTCTTAACACTGGTGACTTTACTGCCGTTTAGTAAACATACCCCATAGTCTTAAAAAGGGCTTGCACCTTAATGTTAAGAAGACAAAGATCCTGACAACTACAAAATCATTAAGTTCATCATTGATGGAAAAGAAATTGAAATAGTTCACAACTTTAACCTACTTGGATCAACAATCAATAAAGGAACGACAAGCAATCAAGAAATCTGATGACACATTGCTCTTGTCAGAATGGCTATGAAGGACCTAGACAAGATTTTCAAGAGCAGAGATGTCTCTCTCCATACAAGGATTTGACTTGTCCAAGCCAAGGTATTTTCAATGACGCCATATGGATGTGAAAGTTGAACAGTGAAAAAGATAGACAGGAAGAAAACTGATGCCTTTGAATTATGGTGCTGGAGATGAATATTGTGTATACTACAGACTACCTGAAGAACAAACCAGTCAGTACTAGAGGAGATGAAACCAATGCTTTCTTTAGAAGCTCAGATGATAAGACTTCGACTTTCATACTTTTTGACACATCATGCGAAGAGAGAGATTGTCAGAGAAAGACATCATGCTTGGTAAGGTAGAAGGTTAACATAAAAGAGGAAGGCCAGCAATGAGAGGGTCACCATGAGTCGACACCGACTCGATGGTAAATAACAACAACAACAACAACAATATTAATTCAGCTTTTTCAGTTTTCCCAGTAGATGTCTGGATGTTCTAGGACAGAGATTCCCAAACCTTTCGGTTGTGTGGATTCCTGTATAACCTCCAGAATGCTCAAGGACCCCAGTTCATCCCTACCACTCTTTCTGTACCCCTCCCCTCAGCACCAAACCTATCCCTACCAGGGCCGGCCCGTCCATTGAGCAAGAATGTTTTTTGCACAGGGCCCCGCGTTTCAGGGGGCCCCGCGCAAAGAACATTCTGCTTGCAAAGTACATTTTAAAATAAATTTTAAAAAGCTGTCTGCTTCTGCTGCCACTGCCGCTGCATATCCCACGGGGCCCCCCCCCCCCCCCGACAGAGCCTGCCCTCCCTGCATCAGCTCCGTCGGCTTTCAGAGCTCGAAGGGAGACTAGTTTCCCTTCCGTGGCTCTGTTAAGCTGGCAGGGGCTGATGGGACTTTCCCATCAGCCCCTGCGGGCTTAACAGAGCTGCGAGGGAGAAACTCTCCTTTCGCGCTCTGAAAGCCGACGGAGCTGATGCAGGGAGAGCAGGCTCTGTCGGGGGGGCCCGCGGGATATGCGATTCTGCCGTTGCCGCCGCGGCGGCAGCGGCAGCAGCAGCAGACAGCTTTTTTTTTAATTTTACATTTTCCCTGGGCTGTTGGGGTGGGAGTTAGCACTGGAAATGGGCTAATGGGGTTAGGACTGGAAGAGGGCTGATAGGGGTTTAGGACTGGGGTTATGGGGAGCTAAGTCTGGAAATGGGGTGATGGGGGGTTAGGACGTAATGGGCCATGGGGGGGGCTAAGACTGGAAATGGGCTGATGGGGTAGAACTGGAAGTGAGCTGATGGGGGTTTAGGACTAGTAATGGGCTATGGGGGGCTTAAACTGAAAATTGGGTGATGGGGATTAGGACTGGAAATGGGCTGATGGGGGGTTAGGACTGGTAATGGGCTAAGGGGGCTTAAACTGAAAATTGGGTGATGGGGGTTAGGACTTGAAATGGGCTGATGGGATTAGGACTGAGTTTGGGCTGATGGGGACTTAGGACTGGTAATAGGCTATGGGGGGGGGGGATAGGACTGATTATGGGTTGTGGGGGGGGGGGGGTTCCTAGGACTGGAAATGGGCTGAGTGGAAGAGAAGGCTTGAACTGCAAATAGCTTATGGGGACCGGGGCTTGGAATAGAAATGGGCTGAGTGGAAGTGGGACTTGAACTGCAAATAGCTGATGGGGAGGGAGGCTTGGAATGGAAATAGGTTGTGAGGGGAGGGAGCTAGGACAGGAAATGGGCTGATTAAGGGGGCTAGGATAGGACTGGGAATTGGGTGTTGGGGGGAGCTAAGATTGGAAATGGGCTATGGTGGGGGCTTGGATTGAAATGGACTCATGGAGGGGCTAGAACTGGAAGTAGGCTCATGGGGGCTTGGATTGGAAATGGGCTGAGTGGAGGGGAGCTAGGATTTCACATGGGCTGATGGTGGGGCTAGGAAAGGACTAGAAATGGACTGATGGGAGGCTGGTATTGGAAATGAGCTGATGGAGGGACTTGGATAGGACTGGAAATGGATGGGGGAGCTGGGACTGGAAATGGGCTGATGCGGGGACTAGAAGGGAGTGGATACTGGGTGGGGCTCTTTATTTTGAATTTATTAACTGGAATATGTCAGCTCTGGGAAATGTGCATCATTAACGTCTGCGCTTTGTTTAGTACAAGAGGAAATTAATTTATAGTTTTATTTCTACAGTATTGTTGTACATTCCAAGTTTGGCTTTTGGGGTTTCCAGTTTAATTGTCTTCCTGTTTCTAAATTGCGATTCCTTGTTTGGTGATGGTCTGTGTTCTGCATGTGTAACTGAGCTGAGGTATTCTGTTTATGTAATTCCTTTTTGACATTGCCACTTGTTCTCTTTCCCCAGTAGGTCATGTATTGTTATTCTCTGAAATGTATTGGTTTAATATTTGCAGTGTTGCCTTTGATAGGTAGGGTATGGTGCTTTGTGAGTCCTGGTAGTGCTGTTAGGATATGGCGGGTTTGCTATGGGTTCTAAATGGGCAGTGTTTGTAGTAGTTCCTAATGTGCCTGGCAGTTGGCACTGGATTATAGTAATGTAGAAATCTTTTAGTCTTTCTTATTCCATACACTCATTAAGAGGCATGTTTACTAAAAGTTAGTGTATGGTAACATTATGCAAATATTTATGCAAATGAGGTCCCTTATGCAAATGAGGCCACGCACCGAGTCTCCGCACATGGCCCCGCACCCCCCTTGGGCTGCCCCTGATCCCCACTAGCCCTCTTTATCTCCCTTCCCCTTTCTGTCTTTACTAGTTTCTTGGTCCCTCTTCAACCAGTCCCACCAGTTTGTCTCTTTCTTTCTCTCTCCCTTCCCCCAGCTAATTCTTTCCAGTCTTTCTGTCTCTTCCCCAGCTGATTGCCACCATCCTCTCTCTCATTTCTCTGTCTCACGGACCTTCTATAATAGTCTCACAGGCTCCCAGAGATCCATAGCCCACAGGTTGGAAATCATGTACTAGGATCAATGGCAATATTTATGGTGCTGCCCTTTTCTGGCTAGGTTCCTTGTGGTGCGTGTTTTGGGATTTGGTGCTATTTTGGAGTGGTAGATTTGCTCATTAGGTCCTGCACTGTGGTTCTCGCTTATTCTTTTAATTCTTTGTGTGCTATCAATTTTAGGGTGTTGGTGGGGGATCATAGCATATGGAAAGTCTTTTTTTAATTTAATTTTTATAAATGTATACATACATATGAAGAACATAAGAACATAAGATATGCCCTAATGGGTCAGACCAAGGTCCATCAAGCCCAGTATTCTGTTTCCAACAGTGGCCAATCTAGGTCATATGTACCTAGCAGTTTCCCCAAGAGACACAAGTTCCACAATGCTTGTACTGGGTCAAGCATTGATATCTTCGGTCACTTCTTAATAATGGTTTATGGACCTTTCCTCCAGGAACTTGTCCAAACCTTTTTTAAACCCAGCTACACTAACAGCCTTTACTACATCCTCCGGTAACAAATTCCAGGGTTTGATTACACGTTGAGTGAAAAAATATTTTCTTTTATTAGTCTTAAATAGTTTACCCTGTAGCTTCATTGCATGTCCCCTAGTCTTTCTATATTCTGATAACGTAAACAATCGATCTACGTTTACCCGTTCCACTCCGTTCATTAATTTATAGACTTCTATCATATCTCCCCTCAGCCGTCTCTTTTCCAGGTTAAAGAGCCCTAACCTTTTTAGCCTTTCCTCATAGGAGTATCCTTCCATCCCCTTTACCATTTTGGTGGCTCTTCTCTGAACCTTTTCTAAAATCGCTATATCCTTTTTAAGATACGGCGACCAGAATTGCACACAATATTCAAGGTGCGGTCTCACCATGGAACGATATAGAGGCATTATAATATCTTTTGTTTTATTTTCCATTCCTTTCCTTATCATACCTAGCATTCTATTTGCTCTCTTGGCTGCCGCTGCACACTGGGCCGAGGGTTTTAACATGGTATCCACAATGATGCCTAAATCTTTTTCCTGGGTGGTGGTTCCTAATGTGGAACCTTGCATCGTGTAACCATAGTTTGGGTTGTTCTTCCCTAGGTGCATAACCTTGCACTTGTCCACATTAAATTTCATCTGCCATTTTGATGCCCAGTCTTCCAATTTATCAAGATCCTCTTGCAAGTTTTCACAATCCTCTTGGGTTTTAACAACTTTAAATAGTTTTGTGTCATCTGCAAATTTGATAACCTCACTCGTTATTCCACTTTCCAGGTCATTTATGAATATGTCAAAAAGCAGTGGACCCAGCACAGATCCCTGGGGTACACCACTATTCACCTTTCTCCATTGGGAAAATTGGCCATTTAGCCCTACCCTCTGCTTTCTATCTTTTAACCAGTTCCTGATCCACAATAGTACACTGCCTCCTATCCCATGACTCTTTAGTTTTGCCAAAAGTCTCTGATGAGGGACCTTGTCAAAGGCTTTCTGAAAGTCCAGATACACAATATCAACAAGAATACATCTTGAAACAGAAATTGAGATGGGTAATGAAAATATAACATAGAACTGAAAAGTCCCACCAATATTAAATAAAGGAAAACAAAAAATCCATACCCAGTCCACTCTAGCCCACAAAAGAGAAGGGATACTATAAGGAGAAAAATATAACATCTAATATTCTGAAAGAAATGAGGTGTGCTAACAGTCGATATCTAAATACACTCAAACAGAAACAGACAGAGGATCAGCCACCCCCTCAGAATATCGGGCGTTTATAAAGTCCAGCAATTGGGAGGGCTCATAAAATATAAAGGAATGTGACTGATATTTAATCAGACATTTACAAGGAAATTTCAAGAAAAAAATCCCTCCCAATTGCTGAATCCCAGGACGTAAAAGGAGAAAGTCCCGCCGCCTCTTCTGAGTCTCCCTGGATAGGTTTGGAAACATATGAACAGTCAAACCTTTAAATAGCATATGTCGTTTCCTAAAGAACAACTTCATAAGCTATTCCTTATCCGATAACAATGCCAAAGTGATCAATAAAGTAGAGGGTATTACCTGCTCTTCCTGTGAAGCTTCTAACATATCAGTAACATTTAATACATCAACATTAGATAATCCTCTAACCACTCCCGACCCCTCAACTTTTTTCCCAGATGGCAAATAATACATTTAGCTATGGGGGGATGGGATTCAGGGGGAATACCCAAATTTTCAATCAAATAAGTCCGAAACATGTCCCTCGCAGAAACCAATGCTACTCTGGGAAAGTTAACCACATGAATATTCACCCCTCGCGTTGCATTCTCCAACAATTCTAACTTTGACCGGATAGGTGTTAAACTCTTCTTAAGGTGTTCCAAATCATTCTCAACAGTCAAAGTTTTAGCATGAAAACCAGAAACTTCCACCTGAAGAGTAGATATTTTAACAATATTTTCCTGAATATCTTCACTGGTTTCACTCTTTTCTTTCCTCCAGGTCCCGCTCTGTTCTCTCTTTATCCACCCCTGTATCCTCCTCCGAGCCTTTTCCCCTTCTCTGTGGTTCTCTTTAATATCTTTCTCTCACCCCTTGTCTTACTGGTTCAACAACACGGGATTTCTGCTTTCTATTACGCTGATGATCTGGTCCTCTTGCACCACACCTCTCCCCTCTGTCCTGATCTTTCCCCTCTCAACTCTTGCCTGTCGGCTGTGGCCGATTGGCTCACTACTCATTGTCTACACCTCAATCTTACAAAAACTCTTGCCATCTGGTTCACTCGTGGTAGTCCTCTCCCTCAGGTGTCACCTTCCCTTTCTGGCTCTCCCATCCCCCTAGTCTCCTCCTTTCGTTACCTGGGCGTTTTCTTTGACTCCGACCTGTCTTTTCGCGATCACATCTCTCATATTTCCAAAATGTCATTCTTCTTATTACATCAAATTCGTGCTATCTGGCCCTTCCTCACCGCACAGGCTCTTACTACCCTCCTCCTATCCCTGGTCATGGCTCGCGTTGACTTTTTTAACTCCGTTCTGGTTGATCTCTTTTCTACACAACTTCACGGTCTACAACGTATTCAGAATACTGCTGCTCGGCTTATCTTCCATTCTTCTCCTCGTGATCACATTACACCCCTTCTTATTCATCTTGACTGGCGCCCTGTCAAAATCCACATCCACTTCAAGATTCTCGCACTTGTCCATCACGTACTCTACACATACTCTCCTAAGTATCTGGCCGATCTCATCCACTTTCATACCCCTACCCGCTCCTTACGATCTCTACATCTTAATCGCTTATATCTGCCTTCCCCTTCACGCGCCCAACTTCAGTCCACATGTTCCTCTGCCTTCTTTTTTATCGTCCCCGCCCATTGGAACTCCCTCCCCTCTTCCATTCGGCTTGAACAGCAACACATTGCCTTTAAGAGCAGTCTGAAAACCCACCTTTTTGCCCTTGCTTTTGACCTCCCCGACCCCTCTGTGTAAATCTACTTCCCTTTCCCTCTTTCTTTTCCTCTCCTCTGTCTCGTTGTATGGCTCTCCTGGTTTGCTTTCCTATCCATTATTGTAACTTCCTTTCCTTTTTCTGCCAATGGCTTTCTGTATTGTTTTATATTCTATGTAAACCGCTATGATGTCATTGTTAACAGTATATAAAGTAAATAAACATAAACATAAACATATCAGCAGTATTAGTAGAAACCTGAGACGCTAGACTGATCATCCGTGGGGCCAGCTTTTCCCAAAGCTGCATAATAGCAGCCCATATAACCTCCAACGTTACCACCTCTGGGACGTTCAGAGACGCTGTAGGAACAGTCTCCACCTTATCAGCAATCACCGATAAATTGCCCGGCACTAGGACAGATGCCAACAGGCTAGGCACTAAGCCATCACCACCCTCAGCTATTCCAGCCGAGACCTCTGCCCTCTGACGCTGTACGTGGGGAACCACAGAACCCAGGCCTCGTTCCAAGACCAAGCTGTGCCTTCTGACGGAGTCCGCTGACTTGATGCCCTCCACCTGGTTTCCCAAAGCACCGCTGTCTTGCCGAGGGACCTTCGAGGCCTGGATTGAGCCCAGGGAGGAAAGATTACCGCTCAAAGCAGACAGCGAGGAAACCTCCTCCGACCGCTGCAAAGCCGAGCCACTTTCCCCTTCTGCAATCAACCGTCACGGCACCGGAGAGAAAAAAGTGTCCAATGGTCCAACCGCAACTGCAGGTAAAGGCGTAGAAACCGGGGGGTGGGGGTGGGGGGGGGCAGAAGGCTTTTTTGCCCCTCTGGTCTTATGCTTCTTCCCCATAGGAAAAACCGTGCCATCAGCACACCATGTCAGTTGCCATCTTGGATCCCCCCACCCCAGCTCCCCCCAGCCCGGAAAGTCTTTAAGACTTGCAGTTTTGTGTTCTTGATGCAGACAGTGTAAAGTTTTAGATATCTTTTTTAGTTCAGATTCAAGGAAATATCATATTTTAAGGGAACGTCTCAGCTAAATGTTTTCTGGCCTAATAGTTTCATGATTGTTGATTTTCTGGGCTTTATCCAGTTTTTGTATGGTCCAATCCAACTCTTCATCAGCATTTTTCTGTCCAATAGACTCCCTCCACCAACTGATTTAAGACATACTTCTTTAGTGGAATCAGGGAAATATTTTTCCTTAAGTTTTTTTTTTTAAATGCCATCAAGTCAGTGTTGACTCATAGCAACCCAGCTACCTCTGGGTTTTCTTGGCAATGTATCACTGGAAGTAGATTGCCAGCCTTTTCTTCTGAGGCAATGGAGGGTAAAGTGACTTGCCCAAGGTCACAAGGAGTACCAGTGGGAATTGAACTCTTGATTTTCTGGGTAGGAGGCAGTTGCTCTATCCACTAGGCTATTCCTCCCCTCCTTAAGTTTAGTCTGTGAAACTTCTAGCTACTATTGCTGACTCCACTGAACTTCCTTCCTCTAATATATCATTAATAGACATTTGGAAAATGATGTCAAGGACTGAGTCTTTGTTAAATGGGACTATCTCACAGTTATATTCTTTTACATAGGACTCAAAAAGTCAAAAAGTTCCAATGTATAGATGATCTTTAAATACAGTTGGGTTTCTAAACTGGAACCTCAGTTGATTTTCCTTCAATCTGTCAGGTTTTTAGCTGTAAAGGATTGTTTTTTCCTTCATTAAAAGTGAGAAGCACTGAGGAATTCGAATAGGAGAAAAAATTAGCGTTTTTGAAAATTTTCAGTGTCCGATTTGCTATCTGCAGAAATTCGTTTAAAGAAATATTTCTAGGAAGTTTTGACTATATCTAATCTTGATATCTAATGTTTATTATATTCCTCAAAAGATCTGTCATTTTAATGAGGTAGAAGGAGAGATGGATAAATTAGTTTCTATTTCTCTGTTAATACAGTTTTTGGAAGAGTCTAAGATTGAAATGACCTCTCGAGCAATCATGTTAGTTTCCTTTCTGCACAAAAAAGATAAGAATATGATTTTAAAATATTAAAGGGTTAAGAAGAAGTATTTTGTCTTCTGCGATCAAAAAATCTTTTTTTTACCTGATGTGGCTCGTGCTACTCAAGTCAGGAGGAAAATGTTTCTAACCTATCGTACAAAGATTTTTGACATAGGGGAAGGGGGGCAATTTCTTTCTTAGGTTCCCTTGTAAGTGCTATGTTTCATTTAAGGGGAACAGCTTTATTTTTATGGAGCCAACACATTTGGAAAAAGTTTATGTTAGATCATAATATGGTTTGATTGATTGGGGGTATGAAGATAAGAGTCAAGGATATATTGGTTTTATTATCCTTTGATTGCTTTATTGTTTCTTTATCTTTTAGCCTCTCTTTCCTTGAAGTGGTCTACATTTCTCTATTACATTTATTTTTTAATTTTTTTAATTTCAATGCGCTTTTCACTCAAGCAGTTATACTTCTGAACATAAAAAGGCTAGATATAGCAATTCAAAAGGTATAATAAGATAATAATCAGAGGTAATTCAACATCCCAGCCCTAGCCCTCCAGCCGAATAACAAAAGTACAGGAGATACAAAAAGAAAATAAGATACAAAACCAAAACCGTAAGATAATATACAGCGCCTGAACGGCTACATCTATACTCAATCAGGGGCTGGAGGTAAATGTGAGCTAATAAACACCCCCAAATGGGTAGGATAAAAAATATTAACTTTCAAAATGCCATTTAACTATGCATTTCCAAGGAAATTTAAGAAAAAATTGACCACCCAACTGGGTAACAGCAGGTTTGTAGAGCAAAAACTCACGCTACCGTTTTTGAGTTTCACAGGCTAAATCACGATAAATTCTAACTTGAAGCCCCTAAAAGAAATAGAGCGCTTACAAAAATATATCTTAAAAAACTACTCCCTATCAGTGGGTAGCGCAAATGTAATTAACATTATAGCAGGTACAACCACAGCTTCAGAATCTAAAGTTTCTAGTAACTCAGATACATTTAAAACATCTACAGTATTTGTTGTAAATCAGAAGAACAAGACTGCGGTATTACAGCAGAACTTTTCTTCCCAGTATATAATACACTTTAGACAAAGGAAGCAAAGATTCTGTAAGTATCAATCATATAACATTTCAACATGTCCCTAGCAGAAATCAAAGAAGAGCATTCACCAAACGAAGGTTAAGGGAGTGGACCTGGTTTTCCAAAAGTTCCATTTTCAGTTTCATCGCAGCCATATCCTTTACCATCATGGAACAATAATTATCATGCTTTATTCCTTCTGAATGTAGACGCTTTACAGACTCTAAGCCCACCAAGCTCAGCAGAAACACCAGATCCTAAAGCAACATTAGACATTACTTGCGAAGCTAGTTTATTTGATTGTTGAACCAATACATTACCCAGTGATGAAATAGCAGTCTAAATGGAGTCCAAAGAAATAACTGCAAACTTTTCCAAGTGAAAAGAAAAGGAAAAATCCTGTCCAGCCTTAGAGAGTCCCCTAAAGACAATGTGGGCTCCTCTACTCCATCCGTAAGTTCTTCAGCCAAGATCTCCACAGTCTGCTCAGTAGCCGGAGCCAAGACAGGAAAACTGCCCCCAGCTGAGGCTGCAACTAGTTCCCTGTCAGGACCAGCCGTCTCAAGTGCACCTGAATCGGGCAATGCAGCAAAACAACAGGAGCAGCGCATAGCACCGGCAAAAGCTCACAACCGGAGGACAACACCAAGCTCTCTAACCCTGGCATCATCGAGCCCGGTAAAATGCCAGTTCCTGCATGCTGGCTCCCCGGGCAGAAGTAGCGATATAAGGGACCTGTAGAAACAAAAGGTAAGGTAGTACACACTGTTAAAGGAGCCTTCCTGCGGGTTTTCCCTTTCCTTTTTGGCATTCTAGAAACTGCCCGGCAGAACAGCAGCCTAATCAGCCATCTTGGATCCCCTCTCTATTCCATTCCATTTCATTTATGATTATTGTATTCGCCTTTATTTTGTTCTATGTATAATGCCAACCTCTAGCTTGAACAGCATTTTGGATATCAAGGGGATAGGAGAGAATGCATAGAACAGACCCTGTCCCCAATGGAGAAGGAAGGTGTCCAGTGCCTGTCTGTGCAGGGATGGAAGCCAGGAGCAGAAGAGTGGAAGCTGTGTGTTCTGCAGAGTGGCGAAAAGATCTCTGAATGGGGCTCCCCACATTTGGAAGATCGAAGCAGCTGTTTACCAATGTAGGGTCCACTTGTGTGGATGAAGGATTCGGCTTAGCCTGTCCGCAAGTACATTGAGCTTGCCCGGGAGGTACACCACTCTGAGGTGAATGTGGTGTGCGATGGCAAAAACCATAGGCAAAGTGCTTCCTTGCATAGGGGATAGGATCATGCCCCTCCATCCTGTTTGTTCACATAGAATATGGCAATCTGGTTGTCCGTCCTGACTAATACCCGTTGCCCCAAATGTTGGCATTGAAAAACCCGAAGGGCATTTGTTAATACCTGTAGCTTTAGGAAGTTGATCTGCAGAGCAGATTCCTGCTGTATCCACAGTCCCTGTGTGGTTAGGTCATTCAGATGCACTCCCCAACCCAGCTTGGAGGCATCTGTTGTTAGAGTGCATCGAGGTGGAAGCATCTGAAAAGGTGACCTGCCGAGTAGGTTCTTTGAAGAGCACCACCACTAAAGAGACATTGTCAGTTGAGGGGTGATGTGGATCTTGTCTCTGAGCTGCCCCTTTGCTTGCATCTATTGAGAAGACAGAGTCCATTGGGCTTGACACATGTGTAGTCGAGCATAGGGGATGACATGGATCATAGAGGCCACGTGTCCCAACAGTCGGAGCATTTCTCTAGCCATTACACGGCTTTGTTGTTATATTTCTTTCACCAGCTCAATGAGGCAGGCACAGCAATCTTGTGGAAGAAAAGCTTGGGCCTGTTGAGTGTCTAAGAATGCTCCGATGAACTCCAGACATTGAGTTGGAGCAAGATGAGACTTAAGGAAGTGTAGGACAAATCCCAGATGTTGGAGCACCATGATGGTGCGATAAAGGGAGAGTTTTACCTCCTGAGGGGAGTCTCCTATGATTAGCCAGTCATCTAAGTAAGGGAAGACAAAGACCCCAAAGTGCGGAGATAGGCAGTCATTTCTGCCTACTGCCATACATTTTGTGAATACTCACAGTGCAGAGGCTGAGCCGAAGGGCAGCACCCACTATAGGTACTGGTTCCCCTGAAACATGAAGCACAGATTCTGTCTGTGCTGAGGACGGACCAGTAAGTGCATGTATGCCTCCTTTAGGTCTGGAGAACATAGCAAATCTTGTCTCTGGAGGTATGGGAGAAGAGTTCCCAGGGAAATCGTTTTGAATTTTTCTCGGGCCAGAAACCTATTTAGGTCTCTGAGATCCAAGATGGGCCCGAAGCCCCTTGTTTTCTTTGGAATGAGAAAATATGGAGAGTAGAAGCCCATCCCTTCTTGAGGAGGAGGAACTCTTTCTATTGCACTTTAGGATATCAGGATAGACACCTCTTCTCTTGAGAGTGTCTTGAAGGGTATGAGTGGGATAGTCCCCTGTGAAGCTGGTAGGGGGTAAGGCCTCAAAGTGAAGCAGATACCCCCTTTGGACAATGTTGAGAGTCCACTGTTCTGAAGTTATGAGGTGCCACCTCTGAGCATAGGAACAGAGTCTGCCTGCTATGTGAAGGGGCTGGGGATCCTCCAGAGGCAGAGTGGCAATGCCTTCTAGGAAGGTTGTGCCTGAGCTGGTGGTTGAGGTTTAGGAGCCTTAGGCTTTTTGGGCTAGCAAGGGCCCTTCTGCCACTGCTAAGGCTGATAAGCAGTTGAAGGTGGGTAGGAAGAATAATCTCTCTTCTTCTTAACCTTCCTTTTGGAGGGGTCAGCTGTTTTTCTGGAAAGGTTTTTGAGGGTGAGCTCATCCTTTTCAATCTCCCTGGCCTTTTCTCTCCAACCTTTTCCAAAAGGGTTTTCTCCCATACATGGGATGTTGGCCAGCTTGTCCTGGACCCACTGTTCCAAGGTCTGATGCCTAACCAGGCCATCCTCCGAGCCCCAGTGCAGACTGCTGAAGCTCTGCTGGTTGACTCAAAGGCATCAAAAGATGCCCTGGCAATAAATTTGGAAGTATTCTGACCCTGCTTGATGAGTGTCTGGAATGCGCTCCTCTTATCATCAAGAAGCATGGGGCAAACGTCTCTAGAACCTAGTGACATCTTTTAGAAACATGCCCAAGTATAGCATGCAGGTGTTTATCCTAGAGGCAAGCATGCATGCCTGAAAGCATTGACGCCCAAAGGCATCGAGTGTCCTTGAGTCTCTTCCCGGAGGCATGGAAGAGTGATTTTTTTAACTTTTTATTCGGCGCATCACCGATTCCACCACCATTGAGTGGTATAGGAG
Source organism: Ichthyophis bannanicus (assembly GCA_033557465.1). Classification (NCBI taxonomy): domain Eukaryota; kingdom Metazoa; phylum Chordata; class Amphibia; order Gymnophiona; family Ichthyophiidae; genus Ichthyophis; species Ichthyophis bannanicus. The sequence continues at coordinate 393,707,577 of CM066036.1, forward strand.
CTGAGCTTCTGGAAGCCTGGATACTCTGGAACTCTTGCCTTCCACATGCGGGGCATAAGATCTTGTAAGGTGTGATGCACTGGTAAAGTAGCCACTTTCTTGGGTGTGGGAGGGTATTGGAGTATCTCTAATTCCTCTGCCCTCAGTTCCATCTCTGAGGCTATTGTGATGGCCAGTCTTGCTTCCATGAAGAACACAACAAGGAGCAGCATGTCTTGCACAAAACACAGGATGCACAAGGAGCAAGAGACGAAGGTTGGATGTTCAAGATCCTTTATTTGTAAAAACCCCAACGCGTTTCGGCGTGACCGCCTTCATCAGGGGGAATATAGCTTAAAAACAAACAATAATATACTTTGATAAGATACATATAAATAAATAATTAAATGAATGTCAGACACAAGATGGACATTTATGACTAAAAATTAATAAATATACTATTGTAAAAGATGATAGGATATGATCTGTTAACGTTAAAAATGAAACATTTGATCGAGTACATGACATCTATACATTAATATAAAAATTATTGATAGATAAGGAATATTACATATAAGAAGCTACAAACGCAGAACTTGAGGTAAAAACCATGATGGACAAACAGAATAAATAAATTATAACTATACTAAACGAGGATGAGGAATGCCAATAATAAATAATAAAAAAGACACGATAAAAAGCTTAAAAGGTTGAGCTAATAATAAGATAAGATAGAGATAATAATTAAAAACTAAAAACTAAAAACGAGGTGTAATATTGATCTTGTATAGTATTGAGAAGCTATATCATGGAGATTCGCTATTGAATTTGTATTTATTTAATATGGAATTAGGTGTTAATACATTCCACCTTGATATAGTTTAATGGCTGTGATTGTTATCAAACTATACAGTTTTACTACTTAGATGTTATATCGATGAGTGCACTATTAAACATTTATGAAGTATAGAACCTTACTAACTTAACATGTTTGTCAGACATAACCATTTGGTCTACTGACCTGATTGGTTCAAATCAATTTGTATTTGTCTTATACATGGGTTGTACAATTTCTGTTCATCTCTAAAACCGGGAAAAAATTGTTAAAAGCATGAGTATATTCTGATATCTGCAGGACATTTAGAATTGGCATATAAAAGAATAAATGAATAAATAATTAAAATTATCTAGTAAATTGATTGTTGTCGTATGAAGAAAGCAATATATCCTGGCTCACCATGTTTGTGCACAACTATTGTTAGTACCGGCTATATGTAAAATGTACCATCGAATCATAACAAGATTCAAAAATCATCCGATATGGTTAAAAGACCACCGATCTAAACTCTATGATGTTAGACACTTGATATACTTAAAACCTTTTTATCCTGACACTGCTCATAAACAAAACCTTTGGATCTATTAACCTAATAGAATCGCCTTACTAATATATAACTTGTATAAAGGTAAACAAATTTTATTTATTCATGAATCCAAAGGCTAATTCTTTCATACCTTAAAATACTCCAATGTCTACGCGTTGGGGTTTTTACAAAATAAAGGATCTTGAACATCCAACCTTCGTCTCTTGCTCCTTGTGCATCCAGTCTTGCTTCCATGTCATGGATTGAGACCTGGGCTGTTCATGTGGAGGAGACAGATCTGAAGAGATGTCTGGAAGTTCTTAGGAATCCAGTGATCCCTCATCAGAATCAGAAGAACTGGAATATGAGTCTGGTAAGAAGTCAAAGTATTGGCAATCCTGTGTTTGACCTCGATGCTTCGTTGACGTTGAGGGCCGATGCTATACCGATACTCAGAGATATCAGGATTGGAAGCCATGACAGTCTTAGCCTGTTGGGTACTAGTGGTATCGGTCGGTTCCAACGGAGGCATCAGCCTCGGGAGTTCTAACAATTTGTGCTTGAGGGCCAGCACTGGTGCCGATACACTTGGCTGTAGGCAGGGTGCCAAAGCCTTCACTGCTGGAGCTGTTGATACTGTCTGTGCCGAGGTTGCTAGGAGTGTGGCCAAACTCCTCTTGAGAGCCAGCATGCTCTGGTCCAGGGAGATGGCCAATGTCTGGGTGGAATAATCAATGGAGCTTTGAGCCACCATCCCAGAACATGGAACTGGTAGCTCTCCAGAGGTTGATTCCTCGGGAGTGTCCCGGAGCCCATCTTGTACTTTGGAGGACAGGCCCTCCCTCCAGGGCTGTTTGACTGTCTGATCTGCATCGGAAGCACCCCTAGGGGAGTCTCGATGCTTATGTTGTGACTTTCCTCTGGGCTCAGTATCAGTTTTCGATATCAATGCCAATGACGTTTGGACTTAGAAGAGACCTGACACCTATGAGAGGAGGTTGATGTCCTCGATGATTTGGAAGCCACTGAAATCAAGTCTACTTTTTTCTGTCTCCCACTCCCCATCTCCTTCCCTGTCAACCATTCTCTCCCATCTCTTTTGTCTCTTATCCCACCCAGTCTCTGACTTCCCCTTTTAAACTCCCCCAGCTTTCCATCCACTTTTCATTCATCTCTTTGCTAACCTCCCCATGCTAACCTCTCCCACATGATTCCACGATGCCCAGCTTCTCCCTTCTCTCTTCCTCTCCCACCTCCAATACAGCATCTTCCCTCTCTCATTCCCCACAGTTCAGTATCCCCCTTCTTCCCTTCCCCTTACATCCAGCATCATTATCCCCTCACCTTACCCCAGCATATCCTCCCTTTTCCCCTCCCTCCTCCATAGCCCAGCATATCCCCACCTAGCCTTCCTTTCCCTCTCCCCAGTAGCCTGCATATCTCCCTTTCCTTTCCAATTCCTGCCCCCTCTAACAGTCCAGCATCATCTCCCTTGTCCTTCCTCAAAGTCCACAGTCCTGCATCTATCTCTCTCGCCTTCTTTTTCTTCACCTCCCTCACAGCTTTACATCTCCCATCCCCTTCAGGCAGTCCATTATCTCTGCTCCCCCCTCTGGCCCGGTTTCAGACCCTTCTCTCCCACCCCGGAGTCCCCGACTGCCACAACTGCCACTTTTCCTTTTTTTTGCTGTCAGCAGAGACTGCAGCAGGGCCTGCAAACATAGACTTCAACAAAAAAATAAAAGCGCGGGTATGTGCTTCATTCCATTTGTGTACATGGCCCGGCTGATTCTGCCCCCTAATGCGATGTCAAAGGGGGTTGGACTAGCCTGGCTGTGCACACAAATGAAATTATGCACAGGCCCGCGCTTTTCTTTTCTTTTGAAGTCTTGGCTTTGGAGGCCCTGCTGCTGTCGCTGCTGACAGTAACAAAATGAAAAGTGGCAGCGGTGGCAGGCGGGGACTCTGGGGAAGGAAAGAAGGGGCTAAAACAGTGCCGGAGGGGGAACAGAGATGTTGAACTGCAGCGCAGAGCTAGTGCCGCCATCGCTAATCTTCTGGGGGTGGGGGGAGGGCGGTTTTACAGGCAGCCAGAGCTGCCTGCCATTGCAAAAACGGGCTTTTCCATAGCTGGTTTTACAGCTCTGCCAGCAGCCAGCCTGGCAATATAAAAATAGGCCAGGCCAGCTGAAAACTGGTCAGTGGGCTCTTCCCCTGGGCATTTATGCCACGGAGGTATTTAAACATCTCAATCATATCACATCTATCCCGCCTTTCCTCTAAGGTGTACATATTAAGATCCTTAAGTCTGTCCTCATATGCTTTATAATGAAGACCACTAACCATTTTAGTAGCCACCCTCTGTACTGACTCCATCCTGTTTATATCATTTTGATGGTGTGGTCTCCAGAATTGCACACTATACTCCAAATGAGGTTGCACCAAAGACTTACACAGAGACACTATCACCTCCTTTTTTCTGCTAGCCATTCATCTCCATATGCACCCAAGCATCCTTCTAGCTTTTGCTGTCGCCTTTTCTACCTGTTTAGTTTCTTTAAGATCAACAGACACAGCCACGCCTAGGTCCCGCTCTTCTTTAGTAGACAAAAGTACTTCACCCCTTATACTATATTGCTCCCTTGGATTGCTGCAGCCCAAATGCATGACCTTGCATTTTTTAACCTTAAATCCCAGCTGTCAAATTCTAGACATAGAACAAGGGATCACAATTTAGAAATATGGGGCTCGATTTTCGAAGGCCTTTACACAAGTAACTTCCCTAGTTACCCGTGTAAAGGCCATATCTGGGATTTTCGAAGGGCACCTACACGGGTAGTACCCTTCAAAAATCCCAGCTAAGCCCTAACGCACCCTGATGCAGGTATCATTGGGGCGTGTTAGGGGCTTTCTGGAGTGGAAGAAGGGGCTACACCGGTAGCAGCGATTTTCAATGCTACCCATGTAGCCCTCTGCGCCTTAAAGATAGGCGAGGTTTTTCCTTGCCTATCTTTAAGGCGCAGAGGCTACGCGGATAGCATCAAAAATTGCTGCTACCCGTGTAGTCTCTGTGGCTGCCGGCATGTCAAGTATGACCTGAATTTTCACTTCTGCTACCACAGAAGTGAAAATCCGGGTTAAAGGTATTGGTGGGCAGGCTATGCGCCGTCACCGTGGCACATAGTCTGCCTAACTCAAAATCGTGCCCATGAAGATAGTAACTAAACTGGGAACCCCAAAAGCCAAACTTAGAATGTACAACAACAATGGAGAAATAAAACTATAGATTAATTTCCTCTTGTACTAAACAAAACGCAAAGACTTAGGGATGCACATTTCCCAAAGCTGACATATTCCAGTTGATAAATTTATAATAAAAAAGTATTTTTCTACCTTTTGTTTTTTGGGCATTTTATTTTTCAGTTGCATTTGCTCCAAATTGCTTTCTTCTGGTTTCTTTGTGTCTTCTGCTAACTCTCCATTGTCTGCTGTCCATTTGTCCTTTCTTCTGTCTTCTAGCTTTTTCCATTCTCTCTCTACATCTCTCTAATATATTGATCTTTCTTCTTTTGCTCTTTCCTCCATTTCTTTCTTTATTTCTTTTTTATTCACCCAAATTTTACCCCTCCATCCTCAATCCCTACTTACTCTCCCAGTACCCGGCCAATTGTAGATTTTTCTTCCCTCCCACACAAAATATCTTTTCCTCTCTCCATCCTCACTCCCTCAGCTTCTTTATTTCTCTCGCCAGCCCCATCCCCTTCTAGTCCTCTCTCAACATCAGCTTCCTTCTAGTTCCAGCCCCTCTCAGCATCCGCTGTCTTCCTATCCCATTCTCCCATCCCCCACATCAGCTCATTTGCAGTCCTAGCCCCCAGTCTTTTACCAGGGCCAGCAGCTTTCTCCTCCCGTCCCTCCCCCCATCAGCCCATTTCTAGTCCTAGCCCCAGTTTTCTTCCAGGCCAGTAGCTCATTCCTCCCTCCCATCAGCCCATTTCCAGTCCCAGACTATTTCCAGTCCGAGTCTATCCTGCCTTTTCCAGTCCTAGCCCACCCATCAGCCCATTTCCAGTGCTAGCCTCCCATCAGCCCATTACAATTCTGCCCCCCTTCCCGATCAGCCCATTTCCTGTCCCAGCATCCCAGATCAGCCCATTTCTAGCCTCCCTGCCCCCGATAATCCCATTTCCATTCTAGCTTTGCCAAACCACCCACCCCTGGAAGAGCCCCACGCCTGCCTGTCCAGCTTCAGAGGGAGTCAGGAAAGTTTGAAGCCCAGCGCCTCGGCAAAGCAGCAAGAAAGAACATGTTCCTTCTTTCCCACAACTCTGTTAAAGTTGAGCCTGCCGGTGCACTGAGTGTCGGGAGGTTAAATTGGTCATTTCCTGTGTCATGTGAGGCTTCCTGAGGCACGGGGCCAGGTGCGGGCAACATTCCCACAGACTGGACAGGATGGCCCTGTATAAACAACAAACAAAGTATTAAGGTGAATTCATTGGATCAGACAGTTATAATCACTGAGCAACTGAGCACGTATACCTTTTAGTCAGTATAGCTCACGTGCTTATTTCTCTGACAATGAGCAAACACAATGCTCCCTGGAAAATGTAGTTTTAAGCAGTTCATTAACCAGCACCAAACCTTTTGCTTTCACAGTTCGCAGAGTTGCCAAGATACCCAGTTCCAAGACTGAGATTTTAAGCCAGTCCTGGATTTCTGACAATCTCATCCAGATGCATTATAGGACATGCAGCACTCATTTCAAAGGGTAAAATCAGGGACTACAAATACTATACTGCAGGGATCTCCAACTCCAGTCTGCAAGCCAATCAGATTTTCAGGATAGTCCTAATGAATATGCATGAGATAAATTTGAATATTTGAAATTTGAAATTTGGGGGCAGTGCATGCAAATATATATCATGCACATTCATTAGGGACATCCTGAAAATCTGACTAGCTTGCGGCATTCCGGGACTGGAGTTGGAGACCCCTGACATACTGCATTCCAATGCAAATTTAAAACCAGAACTAGCCTAAACATCTCATTCTTGGAACTGGGTAACTTGACAACTCTGAATTCAGCTTGATAGATAGAATTAATTTCCAAAGTCTCTGATGGGTTTAAAACACCTCTCAGCTTCTTAGTTCAACAACATGTATTCAGGGCCTGTGCAAGGAAATGAGACGCTCTAGGCGAACCTCATCGCTTATGTGCCCCCCCCTGCTTCCAATCCCTCCTTTTCGCCAGCCCCCATTGATACTACTGTGGCCCCTCTCTGGGACCTGCAGCCTCGCAGCGCTTACCTTAAACTTTCAGCACAACGACGGATATTTAGGGTAAGCACCGCTTGGTTATTTGACATCATTGCCGTTGCTGTAGATAAGAACAGAAGAACATAAGATATGCCATACTGGGTCAGACTAAGGTCCATCAAGCCCAGTATCCTGTTTCCAACAGTGGCCAATCTAGGTCACAAGTACCTAGCAGTTTCCCTAAAAGACACAGGTTCCACAAATCATGTCGGGCAAGCAGTGGATATCGCAGGTCTCCTTTAATGATGGTTTATGGACCTTTCCTCCGGGTACTTGTCCAAACCATTTTTAAACCCAGCTACACTGGCAGCTTTCACTACATCCTCCGGTAATGAATTCCAGAGTTTGATTACATGTTGAGTGAAAAAATATTTTCTCTTATTAGTCTTAAATTGGTTACCTTGTAGCTTCATTGCATGTCCCTAGTCTTTCTATATTTTGATGGTGTAAACAATCGATCTACATTTACCTGTTCCATGCCATTCATTGATTTATAGACCTCTATTGCATCATATCTCCCCTCAGCCGTCTCTTTTCAAGGTTGAAGAGCCCTAACCTTTTTAGCCTCTCTTCATAGGTATCCTTCCATCCCCTTTACCATTTGGGTGGCTCTTCTCTGTATCTTTTCTAATAACACTACATCCTTTTTAAGATACGGCGACCAGAATTACATAATATTCAAGGTGTGGTCGCACCATGGAACGATACAGAGGCAGAGTAGTTACTCACCTGTAACAGGTGTTCTCCAGGAGCAGCAGGAATCAGTCCTCACATATGGGTGACATCGACGTCGATGGAGCCCTTACGGAGCATTTCCCCAGCTTTCCAAGAAAGCCTTTGGGAACGCAGGCACGCATGCGTGGTTCCCTTCCCGCCTAAAGGTGCCATCTTGCTCAGTCAAATGGCATAGCTAAAAACAGCACACAAAAATGTAAAAATAAACAATGTACAACTGCAACTCCCAGGGGAGGAGGGAGGGTTGTGAGGACTGATTCCTGCTGCTCCTGGAGAACACCTGTTACTGGTGAGTAACTACTCTTTCTCCAGGACCAAGCAGGAAGTCAGTCCTCACATATGGGTGACTCCCTAGCTTTGGGCTACCAGGAACCCAGGCTGAACAAGAGAACTCCCTCTAGTCCCAGCATCAAAGAAAGGCTCTTCACTGACAGAACCTCCACCGGTAGCCCAACGGAGGGCTGGAGGGCAGGAGTTGCCTAAACCTCAAAGAGATTCCGGAGAACTGCCTGGCCAAAAGCACTGTCCCTACGGGACTTCCTTTCCAGACAGTAATGGGCCACAAAAGTCTGGCTTGAGGACCAAGTTGCAGCCCTGCAGATGTCCACCAACGGTACAGAGAGGAGGTGAGCCACTGAGGCAGCCATTGCTCTGACACGATGGGCCGTGACCTGACCCTGCAAAGGAAGGTCAGCCGCCCTGTAAGCCCAGGTGATACAGTCAGCTACCCAGGTGGACAAGGTATGCTTGGACACAGCTAACCCCAAATTATTAGGATCAAAAGATATGAAGAGCTGAGTAGCCCTTCTATGTCCTTGCATATGGTCAAGGTAGAAGGATAAGGCCATCCTACAGTCCAGGGTATGCAGAGCTGCTTCAGCCTGGCCTAGGGAAGAATGTTGGGAGAACCACCTCTTGGTTAAGGTGGAAGGAGGAGACAACTTTTGGGAGGAACTTTGGATGAGTCCTAAGGACTACCCTGTTCCTATAGAAGTGGATGTAAGGCCTGTCACAGACCAGGGCCTGAAGCTCACTTACTCACCTGGCCGAGGTTAGGGCTATCAAGAAGAGTGTCTTCCAGGACAGGAAGCATAGAGGGCAAGTAGCCATTGGCTCAATAGGTGGGCGAGTCAGTTGCTGCAAGACCACATTCAACTCCCACTCAGGAGCAGAAGGACGGATTGGAGGCTTGAGCAAAAGCAAGCCTCTGAGAAAGTGGGACATCAAGGGGTGACCCGACAGAGAATGTCCTTCCACCAGTGAGTGGTGAGCTGCTAGAGCTGAGAGGTGGACCCGAACAGAATTGGACTTAAGTCCCTGATTTGATAAGTGCAGTAAATACTGAATCACTACTGGTACAGTACAGGAGAAAGGATCCTCTGTACATAGCTGACACCACACAGAAAACCTTTTCCATTTGAGAGCATAGGTTTTCCTAGTGGACTGTTTCCTAGAGGCCAGGACAACCTCCTCAACTTCCTGAGGTAGGCCCCAGGGAGCCAAAACTACCCTTGCAGCCTCCAGGGCATCAAATTGAGAGCTTTGAGATTGGGGTGCAGAAGGGAACCCTGATCCCGAGAGAGAAGGTCGGGTTGCAACCCCAGAGGCAGTGGAGGATCCACTGCCAGCTGAAGCAGAAGTGGAAACCAAGGTTGTCTCGGCCACCTGGGAACCACCAGCAGGACTGAGGCCTTGTCCTGAAGAATCTTGAACAGGGTTCGGGCCACCAAGGGTGTGGGAGGAACCACATACAGGAGGCCCTGAGACCAAGGAAGCAGAACTTTGGCAGCTGTTTGTTCAGTGGACTGGCAAACAGATCTATGGATGGAAGTCCCCATTTCAGGAAAATCTTCTGAACCACCAAAGGATGAAGCTGCCACTCGTGGGGCTGCAGAATCTTGCTCAACCTGTCGGCCAGGTAGTTTTCCTGGCCAGGGAGATACACAGCCTTGTGGAGCATGTTCTGCCTGAGAGCAAACAAGCAAAGGTCCTGTGCTTCCTGACAAAGGAGCCTGGACCCAGTTCCGCCCTGCTTGTTCACATAAAACATGGCTACCTGGTTGTCTGTTTGAACTAGGACAGACTGATGAGCCAGGGTTGGAGAGAAAGTCTTGAGGGCTAGCCGAATAGCCCTGAGTTCCAGGAGATTGATTTGCTGTGCGGCTTCCCAAGGAGACCTCAGGCCCTGGGTGCACTTGCCTAGACAATGAGCTCCCCAGCCCTGCAGGGAGGCATCCGTGGTCAGCACCACTGTGAACCCAGGAATCTGAAAAGGCATCCCTTGCAGTAGATTGGGTGGGTGCAGCCACCAGCAGAGGGAGTTCAGAAATTGTCTGGATACCCTTATCCTGTCTCCGAGGCTGCCTGTGGCCTGTGACCACTGAGTCTGAAGGCACCACTGTGCAGGCCTCATATGGAGCCTGGCATTGGGGGTCACATGTACTGTCGAAGCCATGTGCCCAAGAAGCCTCAGGCAGAGTCTGGCGGAAACCAGTGACCTGCTGAGAAACTGGTTTGCTAAGTTTATCAGTCTTCGGGCTCTGTCTTCTGGCAAGAATGCCTTTGCCAGCAGAGAGTCCAACCTTGCCCCTATGAACTCCAAGTTCTGCGAGGGGAGCAAAGTGAACTTTGCGAAGTTTATGACAAACCCCAGGTTTTGAAGGAGAGCAATAGTTCTGAGGGTGGCCTGTCTTGCCTCCTGGCACGTTTGACCCCTGATGAGCCAGTCGTCCAGATAGGGGAAGACAAAGATTCCCTGATCTCTCAGGTAGGCTGCCACCACTGCCAGGCATTTAGTAAAGACCCTGGGAGTGGAGGTGAGGCCAAAGGGCAGTACTCTGTACTGATAATGGTTTCCTCCCACAATGAACCTGAGGTACTTTCTGTGGTCTGGATGAACGAGGATGTGAGTGTACGCATCCTTTAGATCTAAGGAGCATAGCCAATCTCCCTGCTGGAGGTAGGGCAGAAGTGTTCCAAGAGTAAGCATCTTGAACCTTTCCTTCTCTAGGAATTTGTTGAGATTTCTGAGGTCTAGAATAGGCTGAAGGCCACCGGTTCTTTTGGGTACAAGGAAATACCTGGAGTAGAAACCCTGACCCTGTAGGTGGGGAGGCACAGGCTCCACTGCCCTGTCCACCAACAGACCTTGGAGCTCCTGAAGGAGAAGGTCTTTGTGCAGGGGAGGCCTTGGAGGCTCCCCTGGAAAGTATGGAGGCAGCTGTTGGAAGTGTAGCAGATAGCCCTTGTGGACTATGCTGAGCACCCAACTGTCTCCAGTGATGAGTGGCCACTTGTGGGCAAACAGGGCAAGGCGACCTCCTGTGCTGGGTTGGGAGAGCAGGGATGGAGAGGCTATGCCTAAGGAGTCAAAAAAACCCACCCTGCTGAGTGGGAGCAGGGGCCGGAGGCTTGGGAGTCCTCTGCCTACGGGGCCCATTACCCTGCTCCTTGGCCTGCTGACCCTGAGGGGGAGTTTGGGAGGCCTGGTACTGTGGGTACTGTTTGTAGGCAGTGCCCTTCCTCAGGTAAAAGGGCTTTTTACCCGAGCCCTTCTTTTTGTGAGAAGGGGCAGAAGTCTTTCTAGACAGCCTTGTCCTCGTGAGGTGCTTGGTTTCGAGCTGTGTGGCCTTCTCGGTCATGGGCTTGCCAAAAAGGTTCTCACCTCGGCAAGGGACATCGACCAACTTGTCCTGAACCCATGGCTCGAGGTCCGATGACTGCAGCCATGCCTGGCGTCGAGCCGCAATGCCGGCTGCCGCAACCCGGGCCGAAGCCTCGAAGCCATCGTAGGCAGCGCGGGACATAAACTTGGAGCATTCCCGTATCCCCGAGGACAAGGACTTGAACCTCTGCAAGGGTTCCCCAGAGAGACCAGCAGAGAACCCGGCCAGCTCCTTGGCCAGGTCCCGCAAGTACATGCCCATGTACAGCTGGTAAGACTGGACACGGCAAGCAAGCATCGAGCCCTGGATGCACTTTCTGCCAAAACCATCCAGGTTCTGGGCCTCCCTGCCAGGGGGCACCGCGGAGTGCATCTTCTGACTTTTCAGGCGATGCATGGTTGATTCCACCACCATGGAATGGTATGGCGGCTGCGCCTTCTGAAAGCCAGGGCTCTTCCGGAGTCGATAGATAGAATCGACCCGCTTGCTTAGAACCGGCGCCGAGGCCAGTGCCTCCCACATCCGGAAGAGGAGCCATTCCAGCATCGGAGGAACCGGAACAGTAAAGGCCTCCTTCGGAGGAGAGTCATACTGTAGGGCCTCAAGCTCCTCGGCTCGAGGCTCCTCCTCGGGGTCCGCAGGGATAGCCAACGCAGTGGCCATATCCCGGATGAACTCCGAGAACCGGGTGTCCTCCAGAGGGGAACTACTGCGGGGCTCAGACTGCGGTGAGTCAGACGGGACGCACTGAGTCCTGAAGGTGTCGGAGGACTCCTCGTCCTCCGTCTCCCAGGCAGACTCGTCCGATGAGGAATTGGGGTCCGACCTCGCAGGGCCTGAGCACCCGCCCCGACACCGAAGGCACCGGTGTCGACGCCCTCGGTCCTGAACGGGAAGTCGAGGGAGACCGCGACCGAGGTCGACCTCGAGCCTTCATGGTCTCGAGTATCGGCTCAGTCTCCGGGGTCGACTTCGATGTCGATGTCCCGGTGGTCGGGGCAGATGCGCCAGACAGGCTGGCCATCAGTGCCCGCTGCTGTTCCATGAAGGCAGACAATCTGCACTCCAAGGCTGTCAGCCTGAGACCCAGCTCAGGAGACTCAGCAGCCACCGACTCAGCCGGGGCCCGACTTCGGCTTTCTGGGAGGAGAGTCCACGAGGACTACAGGACTTACGTGTCCAGCAGACTCTGGCTCCACACGAGGTACTTTTGGCGGCTTCTACTGTTCTACGGGCCCGGGGCGACGGTCGGGGGTCTGAGACCTAGCTCCCGAGGAGCCAGGGACCTCTTCCAATGACGCCCTTGCGAGCCGCTTCTTCCTCTTTCGTTCCCGGTCGGGGGACCCCCTGTCTGAGGAACCCCGACGGTGCTCGGGATCCGACTCCCGAGATGTCGAGGCCTCAGACGAGGTCCGGGCCCGGCCGGAGGCCGAGTCGGAGAAAAGTCTTTCCTTTTGGCGCTGACAACTTCGAAGTGCCTCGGAAGACATCTTTCCACATGGTCCACAGATCTTAGGATCGTGGTCAGGACCCAGGCACCGAAGGCAGCAGTCGTGTGTGTCGGTGAGAGACATTAGCTTCTTGCACCGATCACACTTTTTGAAATCACTGGAAGCCATCAGGGAAAAAAGAGTCCCTGCGAGGTCAAAGAACTGTCCTTCCAGGGAAAAAGAAAAAAAGGGCGGGAACGCCAGCCACGAAGGGCAAAAAGCGAAAAAAGAAGAGCGGGCTCGATACCGGTGTACCGAATTCGGCGGGAGGGGAGCCGGCATCGAACCGGAGAAAAAATAACGAAGGAATCGCGAAAAAATCCAACTATTTTCCGGGAGGACTAGGACACACGTCCGATGGGCTTCACGGAAAAAGAGAGACTGAGCAAGATGGCACCTTTAGGCGGGAAGGGAACCACGCATGCGTGCCTGCATTCCCAAAGGCTTTCTTGGAAAGCTAGGGAAATGCTCTGCAAGGGCTCCATCGACGTCGATGTCACCCATATGTGAGGACTGACTTCCTGCTTGGTCCTGGAGAAATTATAATATCCTTTGTTTTATTCTCTTTTCCTTTCCTTATGATTCCTAGCATTCTATTTGTTCTCTTGGCCGCCACTGCACACTGGGCAGAGGGTTTCAACATGTTATCCATGATGAACCCTAAATCTTTTTCGTGGGTGGTGGTTCCTAATGTGGAACCTTGCATCGTGTAACCAAAGTTTGGGTTGTTCTTTCCTAGGTGCATAACTTTGCACTTGTCCGCATTAAATTTCATCTGCCATTTGGATGCCCAGTCTTCCTATTTATCACGGTCCTCTTGCAATTTTTCACAATCCTCATGGGTTTTAACAACTTTGAATAACTTTGTGTCATCTGCATATTTTATTACCTCACTCGTTATTCCCATTTCCAGGTCATTTATGAATATGTTAAATCTTTTAACCAGTTCCTGATCCACAGTAGTAAACTGCTTCCTATCCCATGACTTTTTAATTTTGCCAGAAGTCTCTCATGAGGGTCCTTGTCAAAGGCTTTCTGAAAATCCAGATACACTATATCAACAGACTCACCTTTGTCTACATGTTTATTCACACCTTCCCCTGGTAGGGGGAAAGCAGAGACAATGGGCCACCCCACAGAAAATTGGCACACTAGGCGGTTGCCTAATTATCCTGATAGTTGCGTCAGCTCTGCATGTATTCCAAGTCATGTACCTAGTTCATAAGAACATAAGACATGCCATACTGGGTCAGACCAAGGTCCATCAAGCTCAGTATCCTGTTTCCGACAGTGGCCAATCTAGGTCATACGTACCTAGCAGTTTCCCCAAAAGACACAGGTTCCGCAATGCTTGTACTGGGTCAAGCATTGATATCCTGGGTCCCTTCTTAATAATGGTTTATGGACCTTTTCTCCAGGAATTTGTCCAAACCTTTTTTAAACCCAGCTACACTAACAGCCTTTACTACATCCTCCGGTAACAAATTCCAGAGTTTGATTACACGTTGAGTGAAAAAATATTTTCTTTTATTAGCCTTAAATAGTTTACCCTGTAGTTTCATTGCATGTCCCCTAGTCTTTCTATATTCTGATAACATAAACAATCTTGCAGTCTGCAGAACACAGCACAAGGGAGTTTCATCTTTAATTGTCTTCAGTAGAAGTACAGATGTTCTCACTAATGAATCATGGTACTGGTTAAAAACCTCATTCTTTCAGCAATCAAGCAGTGTCAAGCAGAGTTCTTTCACTCAGCAGCTTTTTTAAATATAGTCCAGAGCAGATCTCTTCTGCTCAGTAACCAAACCCTGATCAATTGTCTTTCTGCTTGCTCAGATAATGAGGGTGCTTTTTCCCTGGCAGCCCTAATTAGTAGCAGCAAGAAGTCAATTAGGCCAGAGCACTGCTTCTCTCTCTCTTTCTCAGCATCTACCGGAGGAGGTACCGGAGGAGCACTGACACACACTGAGAAACACACTTCATAAACCCTTGATAGTGCAAGTTTCTCCCGCAGTTTATTGGAGACACTGGTTAGCCCTTTTCCTCTCACAGACCGTCAGCACTATGAGACTGGGCAGACAGTCCCTTCCCTTTAGCACAGGGGTTTCCAAACTAGGGGCCTCCCCAGCCAGTTGGGTTTTCTGGATATCCACAAAGAATATGTATGAGAAACATTTGCATACAATAGAGGCAGTGTATGCAAATCTCTCTCATGCATATTCATTGTGGATATCCTGAAAACCCGACTGGCTGGGAAGCAGTTTTGGGAACCCCTGCTTTAGCAGAACAACATTTGTTTAAAAGACAAGGTCCTGCTTCCTCCCAAGCTGTCTTAATAAAGTCTCCCAGACAAACATTCTTGTAACATTTCCAGCAACTCCTGTTTCAGGTGAATGGAGTTGAACACCATCGTCTCTGGCTCTTCTATATGTACAAGAGTTAGGAACTACTGTCTCTCCATTTCCATATCTTCCTGAGTGAATTGCTGCCCGAGGACTAGCCTAGGGACCTGGCCCTACCACAATGCGTAATTGAACACTTGCTTGGATACATTTTGCAATCACAATTCTCTAAGTGCACTTGTGGAAGCCAATGAATATACTTTCAGTGCAGGTGTGCACTATAGGCATAGTTTTTTGGTGGGGTGGGGGGGCATGGGGTAGTGCCCCCCAAATGTTGCAGGCACTAATGGTGAACTGGTTCCTCTGCTCCCACTATCAATATGACTTCCTTACCCTTTGCCCTCCAAAAGTAAGAAGGCCAGCTACATCGATGGTGTGCATATGGGCACAGTTTGGGTGGAGCATGGGCAAAGTGTGCACTTACGCATGTACGAGGGGGTACCCAAAAAAACCAGGAATAACATTGCCGTGGGCGGAGCTTGTGTAGTACGCACTTCTGCCGCTAGGCGTGTATAGTGCAACTCATTGTCAGTTCAGTGCCGCCTGTGTTGTCGACCTGGCTTGTTCTGTTCATCTGCAGTGATTGTTTTTGCTAGCGCTGTTTTGTTCTTGTTTCTTTTTTTATGATGGCAAGTTTAAGTGAACAACGTGCAGCTGTGAAATTTTGTTTTCTACTCGGTAAAAATGCTGCTGAAACTGTTTTAATGTTGAAAACAGCTTATCAAGATGACGCTATGGGAAAAAAGTCAAGTGTACCAGTGGTTTGCTCGGTTTAAAAATGGCGACATGTCGATTGATGACAAACCTCGTTCTGGGCGTCCATCAACTGCCCAAATCGACAAAAATATTGAAAAAATTAGAGAGCTTGTGCTCACAGACCGTCGACAGACAATTGATCAACTGTCAGAGATTAGTGGGTTATCTTGGAGCTCAGTTCAGCGACTTTTAACGGAAGATTTGGGAATGAAAAGGGTTGCTGCCAAGTTTGTTCCTCGGGTTCTGACTGACAAAAGGAACATCGAGTTGAAACATGTCGTGTTTTGAAACAACAGCTTGAAACTGATCCAGATTTTCTGTCAAAGGTCATTACAGGTGATGAGTCATGGTGCTATGGTTATGACCCAGAAACAAAGCAACAGTCAAACCAATGGAAGACGTCATCGTCACCCCGTCCAAAAAAATGTCGTCAAGTCAAATCAAACATCAAAACAATGCTGATTTGCTTTTTTGATGCCAAGGGGGTAGGTCATTCAGAGTTCCCCCAGGTCAGACCGTCAATCAAACCTTTTATTTGGAAGTTTTAAGAAGATTGCGCAACAGTGTTCGTCAAAAAAGACCCGATTTGTGGCAGACAGGAGACTGGTTCTTCCACCACGACAACGCACCTGCACACACAGCCATCTCTGTTAGACAGTTTTTGGCTAAAAATGGCATGGTTCCGCTGCCCCATGCACCTTACTCGCCTGACCTGGCTCCGTGCGACTTTTTCTTATTTCCACGCATGAAAAGGGGCATGAAAGGACACCGATTTGACAACATTGAAGAAGTCAAGAAAAAAAGGAGGGAGGAGCTGTCAGCCGTTTCTAAAGATGACTACAAAAAATGTTTCAAACAGTGGAAGCACCGGTGAGACAAATGTATCAGTTGTAATGGAGAGTATTTTGAAGAGGATAAGGTTGTTTTGTAAAGAATTTGAAATAAATAGCTTTTAAAAAATAATTCCTGGTTTTTTTGGGTACCCCCTCGTATTTTATAGAATATGAGTAAACATGCATAAGATACACACCATCATTTACACCAGCTCTAAAGCTAGTTTAAGTGATCATGGCTTAAATTTCCATGTGTTAGTGGTTACTTACTCTAGAATTCTGGAAAGTCAAATCTGTGCAGATTTTACTTTATGGAATAGGCACAATTAATGTGCATAAAAACATGTCTTAACTACATGGCTCCTTATAGAATTGTCTTCTAAATATGTATCTTGGCCAAGTCTGGATCCTTGAATGGATTAAGCTTTGCCCCGGTCAGTAGGAGTTTGTAAAGGAAACCTCAGATGTATATCTTACATATTTGAGGGGTATATGTCAGTCCCTTTTTATGTTCAAGATGATAATTTAAGCCTTATTGAGATGTTACTATTGAGTGGGACTCATCACTGCAGGAACTCTCAACCTAACAATCACCAAAAGGCCAAAGGAGCATGACACACCATCTTTTTAAACTATAAGATATCCTTTCTGGTACTCGAAAACTGACTGTAACACATCTATGAATGAATCAGCATGACCTGCCACTTCTTATACCATAATAGACATTACTTGCAGCAAAGTTGTGCTAAAAAAAGAAAGGTGTGCATGTGCAAAGTAGAGAGGTGTTTGTTACATAACTGAGCAATCCGATTGGTGAGACCATCTATTTTGTGTTTTTAGGAGAACAAGATATAATGCCATTATCCAATCAACTGTCATTGGAGAATCAGGGACTGTACTTAAAGCTATATAAGTATCTTCAGGATATGCAGAAATGTAGCATCACATGGTCTGAACTACTATCTCTATTCTTTGGTGTTTCTGCAGTTCCCTCAGAGTGCTTCAAAGTGAATGGGGCTGACTACCGAGGCAGCCAAAGCCAAACTTCCCTGAGGAATGGGCATCCATGCCTATACTGGGACCAAACACACCAGCATGCTTACAACACAGAAAAGTATCCCAATGGAGAACTGGGACTTGGAAATCACAACTATTGCCGGTAAGGGGAATAAATACCTATAATATTTGTGTAACATATCTGTCATATATGTGAAATGTTTTTACAGAAAACTAAATATTCTAGTGGAGAATCATAAACACAGCTTAAAGGAGGCTAAACATAGCTACAAGTACAGCTGAATTTCTAAATAACATTGATCTCAGATTATCAGCACCTTTTCAAAATACTACATTTGTAGAACAGGAGCAAATTCAGATCATTCCTGCCTCCTTTGGACCACAGAAGGGGTAAGAGGCAGAGAGATGGAGGGGATTGGTGGATGTGGACTTCAGTGTTTTTGTTGGGTAGGACAGGGATGGCTTCTTTTCTGCTTATTAAAAACATGTATGCTATTGTGAAATGCAATGTGTGTTGTTGAGTCAGTGCTGACGCCTGGGTTTTCTTGGCAAGGTGTGACTGGAAATAGTTGCCAGGCAGGGGTGGCTCTATAAGGAGGTGAAGTGAGGCAGCTGCCTTAGGTGGAAAAGTTTTGAGGGCGGCAAAAAATGCCCCCAAAACAGCCACCTCACTTCGCCTTCAAAAGTTAAAAAAAAAAAAAAAAAGTGCACAAGTTGCTGCCATTGCCGAGTCCACTTCTTGGGAGTGGCAAACTCACTGCCTCCTTTTCCTGCAGCCACGGCTCCCTGCCTCTTAGTGAACCGCAGCTATGCTGGTAATCTGCAGTTTAAATAAAAAGCAAAACCAGTGCGGAGCCTTCCTGCCTCTTGAAGGATCCCGTGCAGCTTCATCCCACCCCCAAAGGAAGTTATATGACACAGAGGGAGGAGGAGACTGGAAGGGAATTGACATGATGGGAAGGTGGGGGTCTGCAACTGGGTTGACACTGGGGGAGGAGGGTGTTGACACTGGGGGAGAAGGAGGCTGGAAGGGGACTGACAAGGGAAGGTGGAGTGTACAATGGGGCTGACCCAGGGGAGAAGGGGGCTTGAAGAGAATGGACATGAGGGGAAGGTGGGGTCTGCAATGGGGGTGACACAGGGAGAGGAGGGGACTGGAAGGGAATTAACATGATGGGAAGGTGGGGGTCTGCAACTGGGTTGACACTGGGGGAGGAGGAGGCTGGAAGGGGACTGACAAGCGAAGATGGTGTGCAATGGGGCTAACCCAGGGGAGAAGAGGGCTCGAAGGGAATTGACGTGAGGGAAAGGTGGGGTCGGGATGACACTGATGGAGGACGGGACTGAAGCTGGGGGAGGAGGAGGCTGGAAGGGAACTGACAAGGGAAGATGGACTGTGCAATGGGGCTGACCCAGGGAGAAGGGGGCTTAAAGAGAATTGACATGAAGGGAAGGTGGTGTCTGCAATGGGGATGACACAGGGGGAGGAGGGGGCTGTAAGATGATTGACATGATGGGAAGGTGGTGTCTGCAACTGGGTTGACACTGGAGGAGGAGGGGGCTGGAAGAGACCTGACAAAGGAAGGTGGGGTCTGCAAGGGAGCTGACATGGGGGAAGGTGAGGACTGGAAGGGGGCTGACACGGGGGGGAGGGGCTGACACGGAGTGGGGAGGAGAGGGCTAGAAGTGAGCTGATACAGGGGAAGGTGGGGGCTGGAAATGGGCTGACATGGGGGGGGGGAGGAGGGGACTGGAAAGGAGCTGATACCTGGGGATGGTAATGGAGGGGGACTGGAAGGGTGATGATACTAGGGAAGGGAGGAGAGGGATGGAAGGGAGTTGACATCCGGGGATGGGACTGGAGGGGGATGGAAGAGAGCTGACACTTCTGATGGAACTGGTAGATGGCTGGTTAATGGGGGTGGGCTTGGAAGAGAGGGGACACTGGCACTGGGATGGTATTTGCACTAGAAGGGGCTGGACAGTGGGGTAAGAGGGAGATTGGAAGGGAATAGACACTAGTGTAAGTCCTGGGAATGCAAGGGGGTTGAAATTGGAAGGTACTGGGAGGGGAGGATTGGAAAAGAAGGCTGATACTGGGAGGGTTACTAGGACTAGAAATAGACTGATGGAAGGAAGTGAAGAAAACAAAAGAAGAGACAAGAAATGGCAGATGGATATAGACTATAGAAAGAGAGCTAAGAGAAGACAGGAAAGCAGAAGCCTCAGATCAAAACCAGCATTATCAGAGAATAAAATAATCACACAACAAAGGTAGAAAAAATAATTTTATTTTCAATTTAGTGACTGGACTTTGCACGATCTTTATGGTGAACTACATCTCTTATTTATTTCATGTTGCACTTCATGCAAAGTCTGACTTCTTGGGGATTCAGTTTAATTTTTGTCTACATATTTTTATTTTTACTTTAGGTTGTAGTCACTTATTCTGTACTTGGTGAGGGTCTGTATTCTGAGTGTGTGACTGAGGCCATGTGTTCTATTAACATGGAGTTTGTACATAGGGATCTATATAGTACAAAACCAAAACCAAAAACAATCAATGAATTAACTGCCCAACCACACAAATATAAAATTGCACACCTCTAATGAGAAGCAATATCAAATACAATTTCTATAGATCAACTCTCACATTTTTGACTGTACAGCCTGACTGGGTGACTATTGTCATTGAAATTGGAAGAGCAGAACTTTCAATGTTCACTGCTGCATCTTAGGAAGGAGCCAAAATTACCTGTACAATAGTGCAATGGCTCAATTCTACTTCAAGGCTTTCAGGCTTTAAAGTATCATTGGTTTGGTCTGCAGCTGCAAAAATAGCTGAATGTGTTGTCATTTCCTCTTACTGTAATACCCTGTTCCATGAACACCAATTAGGATCTTGTTAATCAAGATTCTTTAATCCATGGAAATGCGAAACCATGGATATGAGGTTCAAAAAGGGGTTTATTTGAGGAGGAACACGGTGGTACAAAATACCGACAACTTTTTCGTGGCCTGCTAAACTGACCCCCATTGTCCTCATGTATTAATGAAAGAGTTCTGAATATGAGTACCGGCACCTTTTTTTCTAGGAAAAATGCACTGGGTTGAAGTAACCCAGGTGGTTCAGGATGAGGGGTTTTGCTTTGGGCACAGATTATACAAGAAGAGACATATCCTTTGACATCTGTTCACATAGAAGGCCACCTTATCATTTGATTCAATAAACATATTGGGGTTATTACAGAAGCATCTCCAAGTCAAAATAGCAGTATTTACGCATTAGCATACATGTGCAAATGATGGATGAAGCAACACAGCCAGTGCTGATCATGTCTAAGGAGGTGGCGTGCCATTTAACCCAGTGCGTTATGGCAGTGCTGGAAGACAAGTTGACCTGCTGCAATCTATTTTACCAGAGATGAGGGAAACCCTAAGTGCACAGGTCCTGAAAATAGCAAATAATGCTGCATAGCTGCACTGGAAATTGTGGTAGGAAAACTTGTGGTCCAACTCAAGGAGCTGAAGAGGAGGAATGAGTGTTTGGAGGAGAGAATTGATAAGCAAATAAATTGCAGCAGGAGAAACATTAGACTTATTGAAGTGCTATAATTGTGGAGAGAATCTTCATTCTTGCATCTTTGCAAACATGTGCTCCCTGAATGCCAAGGCCTAGACTGGGAGACTTTGCTGGTCCACTTTGAGAGGGTGAACAGGACTGGGCCTATACTATCCAGAGTCCTCAACTATGTGGGTAAGAAGCATACAATGAGTGCCTACAGAGAAAGAAAAAGTTTGAAGTGAAGGCTCTAAGGTGTGGTTGTTTCAAGATTTTTCAGTGTGGGTGCTGCACTGCAATAGGAGATGACTCCACATTGTTCTCAGTTGTATAACTAGGGGATAAAATTCAACCTACAATACCCCTCCAAAGTGAAGGTGTTTCATGAATGGGCAACTACATTTTTCAATTCTGCCCAGGAGATTAAGACTTTCCTAGCAAATGCTGCTCAAGGAGAAGGAATTAGTAGGGCCACAGTAATTAGCCTTGTGTAGGACAATTGAGATGCACTGCTGCAGTGGATGGTAGAGGACTTTTGAATGGGGCATACTGGGTACTTAGAGGGAATGTGGAATATGTCAACTGTAGAATTATTGCTGATGTCTGTGTAGTCTGGACAATATTTAATGAAGGCTGTGACTGATAATCAACTAATTAAGGAGACGGGCTTCATAGTCAAGAAAGAACAAAAGGAAATTGGGATTACTTGGAGATGGTGCAATGATCCAGATGTGTGAGATCATAATCATCAAGATAGAGATTATGCTGGCAAAATGGAATATAACTGTTAGGGACAATTGAGGTAGATGATCATAGTGCATCAGCCCGTAAAGCTTCTATTTTTATTGATGGTTACTGTGCTGGCTGCATAGTTGACAAAGAACACTTAATCAAGTATACTGTATGGGCAAAGTGGTAATAGTTCATAGAAATGTTGGAGTTACTGTTGACAGGTGCAATATTTTAAGAAGTCTGTGGCTAATGGATAGCCAGGAAAGGAGAAGGGCCTAGTACCAGATCGCAGTGAGTAATGAAGGACTATATTTATAAGAACCATTTCTAAGATAGTGTAGCACCTGGATGTGTGATCATAATGTTACTGAGATGGAGTTTATGATGACAACTTGGACACTAGCAGTTGACTAAATTATGGGATTTAAATGCAAAATTTGTGGGCAGGAGGTTTGGGAAGATATATGAAACTGCATGGAGATGGTTAATGGAAGGACCACAAATGAGGAGGGGAAGAAGAAAGGAGGGACAAGAGAGTGAGGGTGAAAGGCAGAGGAGGGAGTGGGAGGAAGGGGGAATGGATGAGAGAGTGTATGGTTGTGAATGAATGGTTGCAAATTAATGTATTGGAAGTGAATGTCAGTTATGGTTGGAGAGAGTGGCATGAGCGATGGTTGGAAGGGAGTTCAGCTGGGAGGTTTCTGGACCATTCAAAAGAAGAAACTATAGGTACTGTATCTTGGTTCAGATATAAAAACCAGTAGAAAATGACTGCTTTGAAAATTGTAACATTGTTTTTATTATTTAGCTCATGCCTTTCCAGGGGGAGATCAAGGTGAGTTACATTCAGGTTCAGTACACATTTCCCTGTCCTCAAAGGGCTCACAATCTAAGTTTGTACCTGAGGAAATGGAGGGTTAAGTGGCTTGCCCAAGGCCACAAGATGTCCTAGTGGAATTTGAACCCTAGTCTTTCTGGCTCTAGGCTGCTGCCCTAACCACTGGGCCACTTCTCCACTCCATTGAAAAAGTTGATGAATCTACTCCCCAGTTAAAAGGACCAAAATTCTATCTTATCTTAAGAGGCAAGAAGCAAATATAGGACCTCAGAAAACACCCACAAATAGGAACAGAAGTGACGGGGAGCTCAAACAATTTTCAGAAGACTGTGTTCATGAGAAACTAGCTAAACTAAAAGTAGATAAAGCAATGGGACTGGATGGGGTACATCTGAGAATACTGAAGGAATGTGGGGATGTTCTAGTGGCTCCACTGAATGACCTTTTTAATGCTTCTTTGGAGTCAGGAGTGGTCCCAGGAGAAAGGCAAGAGGATCCAGCGGGGTAATTTGTCATCTTGTGGGGGAAATTAATGGGAAAGAAATTAGTAACTGGAAACATCTGTGCAGCAAATATTTTTTATCATCGATTTCTTACATAAGTAGCAACTTTAAAGGAACAATATGAAGATTACACAGGTACACTAAAAAAATTTTTTTTTAAACTGCCTCTAATGTTTCGATTGATTTTTACGTTTTTTGGTGCGCTGAATCCAAATCTGATAACCAATTTGCTCCATCACGTACAGATTTTTTGCTACATTGGGTTAGCAGTTTGAGGTGAACGTTTCAGATTGAGTGCGATCGAGATAAAAGTTTCTTGGATGAATTCTTTATACTAATTGTTTAGTAGTTATTCAAATAAGAATAAAGAAAATTGTAACAAGGCAGCACATAAGAATAGAGTAATGTCAACAAAACACACTGTGATGGTAGCAAAATTGTCTGCACTTAAAACAGCCACATACATGTGCACAAACATTGAGCATATAAGAGCGAGGTTAGACACAAAGCAAAGCAAAGAAATGTGCAAAAAATGTTGTACAGGTATGTATGTAAGAATAGAAAACGCAAACCGCACCATTGCAATACATGAAGACAAACACCCGATGGTGTGAAAATAAAATTCTAATAAATGAGATCCGACACTGTGGTAATAACTAGCAAATTTCTATTTCAAAGTTTAGTAAAAACACGATATTTGTCAACACAGTTTAGATTTTAAAGTCATTCTTGGGTCAATCAATCTCCTGGTGGGCCCGTTTCTTCTTCCCCCGAATGCTTCTCTTGGTGCGCTGCTTGGCGTATTTTTCATCTGGGGTTTCCCGCAGCAGCAACCAGCAGAAATCAGCCATCAGAGTGGTGTTCCATCTTCCTTGGTACCTTCTCTCTGCGTCCTTGATGTCCTGGTGAAACCTTTCACCTTGTTCTTCACTGTACGCCCCCAAGTTTTCGGGGAAAGTAGTTCACATGGGAGTGCAAGAAATGGACTTTCAGGCTCATGTTACAGCCTTGTTCTTTGAAGGCATTGAGCATCCTGGCAACAATATCCTTATAGTTCTCATCCCGCCTGTTCCCCAAGAATTTGAGAACAACATCCTTGAAGGAATCCCAGGCTTCTTTTTCCTTCTCAGACATCGTTTCAGTGAATGCTCCATCTGAAATGAGTTTCCTTATATCAGGGCCAGCAAACACTCCTTCCTTTAGCTTTGCTTCAGAAAGTCGGGGGAACTTTGAGCAAAGGTACCGAAAGCACTCACCATCTTTTGGAAGGGACTTGATGAATTGCTTAATGAGACCCAACTTAATGTGGAGAGGTGGTAATAGAATTTTATCACGAGGTACCAAGCTCTCATGAAGAACATTTTTCTCACCGGGTCTCAAATACTCCCGAATTGGCCAGTCTTTTTTCCCCCAGTGTAGGTCGCGGGCCCGGCTATCCCACAAGCAAAGGAAGCAGGGATATTTGGTGAAACCGGTTTGCTGCCCTAATAGCATGGATAGAATTTTAAAGTCTCCACAAATCATCCACTTATGCTCATCATAACGAATCTTCTGAAGAATCAGGGCCAAATTCTCGTATTTTTCTTGGAGAATAACAGAGTGAGCAATAGGAACTGAAGCGAATGTGTTGCCATTATGAAGAAGAACACCTTTTATGCTGTCTTTTGACAAATCAATGAACAGCCGCCATTCAGCAGGATCATACTTGAGTTTAAACTTTTCCATCACTCCGTATATATCGTTGCAAAATACCAAATCTTCCTCTTTGCTGAAATACTTCAAAAATTGTGTCTCGCGGTTGCGGTACCAATAAAAAGTTGTTCCTGGTGACAATAGATTTTTCTGTTTAAGCCGAGAACCTAGCAGTTGGGCAGCATCTTTTGGGAGTCCTAAATCCCGGACTAAATCATTCAATTCAGCTTGAGAGAAAAGTTCAGGTTTCGGATCTGGTTCAGTTTCAAACTCGGAAGTACTGGACTCATCGGGAAACGCCATCTGATGAGTCTCATCATGATCAGAACCGTCCACACAAATATGATCCAAAGATTTTGGTGGTTCAGGCACAGGTACTTCTTCGTTGCTATGAGGCATAGGCCTAATTGCTGAGGGAAGGTTGGGGTAACTTATTACGTTCTTATTTTTTAAGTTGTATCCCTTCACAATGCAAGAGCAAAAATAGCAGTCACTGCTGTGGTCTCTTTGTTCACGCCACATCATAGGTATTCCGAAATGAAACGCTTGGTTTTTACCTTTCATCCATAAACGTAGATCTTCCTCACATGTCTTGCACACTTTGTGAGGAGCCCACGGTTTGTCTTGATCGCCTAACTTCAAACCGAAATAGGCGAAATATACTTTTTTAATAAATGCAGAAATGTTCCTCTGCCGCTTTTTCACGGTATATTCCCCACAAATAAAACAAAAACTGTCCGGAGAGTTGACGCAACCTCTGGCTCTGTGAGCCATCACAAATACACAGCACTGCAAACTACAACTGTAGTGAACGACTTCGGAATAAAGCTGGATTACGACTGAGCAAACAAAAGGTAATAATGAACTTGCAAGAAACTGAAATTTGACAGGAACGTTCATGTCGCAACCACTGTGTTTGAGCGAGCAAACGAGGCGAGGCGAACAGGAAAGAACATGCGCCAGCGCGAGTACTGGATTTAGCCCCCCGCCTCCCAATTGTCCTGTTAATGTATAAAATGAATACAAAACACTCTAAAATATCATGAGGGAGTATTTCTAGTTAGTTAACCATTACAACCTCTATTTTGGGCCAAGAAAATAAACTGCAGTCGGCTAAAAAGAAATTATGTGAACATTCCTTATATGGGTAAGAAATCTAATTTTGCAAGAAAATGTGACGTGATGGAACATTTTGGCTATTTTTCCTGGATTCAGCACCCCAAAATCTATAGGAATCAGTTGCAAAACTGGAGGCAGTTTTTTGGTAGTGTACCTGTGTTATCAGATGATTTTGGGAGATTTCTATGTCGTGGATAACTCTGAAGTAGACTGTAGACTGGCGAAGCTTGCCAAGGGGAACAGTCAGGACAGGGGAATTAGATTATGCATCACTTAAGTGTGATTGATACTTAGAGAGTGCTTAGAGGTTGACTATATATTTTACTCTCATGTTCGTGGGACATACACATGCATAGATTATTTGCTGATCTCCATCCACCAGATTTGAAACAGGCAGGAATTGAGCCTCAGTTGGTATCTGATGACTTCTTGAGGGCAGCAATGCTAAGAGTTGGGGGACAATCTGGATTATATTTGGAGAATGAATTGATTTAGATTCCAATCCATGCTTTCATGTTTTTCTGCAGAAGATGTGTTGGATTTCTCTATCATTCTCATCCCTCATTTCTATGTCTTGGTAAGATGTATTAACTCTTAGCTGCCAAATTCTATAGTACTAATCAAGCTTTGCTATGATCCCTCCTCATGTTATCTAAACCTTCTTGGGTGTTTACCCTATTGCTGATTTTTGTATCATCTGCAAAGAGGTAATGTTACCTGACAGACCTTCTGAAATAAAAATAAATAAATAATAAATATCACTTATGAAATGTTATAAAGAACCATACCAAGGATCGTTCGAATGCAGCACACCACTGGCAATGTCCTTATTCTCACAGTGAACACCATTTACCACTATTGTTTGTTGCTTCCCACTCAACCAGTTTCTAACCTTGTCAGTCATTGTAGTAATGCACTTAGGGGTATGTTTACTAAACCGCGTTAATGTCACCTGCGGTAGTTCCTGCGGTAATGGTACAGATGCCCATATAATGGCCTACCCAAAAACACTCTAAACCCTCTTCAGCTGGCTATGAACACAGCTGCATGCATCCTGCATGGTGCTACTAGAGGGGACCACATCACCCCAATCCTTAAGGACTTACATTGGCTACCAATCTACTTCCGGCTCACCTATAAAATAGTCCTTATGACCTTCAAGGCTATCGATATCTTCCACATCCTTAACGGACCTCCTCCAACCCGCCCCAGCCAACAGAGCAAGGAGATCATTCGCCGCCAATACTTTAAAAGTCCCCAAAGAGATAACAAAATGCACCCAGGCAACAAAAAACCGGGCCTTCAAACTCTATGCCCCCACATGCTGGAATGCACTCCCAACTTCCATTAGGACCATAACAGACCTTGTCCAATTCAGAAAGGCACTAAAGCACCACCTCTTTCTCTTGCACTACTCTCAGCCCAGTAACTCTCAACCCAGTAATTTAACCTCATCCATCTCACACACTGCTAAGAACTCGTGAGTAATAGACAACTCATACACATACTGTAGATAACTGTAGATAGTTGTATATAGTTACCCTAGTTGAAACCCAAGTTCGATCAGCAGTTCAATGTAAGTGCTTAATGGTGTACCTGTTCTGCACAAAATTGTTGCCTGTGAACCACGCTGATTTTTAAGAGCGCTGTATATAAAAAAGAATAAATAAATAAATAAATAAAATAAAAATATAAAGGAGTGGGCGGTGCGTCGTACGACAAGCAGTGCCAGGTAATGCGCGTAACAATGTGCCATCGGGTAACGCGCGTTGCAAGGCGCTATATAGGGCACATCACAAGGCACCTTAACCGGAGGCACCTCACAAGGTACGTTTTCATGCGCCCTACAAGGTGCCCTAACCTAAGGCACCATGCAGCCACCCCCAGAAGGCCCCGTATAAGGTGCCGGCAAGGTGCCCCATAAGGCACCATAGGTTAAGACACCTGAAAAGCAGGACATGGGGTAGCAGCTTGCACATGAACGCCAGATGCCACACAGCTGACAGACGCAGATAGACGGACAGAAGGATGGTTGGCGACTGTGATGAGGGTAATATGTGCTGGCAGCACAGATCAGCAGAGATATGACTGTTACAGGAATGACAAGTACCGGTGTAGGAAAGGCATAAAAGAAGGAGAACAAAGAGGGAGTGAACCCATGACCACTAGCCTGAAAAGCACTGCCCAAACCAGTAGGCTACACCATGACTGTGAGGTCCACAGCAATGGCTGCATACGAGAACACTGCAGGGCACCACACAAAACGCCTGCTATGTGCCAGGAGAGGGCAACCCAAACAGTCACCATGATGCAATGCGCATGCACAACAGGCGTCCACAGCTCATATCACAGTCTGTAAGTGGGACAGGAGCCACATAGAAACACATGCACACACACTATGAGATGTAATGAAGTGTAGACAGCATGCAAAAGAGCATGGGAGCGATACATGAAGGGTGTTAGGGGCCGGCTGAAGGGACAGTTATGTGGACGGCCCGTGGACCAGGGCAACGGGATGAAAAAGGAGCATGTGAGAATCCCACCTGCACAATGACGTGGCACAGACCAGCCAACAACAGCAGTACCAATCCACCAAGCTGACTGTTCACATGGACACTACAAAGATATAGCCATATGTAACACACAATATGCGACAGATAGGCTGCAGAGAGGGCTCACTGTGGCGCACAGCGCAGAGATGGAAGGGTGTGTGGAGAGGTGATGAGGCTGCAGCCATTGCATGGGCAGGTTAGCAGAACACAGGAAAGGAAAAAGAATAGAACATGTGGGAATCAAACTGACAACCTACAGACTGCCAACGGGTGTCTGTGACCACTATCCCAAACAACCCCAACAAGGACAATGCAAACAAGTTACCACAAAAGGCACACACTGGATCACAGTGCTGAAATGGACGGCCCTCTGCTCCACTGCAAACAGCAGATATCGTGTCCCTCACCCTGATGCACCTTACGCCTGGGATAAACTTTGTGTGCCAGGCACCCTCGCAAACAAACATCCAATCCATGCTGAAATCTCACCTACCCGCTGCTGCCTGTGGACTCTAACTACCCTGATCCTCCTCCTCCATCGCCTCTCCTACCCCTGCTCCCACATTCTCTCACTTATCATAGCTAGAATGTAAGCTGTGGTGAGCAGGGTGTCTGCCCAATATGTCTGTGCAGCGCTGTGTGCAAGGGGCAGTGCCAAACATAAGTACTGAGTTATCTATGTAAGTAACCAGTTGTCTATCACGCCTTATCCATCAAATAAAGCGGTGGCCAATGGAGGGCCACGTGGCGTGCCCAAGGCCACAAGGAATGCCAATAAGACTAGAAACCCCAGTCCCACAGGACTGACATTGCTGTCCCCAGGTGGGATGTGAACCCACGGCCCTCTGACCTGAGGTACCTTGTCCTAACCAACAGGCCATGTCTCCCACTGTGCAGGTGCAGTAGGTGTGGTAGTAATGAAAGTAGTGAGATAATACTTTGTGATGTAACTATACCCATACACTGTACACTATAACAATACCTGTACACCTACCCCCTCCCCCGCAACCCCGCACCCGGATGGTGTACCCCAAGGATCTGGCGTGGATCCCTCATTACCCCCTCCATACACAGTACCCTGGTGTGCCCATCACCACCCATGGCTGGCTGTAGCAGCTAGATACTGATGGCTCACAGAGCCACCTACTCACACCTGCACCCTCCCCGGCTAACCAAACCCTAATCCATGCCTGTCTGACGACATTGCTGCCTGGATGTCTCACCACGGCCTGAAAGTGAACATGGCCATGACCTTACCGCCCATCCATCATCGTAACACCTCCCTGCCCCCCCTCTGTTGTCGATGTCTGTGGATAACTCTGTACCTCTCCCAGTGTCCCCAGGCCGCAATCTGGGGCCATCCCTGACCCCTCACCCCCCGTTCATGACACACAGCCATCTGATAGCTAACACCTACCCCCTTCCTCTACAACAGCAGTGATACCCACCCCATCTACCCTGAACACACCACCAATATGCCCATGCACTCCCCAATTGCATCCCATCAGTACCTCAGTAGTCTGCCCCCTGCAGGTCTCACCTGGACACACCTCATTCCCCGTCAATGTGTGCAACAATTTGCTGTGCATCCAACCCTGCGCCAGGCCAGTCATGGCCACACTACCCCCCTTGTCTGGTCACGTCAAAGCCTCCCTAACCTTTACCGTACCCATGTCAAACATCCCCTGCTGAGCTCAAAATGCAGAGACTCTGTGGCTCCCCACCACTCCTCATCTCCCATCTCCCTGTACAAACCCCCCTGAAAACATCGGCCCCCAGCAGACACTCACCACCTGTGCATTACACCCCTACTGCTAACCCCATACTCCGCCCCTCTCTCCGTGATGCCCCATACACTGTGAACAAACTACTGCTGTCCGTACAGCAGGCACCATCTCCAACCCCCCACAAATCCAGGATGAAACCACACGTCCTCGCTGCAGCCATGGAAGCATGATTCCCCTGATCCCCCTCCCCCTGTCCCCAGCGGTATCCCTCCCACCCCATCTGTGTCCATGCTGACTAGATAGTAAGCTCTGATGCGCAGAACATGTCTCCCACCTGTCTGCACAGCGCCGCATACACCAAGTAGCACTATACAAATGCTCAGTAGTAGTAGTAGTACATGTCTGCACCATCACGGCCACAGCACCAGAACACACAGCTGACAGGGAGCACGTGTCAGGCAGGCACACCAGGCTGAGAACACACACACAATGCAATAAGGTCTGAAGGGAAGATACAGAGATGTAATGTCATGCTGCCACACAGTGAAGTGCATATGCAGTGCACAGGCAAATGCACAAACATGCCAATGATGTCATGTCCCAATGGCCCAGCACCACCCCTCAAATGTGTAGACCCAATGTGTGGGTATCTGTGGGTCATACAGCAGTGTAGATGCCCCTAGAATAGCATGTGATGTGCTGAGAAAGACCAGACATCAGGTAGTCATGTAATTAAACACCTTTAATGCACACATGGCATCAAAAACAGTGACACAATGCAACATGAGGACACGGTATCAGGTACGAGTGTCACATGTGGGCAAAAAGCAAAGAAGATGGGATCCCACTGACATACAGAGGTAGCAATGTTTGGAAGGCCCATTGCAATGGGCGTTGTGGAAACAGGAGCAGTCATAATATGGCAATGTACAGGGACTGCACAAATGAAGCCTGGAAATGGACACACCCGCCGCCATAGTGCAAAGGTACTGGCGCAATGTGAGTGGCGCAATGTCATGTTAGAAAGAGGACTGTGCACACATGCAAAGATAAGCCTGCAAATCAATGTACATTGCCATATCTGTCCAGTAAGCACACACAATCACATGTACGTAGAGGTACAAAGAGACTCCACAACGGTGTACATACCCACACAAATCCCACTCCGGTATATGCACCAGGTTAAGAGACGAGTCAGGCACATGCGCATGCACCATGTACGTTGAAACACGACAGAGTGCTGCCCCATATCCACTGTAACATCCCCTGTGATGGTCAAACAGCAATCAGAGAGGGTGGCATGCATCATAGTGTTTTGGAGGCAAATAGTGTGTCGTGTACAAGTGGATGTTAGCCACACAAATAAGCAGGACCTACAGAATGTATCTCCTGTGCCACATACCTGTGTAGCCAAATATTGGTGCAATGCCTGCGATGCGAGCCCCACACATTGGCCACACACAGCTACACAATGTCAAATGGATGTACAACATACAGCGCGCATGTGAGTTCCTGCTGTAGATGTACGGACAAGTGTCCGCAGTGCAAATGCCACCTGTGACCCTACAAGTCCGGCTATGACCATCCCAGATTACATGGCCATGCAAAGTCACAAGTGACGTCTCAATGTTCCACAGCAATGTAAAGGTGATCTGTCTCTGCTGTGATAAACAGAACACCCAGACAGAGCATGGCAGCAACGGTGTGTCAGTCCCACTGGTGATGCTCAAAGTATCAGGCCAGCAATGATGTCCAACATAGGGATGTGTCCGACTCGCATAGGTCCATCTCCCACTGGCACCATCACCCAGGGGCCTTTGGATGGAGGTGTCTTGTCCACCCACATTTGGGCGATGGGGACTCCAGATGCAGTATAGTAGATGTGCTTTGTGTGTTGGCTGTGCCCTGTGTTAAAAGGAGTAGAGAAAAGGTAAAGGTATGCTACACACACCATCAGGTCACAATGCAGACAGTGACACCATAATATGTGCATAATGAATCACCAGATATTAAAACATGACACGACCACAACACACAGCACAGTGCATGTTGACCACAGCAGGAGATGGCACTACAGAACAGGTTGCCATCTCGACATGGTCATGTCAATGGCCATGTCACACAGGCATGCTAGAGGTCCACAGCATGTCCAGCAGTGGTGGTGCACAGAGATCCCACAGAAAGGCACGATGATACAAACAGGCCAAAAGAAACATCTACCTTCAGTGTGCAGCAGGTGTCTGATGGGGACTCTCTGAGCCAGGCAAAGGGCACAAGGGGCCACAGTAGAGGCAGAGGATGTTAATGAAATGCGTCCAATCACCACATCGTCATGGTCAGCCGTCAGTGGCACTTGTCCAAGGTATGGTGAGATGCGTGTAACTGAAACGATGATGCGTAGTGTCCTGTCAGCAAACATGAGACATGTCAGGCAACAATACATGACACATGCATAGACACATGCGCACAATGTACACAAGGGCAACAGCAGAAGGTCACAGACAGACGGGTGATCACCACTGCACAGGTGCCCAGACACATCCCTGCACCAGACAATTCCAGAGGGAATCAGAAGGTACCATCACCTAAACACACCCCAAAGACACAGAGACATACACTGTGAGACAAGGTGAGCATGCCGCAAGCAGCATACGGCATGTCTGTGCACAATCAGCAACCAGTGGAGACAATCATTATACTCCATGCAGTGATACACTGATGTTGTGTAATGCCACAATGCCAGGGAAGGCTGTATGTGCTATCCACCAACCCCACACCCTGTGCTTGGAGACACACAGAGCCCGGTAACATGTGCCCTAGATACAGTGCGTAAACACCCGAAATGTGCACAGGCCAAAGGTCATATGCGTGTCAACTGGAACATATGGGGAATGGAGCCGCAGGCCAAACACGTGTACAACAACATAGGTACAGTGGAGAGGGAAACACAGATGTGTAATGCTGCACTGCCCCCACAGTACATTTACCTTTATGTCCACCCACCCCAGTCACCTGCAGGTCTGAATGACATACACACAGTTCCCACATGCACCACAGCACTGGGCAGGGTCTGCAGCCTATCCCTGGGGAGTCAAAAACACAAATGACATATATATATGTCATGATAGTGCCGTGAAACACATAGGGCAGCACGTAGATGGAGACATATAGGCACATCCCCACATATACAGAACTTACAGGAGAACAGCTCCTCAATCAGATGTTTCCTGACTGCCATCCCCTCATATGTGTTACCACGGCCACATACAGGAGGGCACACAGGATCCTCCTCCAGATCCTCATTAATTTCGACTGGGACATTGTGCCTGAGAGCGATGTTATGCAGGATGCAACAGTCCAGAATGATATGTGCCACAGTCATGGGTCTGTATTGTAAGGCACCGCCGGTCCTATCCAGACACGTGAAGCAACTCTTCAGAACGCCAAAGGTGCTCTCAATGACTGAGCAGCTGGAGGTATGGGCCTCATTGTACCTCATCTCTGCACCTGGCTGTGGGAGACATACAGGGGTCAACAACCAGGCATGACAGCCATATCCCGCATCACCTGCAGAAAGATATGTGGTACGGTCAAGCGGGAGATGATGGACACACAAAAGCACAGAAGTAGCAACGTGTACCTGGACAACAGATAAACAGGGACACAAACATATGATGTCATAGAATGACACACAAGGGCACTGCACCAGCATCTGGAGCTGGGAGACCCAGAACCCCGGGGAAGGCTAATGAGGGCAAAACATATCAACTGTATCCAGGCCAAACACATGGCCAAAAACCTGTACCCAAACGGCAGCAGTGGCAGGTGTGAAAGCATCTGGCCAACAGTGGCAAAGCATACTGGAAGGGGCAGAGATGTGCATGTGTGCAACCATGTGATGCCCATGATACAGTGCACACACAGCAGATGGCACCGAAACACATACCTGAGGGGTCAGGTCGGAATGACAGTAGAGACAAGATAACATGGACAGACATTCAAAATACATGTGTGATGTCAAGTGCGACCACAGCTCCACCCACGTGTTGTCGCACACATGGACAACGGAGAACAGTCCCCACACACACCATACAGCATGAGGACGAGGGATACACCACAATGGCGCACACATGTAGATCTGCATGTGCGTTATGTCCGAGGCCATGTGCTGGAGTCGTTGTCAACCAAAAGGTGTCGCACCCAGCCATAGAAGGGACACACCATATGTGCCCAGAGTGTCCCTGTACATAAGACCTGTGCAACAGAACAGCAGTAGCAGATACCAGTGTTATCCGCATGTGTGCCGAGACACACAGATGAGCAATGAGACACACATGGTATACATAGAGATATTTAGAATCACACAGAGGTACATGACCACGTCCCCAGTGACAGGGTGTGACGGTGTACAAAGCCTCATACAAGGCAGCGCCCCACAACCGCAACGCAAGGAAAGGCATGCAGAGGACACAGGTCACAATGGGACCCCAGATATCATACACTGTACGTGCATGTGAGATATGGTAAATACCCACCCAGCAGGACACAGTCCCCATATTGTCTGGCCTCAAATTGGCCAAACAGTGCAGAGTGCTGCAGGATATAGGAGTCATGGGCTGACCCTGGGAACCATGAAACCACATTCAGAATATGCATATTTGCATTACAAACAACCTGCACATTCAGAGAATGGTAGTGTTTGCGGTTGCGGAACACAACCTCCCTGTCTCATGGTGGGACCAGGGCAGCATGTGTGCAATCAATAGCTCCCATCATGTGTGGTATCCCTGAAATCTGCTGAAATGCCTGGCCCAGGGCCCCCCAATGTTGCCTACTGTTAGGAATCGCAATGTAATTCACAACCCGGCTGACCATGGCCCGCAGTACCTGGTGGAGACAGTGTGAGAAGGTTGGCCTGTTCATCCCGCCCACTGCGGCCACCAAGGATTGGAAACAGCCAGAGGCAAAGAAATGTAGGGCAGCCAGGAGCTTGGCCAATCCCGGTATGGCATGTGACCAGGCAGTCCGGGGCTTGAGGTCAGGTCATAGATCCTCATAGAGCTCCCTAATAGCCTCTGTGTCCAGACAGTAGAGGGAGATGTCCTGGTCCTCACATATGTCCTGGAGCATGGGCCTGGGCCTGTAGAGGCGTGGCAGGTGGGGCCGTGCCTCAGCATGCCTATGGTGCCGTGCTGGAATCACTTCCGTCTGTGGAGCCCCCACAGCTTCAGGTCTGAGTTGCAGTGGGACTGCACCCATGACCAGTGCCACAGCCCCAGGGACACCATCTCCCCCATCAGGCAACCACAGCTCCGCCAGCTCCACCAACGCCACCACCGCACAACCCGCATTCCCGATCTGAGCCATGATAGACATGAGATGGAGCACAGGTAGATTTTAAATAGGCAAATAATCTGAGCAAACCTAACACACCTGGTGATGCTGGGTTGTACACCAGCAACAGCATGAGAGAACGCCCTGCACGTACGGAAGTGTAACGCTGTAGCGCGCAGAAACGCACATTCCCCAAAATGCATGTTCCGTGACTGGTTACGCTGAATGAGGGTAGGAGGAGCATGTGGCATGTCCCCGCGCCCCAACATCGCACAAACATATGGCGTGTCACACTGCATGCCCCACCCAGACAAGTAGGTGAGGGCAGAAGGTAAGGTGCATTCCAACGTGCACAGGCGGAGCATCCACACGTATGTCTGATGCAGAGTAGCGCATGGGGACATGCCGTGTGACCCACCTATGCATGCCAGGACACACCGTATTTAACAGACAGCACCCAAAGCAATGATAAATAGCAGAGTGTGCGTGCACGCACCATGAACCACGCCGGAGGATAAACCGCCCGTGTATGCAGCAGTGCACACCAATAGCAACGCCTAGGATATTTTTGTTCTGTGTTCACAGATGAAGAACCAGGAGCCAGGACCTCAGAAAACACCCACAAATAGGAACAGAAGCGAGGGACATCTTGAACAATTTTCAGAAGACTGTGTTCGTGAGAAACTAGCTCAACTTAAAGTAGACAAAGCGATGGGACCGGATGGGATACACCCGAGAATACTGAGGGAACTTGGGGACGTTCTAGCAACTCCACTGACTGACCTTTTCAATGCCTCATTGGAGTCGGGAGTGGTGCCAAAGGACTGGACAGAGGCTCATATGGTGCATTTAAACAAAAGCGGAAGTAAGGATGTGGTTGAAAACTACAGGTTGGTTAGTTTAACTTCGGTGGTGAGTAAATTATTGGAAACGCTGCTGAAAGAGAAAATAGTGAGGTTTCTGGAGTCCAGCGGATTACAGGATCCGAGGCAGCATGGATTCATCAGAGGCAGGTCTTGTCAGACAAATCTGATTGATTTGTTTGACTGGGTGACCAGGGAGTTGGACCGAGGGAGAGCTCTAGATGTGGTGTATTTAGATTTCAGTAAAGCCTTTGACACTGTTCCTCACAGGCAACTTATAAACAAACTGAGCACCCTAGGGATGGACCCTAAAGTTACTGCTTGGGTTAGAAATTGGTTGGGTGGGAGGCGACAAAGAGTACAAGTAAATGGAGCTCACTCTGAGGAGAAGGATGTTACCAGTGGTGTGCCCCAGGGATCTGTCCTTGGTCCGATTCTTTTTAACATCTTTGTTAGTGATATAGCGGAAGGGCTGTCGGGTAAGGTTTGCCTCTTTGCAGATGATACCAAAATCTGCAATAGAGTAGACACCCAGGAAGGTGTAGATAACATGAGGAGGGATCTAGCTAAGCTTGAAGAATGGTCTAGAATTTGGCAGCTGGGATTTAATGTTAAAAAATGTAAGGTCATGCATTTGGGCTGCAGCAATCCAAGGGAGCAGTACAGTATAGGAGGTGAAGTACTTTTTTCCACTAAAGAAGAGTGGGACCTAGGCGTGGTTGTGTCTGATGATCTTAAAGTAGCTAAACAGGTAGAAAAGGCGACGGCAAAAGCTAGAAGGATGCTTGGGTGCATACGGAGAGGAATGGCTAGCAGAAAAAAGGAGGTGATAATGCCTCTGTGTAAGTCTTTGGTGCAACCTCATTTGAAGCATGGTGTGCAATTCTGGAGACCGCACCTTCAAAAGGATGTGAACAGGATGGAGTCGGTGCAGAGGGTGGCTACTAAAATGATTAGTGGGCTTCATTATAAAGCATATGAGGACAGACTTAAGGATCTTAATATGTACACCTTAGAGGAAAGGCGGGATAGAGGTGATATGATTGAGATGTTTAAATACCTCTGTGGCATAAATGTTCAGGGAGAGAGCCTCTTTCAATTGAAAGCAAGTTCTGCTACGAGGGGACATGGGATGAGGGTGAAGGGAGATAGATTCAGGAGTGATATGCGGAAATATTTCTTTACGGAAAGAGTAGTGGATCCATGGAATAGTCTCCCAGTGGAGGTGGTAGAGATGAGGACAGTAACTGAATTCAAAAAAGCATGGGACCAACACAGAGGATCTCTAAAGGTAAAAAGTGGACTGTTGTAGTTGTTGATATGGAAGGACAGACTAGACAGGCCATGTTGTCTTTTCTGTCATCATGTTTCTATGATAGATCTGAGGGCAGAGAGTGGAGAGAAAGGGCGTAGCACACCTAGGAACACGCCTTACGCACACACAGTGGGGGGCACGATACGTCATCTGTAAGGCGCGTACCTGCGCATGGGATAGGAACAGTGCCCGTGTGGGGCAGATGAGGTGTCCCCACGCACTGGCATCCACAGATGTGAACATGAAGGCACCGCGGACCCAATCTCAGCAGAGTGTGCACAAATGCAATGCGAGCTACTGCGCTTGCGTGCAACGCCCATGCGGCACGTTCGTAGGACCACACCTTAGGTACATAACTGGGCACAGCATGCCCATAACGCCAAGGGTGTATGGTACACAATAAGTACCAGATCATGGAGAATGAGAGACACCCTCAGGCAGGAGGGGAGTGCAGCCAGTAGCCACCAGCGGTCAATACCACTTTGGAACCAGAGGGTGAGAGGGCAGGCCCATCCGGGGCCATACACCACCCACCAGACCTGCCTAGAGGTGCGCTAGGCCCTAACCGCCGCCAGATGCCTGTAGCCGATGAAGCCAGGAGGAGGGCAATCCGCTTCACCCAGGAGGAGAATGACCTCCTCCTGGCTAGCATCCTCGACAGGTTTGAGGTGCTCTTCGGCCGGCTGAGCTCCACCACCACCATTGGGACATGCACAAGGGCATGGGCAGAGGTCCAGGCAGCAGTGGCGACAGCAGGGGGCCAACACCGTGACATCGAGAGCCTCCGCAAGCGGTACTGTGAAATCAAGAGGGACATCATGGCCAACTATCGTGGGAGAGGCACGATGCGCAGGGCACATGTGGGGGTCCAGCACAGGGAGCCACCCTGACCACCTTGGAGCATCGCCTGGTGGACCGACTGGGGCCCATGTACATACATGGCCTGCCTCCTGCACTGGATATAGCGCACCCACATGCAGGTAAGATGGAGAGAAGTGTTCTGGTGACAGACCATAAACAACTGAGTGCAGGGACTGATGCAGGGGGGTGGGGGGGCCATGTCAGGAGTCCCACAGAGATGCATGTCCTCAGCCAGTCCCATGCAACATATGGCATAACCCACTTCTGGTGCACCATCCCCACACTGCCCCTGGACCACAACCCCCTGTCAGCCATGCACAGTGTAACCTGCCACCTGCAGACCCCACACATGCAGATGGCTGAAACCTGGCCCAATGGGGGTCCCCATCCCCCCACACCTCCCCCCCACATGCCATGTCCCCAGCCTCACACCATGTGGCCCTGACACACCACCGGTCACCATGCATTGCCATGCCAGGGCACCTGCCAATCCCAGCAGAGCCCTGCAAAGACCCACAGCCAGGTCCAGGGACCCCACCCTCCCATTCATGGGCTGGCAGCCCTCAGAACCACAGACAGGAGCGCAGACAGTGCGCTGCCACCTACCTTGCTTGGCTCTGTGCCAAGAATAGTCCTGTGAGGTGCACAGACTGCCACTGCACACATGGGCAGGGGTAGTGCACCAAGGGACTGCATATACAGGGTGAAATGAGCAGGCCATGAACAGAGCCATGGGGTACAACCCCTGGGGACGGCATAGCAGTGGGGGTGCAGCAACAGGTACACACACAGAGGTAGCATTGCATAGGGTGGGGGGCCACTGAGGACAGTACAGAGCCATACACCCAACTGAGAACACGGAAACAAGGATGTACCCAGCAGTGGCCAGCCAGCAGGGGAGGGGGCAGAGGAGGACCATAGTTCGACGGACCAGCCAGTGGGGGAGGTGGCGGGACCGGGTCGGAAGTGGGGACCGGCCTGGTATGCGGGGGGAAGGGGGGGTGCTGGGCCCAACACCATAACCCCAGCCAGAGGGACAAGGCATGTGGGTGAACGCAGGGACCCCAGGACAGAGCGTGGATCCAGGTGCTGTCCTGTCAGGGGGTCGCCAGGTGTCAGGCAGCGCATGCTGGGGCAGGCCAGCAGAGATGGGGAATCATGTCCGGAAGCTGGGGCAGGAGGGGCTGAGCGTGCACCCCACATGGCACTGGAAAGCGCGTGGGTCGTGGGGTGGGTGGGGGCCATGGATGCACATCAGGCGCGTTGCGTGCTGATACCCCCCCAGGGAGCAACAGTGGTCTGTGGGGGCAGGTACCGGGGGTGACAGCACCGGCTGAGAGAGGGTGCAGGGGGGGCCGAGTGGCGGGCAGAGAGAGGTCAGAACAGTGGAAGCAGGGCATGGCTGCCATAGATCAAGGGGAGGGGACCAACACAGAGGCAGTGAGTGGGGTGGCACAGGCACTGCTGAAGGTGCAGGAACCAGAATGGAGGTGGATGTGGCAACATTGAATGGGGTCAGCACGGCGTGGTGTAAAGGTGCAGGGGCGGGGGGTGATAGGCCCATGGTAGCAGCGTTGGGCGACAATGTGTTGTGGGGACTCAGTGCAGGGGTGATGAGGAGAGCAAGGCCATATGGGTCAGTACATGGGGGAGACAGAGGTGGACCATACCTGTGTGTGCCATAGGTGCTGGGTGCAGGGAGCAGGTGGCGATGGGGTGGCATGGGGTGGGTGGCTGCATATGGTGGTGTTGGGGGGGAATGGCCATTGTAGCATCGGATGCCAGACACAGGAGACACCAATATACAAGGGGCGGCGTGGGTGGGGAGCATCGAGGCCCCAACACAGACCCGTGTGGCTCACACCCACACCTGTGCCTGCTCCATGCAGCCACCCACAGCCCACCGCCAGTCACACCACCATGGGCCTGCCCCACCCTGGCCCTTGTACCCATGCACGCATATCCCCACCACCACAGGGAACACCTGTCCCCGGTTACACTGGCACAGCACCCCAGCCCCACCCCAACAGTCTCACCTAGCCATGTGGGATGTTCCCAGTCACACACACACACAGGCACCGGTGACCCGCCGCAGGCACCTGGGACACGGACATGGAACAGTACCACACACATCCCTGCACTGGTAATGTCCCTGGCCATATGTACGCAGCCTGGGTACCTGCACACTGACCAGGGTGCCCTGCATTCCACACAGTCCATAGGTTTAGGATGTGACAAAGGCAGGCAGCCAGCCACGCCCCACCTGAGCTGTGTACCCTGTTCCCCCACAGGTGACATACATGCCATAGAGGAGGTGGAGGAGGGGCGGAGCTCCCAGACCCCAGGCCTTGGCCCCTTGATGATACAGGGCCAGAGGCGGGGCCAACAGGAGGGGTAGCTGCGCTACAGGCAGAGGTGGGAGTCCAGCACCACCTCTGGAGGGTGATGGTGGGCCGAGCTAGGGGCTGGCTGAATACAGTATGCCACCTGCCTGCTGCACCGCAACATGCCATATGGGATGTGCGGTCTGCCCTGGCGGAGGTGATTGGGGAGATGCGGGCACACTCTGAAGCAGCACATGGCGATGCACAGGGTGAGTGTCCTACTGTGTGTATATGATGTTGCATGTGTACAGGTGGCAGGTGAAAACCATGTCTTATGGCGCACAACTTGTTTCCCCCACAAGCGTACAGCTGGCATTGCATGTGGTCCTGCGTGAGCAGCGCCGGTAGCAGCATGAGGTGCATCGCATGCGCCAAGCGGTGGAGCACCAGGGGCTGGCGGTGGAGGGGATCCTGGCTGAGATGAGGGTCCTGGCTGCATCAGCACGGGCCATAGCTGCCAGCATGGAGTGTATGGCGGCTGCCCGAGGACCTGCTCGGAACATCATGGACAGCCAGCAGAAGCAGCAGCGGCAGCTGTGGCACCCGCACCATTTTATTTATTTATTTTATTTTTATTTTATTTATTTACATTCTCTTATATACCGCACTATTCTGCATCAGTGTGGTTTACATTGAACAAACTGAAATTACATTGAACAGGACATTATAACTTGGAGATAACTATTTTACAGGGAACATGGGCTATGGAGGGTTAAGTGGCTTGCCCAAGACCACAAGGAGCACCTGTGGGACTAGAAACCTCAGTCCTTCCGGCCCAAGGTTGCTGTCCTCTTGTGGGATTTGAACCCCTGACCTTCCGGCCTGAAGTACCTTGCCCCAACCACTAGGCCACTCCTCCACTCCATGGGGTGGGAGGGGCTGCTCAAGGCATGGCAGGCCATGTGGGAAATAAATGGCTGCACATGCGGCACTGCCTGAGGTCACGTGTCCTGTGTTTATTCTGACAGCCCCATGTATGGCCTGCCCTTCTGGTGGCCGCCCTGAACACAGACCCCATGCCACCCCTCAGGCAATCTGTGTCCCCCCCCCTAGCTGGGATTACCATGGATTGCAGCAGCAGCCATGCCACCCCCCCAACACCCCTATCACCCCCCTGCCCTGCCAGTGTCTGGAACCCCCCTCCTCCCCTGTCCTTCTGCTCCCCTCACCACCTGTCCCCACTGTTACCTGCTGAGGGCATGTTGGTGTGGCGCCGGATATGTCTCCGTGCAGTGCCGTCCACATCTCATTGGTTGGACATCGTACCCTGTACACCCAGTGACAAATCCACGCTGTCTGTCCCGTCCACACGTCCAACTCTGGTAGCACACTGCTGGTGTCCCATTCTCTGCCCTGTCCTGGTCAGTGTGATATGTGCCGTGGAGGTGCCCCCCCATCGCGGGCCCATCTTCTGAGACGCATACACAATGCTGCTGTATGTAGTCAGATGCATGCTGCATGGTCTGGTCACATCTCCCCCTTCCCATGGGGCCTGCAACGGTTCCCAAGTGTTTGCTGGGTACAATGTGGATCTCCCATAGTTGTCCACCGGGCATGTCGGTCCGGTACCTTGATCCACCTCAATGCCCAGGTACATCCCCACCCCCTCCCTGTACTCCTGTGTCCAGCCACAGTGGTGCGAGTTAGACCCCACCCCCCAGGACCCCTGACTGCCACCCATTGCTCAGCATCTTGCGTCCCTGGTCCTGGTCTCTGAGTCCCCCCTGCCTTCTGCCTGGAGGCACTATGACCCCCCCACAACTGACCCATGGCACATCCCATCTGCTCCGCGTATGCGCACCCCCACCCATCCCCACCCCTGCCCCTCGCACACCATGATTGGAGCACCTCTCCATCCCTCCCGGCCCACCACCCTGCTTGCCTCTATGTCCGCCATCCCCACACCCACGTGCATTGCACTATCCACCCTGTGTCGTAACCCTTGCCACTAGTGGCTGTACCCTTGCATGTCCCACCACTACTGCTCCATGCTGTCACTGTCCTGTTCATGATGGTGTTCATGGTGACCCCTTCTGCCATCGTACGCAACCCCAT
Source organism: Ichthyophis bannanicus (assembly GCA_033557465.1). NCBI lineage: Eukaryota > Metazoa > Chordata > Amphibia > Gymnophiona > Ichthyophiidae > Ichthyophis > Ichthyophis bannanicus. The sequence goes on from CM066036.1 coordinate 393,750,671, forward strand.
GGCTGTGGCCATTGTTACCACACCGGCCAGTTGCATCTAGGTATGGCCGGTATGTGCAGTTAGGGTGGGACATGGACATACATAAAGATATGGCACACAGACCCACTGGCATGCCATCCACTGTCCTCAACATGCATTGCAGGGGGTGTGTGCACTGTCCTGGCTCCCGTGCATGTGGGTACTGTGTGCCACCCATGCCAGGCGCCGTGCCATGTGTGCACCGGTATAGGTCACTGGGCCCATTGGAGGGATACTGGCAGGCCGACACCCTGTAAACACCTCTCATACCCACCCCCTCATATAGGTGCTCCCCACTATTCAGTGTTGGATATGTCACCATGGGGGGATCTCCCTCCCATGGTGTGGCATACACTTGTACATGCTTTAGACGAGCTAGACCTACTAGCTCAACATGCCTAGCTATCGGTATTGTGCCTACCTCAGGGGACATACGTCAGTGGGCCACCCTTCCAACTACATACCTGCAGGTATGGCAGCCATCAACACGGTTTGGGGACCACTGCACCTATATGCCTGATCCGTTTCCCTCCTACGGCATCCTATGTCCTCCGATTGTAGTCACAGTGCCCCCACCTCTGCTCCCATCATAGGGGCTGTACAGGGCTCAACCACTCTATGGCCGGTCTACATACGCAACATGGCGCCATGTTGGCGGCATGCTATCTATCATGGCCCGCCATCGGGGCAGAGCCTGACTGCATCCAGCACTGGGTATGGTTGAGTCGGGAACTGGCCTGACGATTATGATGCCGGACACATGGCGCTATGTTGCATATGTGGTCGGGCTGGGGGGTGGTGGAGCTGTTGGGTGCCCCTGCAATGTGAGCACTGTTGGGGCCTTCTTGTGCGGGTATTGCTGGTACACGGTGAATATAGTTTGGGGCAGAAGATTTGGGCATGTAGGTGGTTTGTCTCTCACAGGTGGTGTAGTTCCCCATACCTGCAGGTATCAGGTATGCTGGGGGGGTTGTGTACACCTATGCCATGGGGTGTGTGCTGTACCTTTTGTGACATGTTGAACTGGTGCCTCTGGCTCGTATCACACATGCATATCAGGTACCTTCCATGCGAGAGGGGGGGTCCCCTCATGGTGGCACATCGAACGCAATACGGTTTTGGATGTAGATATTGGGGTCAGGGCCTGGGGTTTGTGTCTCATGTGCAGATTTGTGTGCACTGGTGGTATGTACGTGACACCATGCCTCTCGCCATGGTAGTGGTCCTTAGCAACCCACCGGTACATGTGTTTGTCTGTGGTGCTACATCAGGCACTGCCCATGCCCATCCCCCGCCCTTGCCACGGGTATGGTACCATGTATGGTACCATTGTCATGCACACAGACACACACCTATATGCTCACACCTGTCATTCGCAACTCACTGACATGTTGCAATAAGGGACAGCTGACCACCGTGAGTACGTCAAACACATGTACAATATTTATTGGGGGGGGGGGGCAAAGCTGTAGGACACTGTGCAGGCATGGGCCCTACCTTCCCCAGTCCCTGGCAGTGGTGGCAGTCCCAGGGCACAGGCCGGCACAGGGCAGGGGTTGCATGTGTGGTGCCCACACTCCCACCCCCTGGGGGTCCTCATTACTGGTTGTCTGGCCAGCTGCGCTAGCCACACGTCTGTCATTCAGCATACACAGCCAGTTAGCCAACATGGCCATGGTCTCCAGCACCCGCCCCAGAATGCGGGTGTGCTGCTGCTGGGTGTGTGCCTGGGCATGCACCGCCACAGCCAGGAGGAGGCCGCACATGCACCCGCACAGACAAACATCTCCCCTTGTCTGTGTGGCTGCATGTACGGCATGCCTGTCTGTGACTATGTGTGGCAGACCTGCAGCCAGAGGGGGGCCATCACTGGCACTGTGGGGCAGATGACTGGGGCCCCCAGTGCCCTGTGGTGGCCTGTGCCACTTGGGACTGGCCACGCCCTCACCCCACCCCACCCCACCCCTTCCCCATCCCCCGCCACCTCCCAGGCCTCCTGCCCCACCTCCCCTGCCTCACCCACCACTCCTCCCCCTACCCAGCCTCCCCCCGCACTGCCCCCTCCTCCCCCTCTGCCCCCACACCTCCCCCCTCACCTCCCTTCTCCCACTGCACCTCCCCCCTCGTCCCCCTCCCCAGGCTCCCAGCCGATCTCCCCTCTACCCTGCTCCCTCCTCCTCCCCCTCCCCCTCTCTGCTTCCGGCGTCCCCCCTCCTCCTCGGCCTCCCTGCCGTCAGCCGCCTCCATGCCCTCCGAGTCATCTTCAGCCAGCACTGGCTCCCGGCTCCAGCGTCCAACACAGGAAGGCAATAAACCACGTGGATCACAGAGACACAGTCCAAAACGTGATTATTGTGGAAAAACACACTTTATTTTATTGAATTAATGAACCTATTACCAACCCGACACAGGCCGTGTTTCGCAAACCTTCATTAGGGGTTGATTAGGTAAAGGTACTAGAACATAAAAAACATAAATAATTATTATTTAAACACATCATTAAAATAATAGCAGATGTGATAAGAACAGATAAATAACGCATGTAATAAAAAGGGAGCATAAAATACCGTAAAAAGACCATAAAAACATGACTACCTTAAAAATATATCTTACAAATTATAAATAATTAAAAGAATATTAACAGGAAGAGTAAGATAATGTATGAAACATAAATGACACAAATATAACATATTGAACAAACATCAATAAATTATACAGTGTAAACATATGTGTAGAATGATAATAGCTAAAAATATTGGGGGATGAACAGGATTGTGACAAACATAATATATATATAAAATGTAAATATAAATACCTCTATCTTGAAAAAGAGGACCCATCAACTTGTAGACTTATAGATCATATATCATTGTGTCCACATATGTATAATCTATATCTCCCTACTAAAAGGGAAAATACCGTAGGAACAGAAATTATGTAAAACGTAGCAGGAGCAAAATGGAGAACACGACCATGAAAAAGCCTATAGTGTTAATAAACTAAGAAAAAAAAAATATATATATAAATAAAACTACATATAACATCTAACCTAAAACATGTGGGGACATGATTACTAATATATTATAAATAAGTACAGCCAGTGTAAAACTCAAATCTAAAACCATATAAACATGCGCCCCAGGAGGGACGGAAAAACACCGTATATTTAAAGACGGGAAATAGCAAAGAACCTTTTACATATCATACAGCTTGAAATGTATCAATCCCTCTTTATGTCAGTTATATATCATCGCTAGCATGGAAATGTGACCAACAAAGAGCCAATCATTTATCAACCAGCTTGGACTGTATCAATTTCTCTTTGTGTCAATACCACACTAATTATCATCTGTACTTGTAAAAGGAGGAATTATCAAACTTGCATCGCTAGCGTAGAATGTGAACCACATGTGTATATACTATGCATGAATCATTAAGGGTGCCTCATACACCCATGCTTGACATTGTGCTTAAAAAAGAGGAAAGAATTTTTACCTTACTCACAGAGCGGAGTGATAATCTGTCAAGCCTATCTGTATTATATTCTAAAAAACGCCGGCTCATGCGCACACTTAAATAAAAAGTTAAAAGCGGGAACGTTGACACGGAAAAATAGGCAGAGCTATGTGATCATTCTAATTTGCAGGCGGAGCCGTGTGATCAAACCGGTAAATGGAAGAGCACAGAAATGAAACCTAAAACCTGTGATTTAATTAAATGACTCAACGTGGACCTCAGGTAGCAAAAAGGATGACAATCTATGAATATCCGGAAATATGCACTATTTTTAATTACAGGAACTAGAAGGACCTTGGGAAGCAAAAATCCTATATTGTACAAAATTCTGCACCTATTATTAAAAAGCTCTGCAGAAAGCTACCGACAACCCATGTGCTAATCACCTAATATATGTGTAAAAAAGACATTAAACATGACTCATACAACTGATTGAGCTGGCATGTAAAAACGATACATCTATGGTACAACGGGCTGGAAGTACCAATAGAGCAATTACCTTTGTGAATGGTTTTACTGACTAAACTTTACATATAACCAAACAATCAAAGCCTGGTAAGGAGCTTATCTAAAAAATTATAAATAAATAAATAAGTAAATAATTAAAAGTAAACTACAATAATAAATAAACCCAGGTTAAGAAAATCATTATAAATAATTAAAAGTAAACCACTACAACAAATAAACCCAAATAGAGAACCAAATATATGTGTAAAGACAATAAACTTGACTCATACACATAAATGGATGGGCATGTAAAAACGATGTGTCTGTGGTGCTACGGGCTGGATGTACCAATCGAGCAATTACCTTTGGGAATGATTTAATTGACTAAAAATTATGACCAAATAATCAGAGGTCTGATTAGGAGCTTATCTAAAAATGTAAATAACTAAATAAATAAATAATTAAAAGTCAACTAAATCAATTAAAATAACAGATAAGAAAAATTATTATAAATAAATAAAAGTGAGCTACAACAATAAATAAACCCAGATTGAGGTCCAGATAACAAGTTGTATGGAGGGAGGAACGGAGGAGGAACCAGGTAAAAGATGAGCTAAGAAATTATTATTAAAGAAACACAGAAAAGTCTCTATCCAGATTAAGGCCATTTGGGGTTAATGAATCCAATAAAAAAATAAACCTCTGCTCAAGCCTTAGGGGGATGTTTACTAAAAACCGCAAAGGTGCGCGCCGCACAATAGCGCACGGAAACGCAGCACCTAAACGCTCTTAAACGCTCTTAAATGCCCCGGACATGTGCGATGAAGCCCCGTGCATGTGCGCGACACACTAACAGGCCCCGCACAAGTACGGGCCCGCAAATGTCCGATAGAGGCGTGGAAAGGCTAACTGAGGGCGGAGGAAGGCCCCCGAGGGGCGGAGAGACGGGGTTAATGGGCGGGGAAGGGGAGGGGAGAGGCCCCTCGCACAGTTGCGGGGCCGAATTTACAAGTAAAAAATAGCGCGAGTGAAACACTCGCGGTAGAGGGCATTTAAAGGGAAGAGAAACCATTTCCGTCAGCAATGTAGAGCAAAACCGGGGAAACCTGTAAAACGTGAGCAGTGTGATACATGTGCACAGCACAAAAGTGCTATTAAAACTAGAAAATGACCAGCACAAAAATATTAAAAACAGTAAGTCAGCTGGGGAACAGTGATAGCCATGGGCAAATATAACAAATACACCCAGGAAGGTCCCAGAAACAGGAAATGAATGTCGGAAGGGTCAACGGAGCGGAGACCTTTCCAAAAAACATGTCCGTTGTTTGGAGTTGTCCTGGGAGTGTTTTATATGGTTGGCCATCAATCACTGTTGCCCAGCATGGTTATATGTCATCCCCCTCTCTTGTGGTCAATTGCGGGGTTTATTTGCACGTGTGTCACCAGACAGGGTGAATGAGCCCACAGTCAAAATGTGCAGAGCAGGGGTTGAGACTCCATCCTGCAAGGTTAACTATCTCCAGGGACTGCACAGTCTCCGTGGCCACAGTGTGGTGCAGCAGACAGAGCCAGTACCTCTAGGACCAGAGGGCAGAGGTTCAAATCCCAGCTGGGGCACCTGCCAGCCCAGTCCCTATATTTTACCCACCACCAAGCAGAGATAGCACAGACACTCCTGTATTGCAGGGAACATAAGCATAGTGCAAACACCCACATTTTGCCCTACACTGCACCCCCCCCCATAACAATGAGCCGTACCTACAGCCCAGTCCCACAAATGCAGTCCCGGAGTGCCACAACGCAAGCAGGTCATATGCTGTCCCTGAGAGAAGGACATGCCAGCATGTTGGCGGACGAGGACAGGTGGTGGAGGGGGTAGTGGGTGCTAGCCACAGAAGACAGTGGCCTAGCCATGTGCAGGCTGACACTGTCCACTGTAACAAACAGGCCCTGTGGGATGTACAGTCATGGTCTGCCCAGGGAATACAGCCTATCCATGGCAACACGGTGGTGCAGTGCACACAGACAGTGTATGCAAGAACAGAACGTCACCGGTTCAATGCCCAGCTGGAGTAACCGACAATCCTCTCCACATATTTATCACACACCCACACCGTGGTAGTGAGGACATATGCTACGCATTGGTAATACCCCTCTATTTTACCCCCCTGAGCACAGACACCATGAACTGGTGCATTACCCAGAGCAGAGTCTCCCAAATGCAGTCCTGGAGGGCCACACACCATTCTGGTTCCATGCTGCCCCTAATACAAATGCCAGTGCTGCATATCTATGAAACACCCCCATGGCATGTAGATGTAGCTCATACATATTCATGAGGGACAGCACTAAAATACGAATAGTGTGTGGCATACCAGGACTGGGGTTGGGAACCCCTGCTGTAAAGCAGCAGCCAAGAGGGGCAGACACACCCACACCCACACCCACATGCCCCACTGGCCAATGCCCACTGGAGAGGCAGGACATTGGGCCCTGCATGCACCTCCCATTACCAGCACCTGCATACCTTAGCAATGCCACCCCATACCTGGGTACACGGTACACAGCCCTCAAATGTTTGCTAGGAGTAATGGTAGATAGACATTCCTACATGAAGCACTGTTTGCTCTCTGAGCAACATCAGAACAAAATACTAATACAGCTGGGGAACACTGATACTATTGATGGGCAAAAACTAAAAACACACCCAGGAAAGCCCCAGTAGAAGGACAGGAGCTGTGGAAGGGGCTATGGAGTGGAGACCTGACCAAAATTCACTTCCGTGTGTCTCAGCTGTCCTGGGAGTGTCTGTTATGGTTGTCCATAAACATCACTGTTGCTCTGCTTGGTTACATTCATTCCCCCTTTGTCGAGGTCAGTTGGGGGAGTTATTTGCACCCTTGTCACCAGACAAGGTGAAAGACCCCACATCACAAATGTGCATAGCAGGCATGTTGACTCTGTTGGTCAGGTCTGCCATCCACAGGGACTGCATCGTCTCTGTGGCCACAGTGTGGTGCAGTGGACAAAGCCAGTACCTCTAGTTTCTGAGGGTCACAGTTTCAAATCCCATCTGGGGCTCCTGCCAACCCAGTCCCCATATTTTACCCACCGCTAAACAGAGAGAGTAAAGACATACATTTATTGCAGAGAATATAAGAATGGTGCACACACACATTTTGTACCCAACACTGTACACACACCATAACAATGGCCATTACCTAGAGCAGAGTCTCCAAAATGCATTGCTGGAGTGCTACAACGCACACATGTCATCAGCTTTTCCAAGATAAGCACATGGCAGCATGTTGCCGGAAGGGTACAGGTGGTGAAGGGGGCAGTGTCTGATAGCCACAGAAGACAGTGGCCTAGCCATGTGCAGGCTGGCACCGTCCACTGCAACAGATAGGCCCTGTCGGATGTACAGTCATGGACATCCCAGAAAATCCAGCCAATCTGTGGCAGCACAGGGGTGCACTGCACACAGACAGTGTGTGCAAGAACAGAAGGTCACAGGTTCAAAGCCCTGCCAATCCTGCCCACATATTGTTTCCACAACGAAAATGTGATAGTAAGGATAATCCTTTATTGCTGGGGACATATGCATTGGTCATACACCTATCGTTCACCACACTGATCACGGACACCATGACCAGGGGCACGACCTACAGCAGAGTCTCACAAATGCAGTCCTGGCGGACCACACACCATTCCTGTTACATGCTGCCACGCATAGAAATGTTTGTGTGTCATATCCCTGCACCACCGCCATGGCATTTAGATGTAGCACATGCATATTCATGAGGGACAGCAGGAAAACCAGAACAGTGTGTTGTAATCCTGGCCTACATCTGGGAACCTCTGCTGTAAAGCAGCAACCAACAGGGGCAGACACACCCACACCCACACCCACAGGCCACATTTTCCAATGCCTCCTGGAGAGGCACGACATTGGGCCCTGCGTGCATCTCACAATACTAGCATGTGCATTCCTTAGCAATGTCACCCTACACCAGGGTTTACGGTACACAGCTGTCAAATGCTTGCTATGAGTACTGGCAGATAGATAACCCTACGTTACGCAAATTATGCTCTGTGAGCTCCATCATGACAATCATTCTGTTGTCTGCAGTGGGTGCATCAGGTCTGGTCTCAGACAGTGTTTACCACCCTGGGGAGTGACACCCAACGGTATTGCGTACCATATCCATGCCTGTACTGTGCCCAGGACTGGTGTGGTGGCCAATGTTGACAAACGCCTCTATAGTAGCACAATGCTGGCATACGTGTGTGAGTGTGTGTCTGTCTATACAGTGTGTGTTGGCTGCAAACACCTTCCACAGCCCACACTGCCAGCACTGTTGCCAGTATTGGCCTGCCAATGTGCATAATGAGCAGCAAGGTACCATGGGTATAGATCAGACAGGGTGGGATGGCCAGGATGCATCTGCACAGGGCAGAGGGCACTGGCTGGGACACTGTAGTGGCTGGCCACCACCCACACAGACAGGGTGGCCTCTGTATGTGCTGCTGGGGTTGTACAACACCCTGACTGTGCAGTGACGACAGCATGGCTAGGCACCCCCATAGTGATAGATAGTATCTCTGTCATGTGATATATATGGGTTGTGGTTTGGGCCCCAGTCACTGACCTATCTGCTGGTGTGCACGGCCATCCTAGTTCTGGGTGCATGCATTTCCAACAGGACCAACTAGCAGACTGTCCTCAGTTGGTTTGTGTCCTGATGGAGTGCTGTGCAGTGGGTGATGGCTTGCTGCGGGAGAATATCAGATAGTGGTGGGGCCCAACGTAGCATATCACGGCATACTGTCTGTCAGATATTATGTCAGGGATGTGCATGTCTAACAGGACTAACTAGCAGATTGTCCGCAGCTGGTCTGTGTCCTGATGGAGCGCCTTGCAGGGTGCAGTGGCTGATGGCTTGCTGCAGGACAATATCAGATAGTGGTGGGGTGCAACCGAGCACATACAGGCCTAATGTCTGTCAGATATTGTGTTATGGATGTGTATACAGCTGCCATGACTGGCCTGTAGGGTGTCTCTTTCACAGTAGGACTGGGGTTGATGGTCTACTCTGCTGCCACCATTGCAGGGAGGTAGCATTTAGAGAGGAGACCCTGCGTTGCAAACGGGGGGGGGGGGGGGAGGAGGGGGACAAATGGTGGTACCTAACCCACCTAGGTATCCATAAGGGGTTCCCCAGACTCAGACCGACAGAGATATCCAAGTTGTTTCTGCAGAAAGAACCTATCTCACAGAGTAATAGTGCATTGGAGCTCTGCCATGGCCTAAATTTGCCGTGGAGGGTGTTGTGGACCTGGTCCTGGGTGCCTCATCACACCCTTAGGGTGAGCACAGTACCCGCACAATGTGACGGTGTGTAGCTACTCTGTGCCAGTACAACACCCACTCAGTACACCCTACCAGGCCGAGTTGATGTGTGGGTGCACACGGGCACATCCCCATACCAGGCCTGGAGCTGTCAGGTTGCAGTCCCCATCCTGTGTGCATCTGTGGACTGGTGATTTGCATGTGCAGTGCATCATGGGCACGGGTGGCCAAACCCTATACACCTCACAACAGCAGACTGTCTGTGAGGTGACGTGCAGGCTTTCTGCAGCCAGCCATGGCTTTTGCTAACAGCTATAGTGCTGTAGTCCAAAGGTTATGTCACTGCCTGTGTAGCCAGAGGATATGGGTTCAAAACCACAGTGTGGTAATGTGATAGGCTTGTCCACAGCATTATCCATCTCAAATCCACCTATTTTTATGCATGATAAAACACCCGCGGCATACTGTACCCATAAGGTGTGTCTGAGGGTGCTTTATAGGGCGCCCTATAGGCCACCTCATGGTTGCCATCCATACAGTGTGCACTATACATTATCCTGTGTGGCAACATATATGGTGCCCTATAGGGGACATTCTAGGGTGCGTTGGCGGACAGTGCACTGTAACATGTGCCCTATGGGCCGCCTTATGTTAACATGCTGTGAGAGTGCGTTTGCTAGTAGTGATACAAAAAGAAAAAAAGCCACCTACACCACAACACAACATAATACAAACTTATTAAGCCAGACGTGTTCACTGGGCACTGTGAGGTATTGAACCGCTGATCCCTGCACCAGTGGTCACTGTTTCAAACATTGTGCTGTGGCTCTGTTCCTGTGCGTGGATATCAGCGAGACCCCTTATGCCGCACAAAACGCACATAATTAACAGTACGCCGCCCAATGACACCCATAATAACAGTGCGCCGTCCAAAACGCACAAAATGTACAGTGCGCTGCCCTATGTCGTCCAAATGCTAATATGTCTCGTAAAACATATACCCATCAAAGGTGTTGCTACAGCTGGGCATTTCCGTTGCACACAATGGGGGATCGAACCCATGGCCCCTGGACCATTGCTCAGTGTCATCACCGTTGTACCACGGCTCTGTTGTTTTGCACGGCCAGCAGCGTGCCACCTAGCCTTTCCACGCGATAATGTAGGCAGCGCACATCGCCGCGCACAAGTCCGGCCGCTTATTCTCGGTGTTTTGTGTGTTACCTACCTGAACTGACCACACCTCATATGCCACATGCCCAGTAATGGGGACCCGCACATATTAGGTGTTTATCAACACACCCCTAAAAGTGTTCATTTCAACATGAGAAATACATCGGTGCTATCTGTGGCTGCAGAGGTCAATAGACATACAGTTGTTCACACACTACCCACTGTGTATGAAAGCAGCGTGCATGTTCAATGTGCATATTCCCCGCACGCAGCCATGCGGAACGTTGCTATGCGCCTATCTCGGTCGCGTAGCCATGCGCCACGCATGTTCGGCAAACGATGTGCGCAAATGCGGAAGATGAGTTGTGTGCGGCACGGCTGCTACACGTGCAAAAAGAAAATGGCGCCCCGCACAAGGAAGCCTGCCTTCTCTAGAAGAGAGGTCCGTGAGCTGGCAATACTAATAGGGCCAAAACAGGATAAGCTCTTCCCAGGAGCCTCCAGGGGAAGCGACACTGCAAAGGTGCTGAGGGCCTGGGAACGCATCACACGGCGTTTCAAACCGTGTGGCTGAAAACAAACGTGAGGTAAGGGTATGGCAGCATATCACAATAGCCATATACAAACACTGGGGTGATTGTAGGTGACCATGCAGCTGTGTGTAGGTGGTTTACAACAGAAATGTACAGCAGCTACAACCGCATGTAGATATCTCTATGTATCACATCTGAGTAGTATTCCATGTATGCAGGTGTTGCTGGATATGGTCACATAGGGCATGATGCAATCCTGCAGTCATGCAATCTGCCTCTGTTGAACAGATAAAACATATTGTAACACAGCTAGGCCAGAGATCTTGCTAAATAGTCTCCTGAAACATCATGTGCTGATGCTGGGGCTGCATCTGCAGGCTAACACATATGGCCAATCCTTAGTGCTAGCGAAATCTGCATCACATGGTCTGTCTTACACCATGCAGCCCAGGGGTTCTGCGCCAATGTTGTCAAACGCAACTAGCCTATTCACAGGAGCCATGAGAGGCCATCAGAGTTGGCCCACAATCACCCTGGAGCTATGGGATCCCCACTAATGTTGCCTAAGCCATAGCCCCTATCCCCTGGAGTACAGAGAACCCTTCAAAGTACACTCACACTCACCCTGCAGATATGGGGATGTTTGCTAATGTTGTTTAAACCACCATCCCCATCCCCAGGAGTACAGAGAAGCCTTCAAACTGGGCCCTGTGTCATCCTGTAGATATGGGAATGTCAAATACTGTTGTCTAACCCATCCCCCTTATCCCCAGGAGTACAGAGAAGCCTTCAAACTGGGCCCTGTGTCATCCTGTAGATATGGGAATGTCAAATACTGTTGTTTAACCCATCACCCTTATCCCCAGGAGTACAGAGAAGCCCTCAAAGGGGGCCCCCTGTCATCCTGTAGATATGGGAATGTTTACTAATGCTGTTTACAGCCTCATCCCCTTACCCATGAGTACAGAGAGGCCCTCAAACTGAGCCCTGTGTCATCCTGTAGATATGGGAATGTCAAATACTGTTGTCTAACCCATCCCCCTTATCCCCAGGAGTACAGAGAGGCCTTCAAACTGGGCCCTGTGTCATCCTGTAGATATGGGAATGTCAAATACTGTTGTTTAACCCATCCTCCCAATCCCCAGGAGTACAGAGAAGCCTTCAAACTGGGCCCTGTGTCATCCTGTAGATATGGGAATGTCAAATACTGTTGTTTAACCCATCCTCCCAATCCCCAGGAGTACAGAGAGGCCTTCAAACTGGGCCCTGTGTCATCCTGTAGATATGGGAATGTCAAATACTGTTGTTTAACCCATCCCCCTTATCCCCAGGAGTACAGAGAAGCCCTCAAAGGGGGCCCCCTGTGTCATCCTGTAGATATGGGAATGTTTACTAATGCTGTTTTAACCCCACATCCCCATCCCCAGGAGTACAGAGAGGCCCTCAAACTGAGCCCTGTGTCATCCTGTAGATATGGGAATGTCAAATACTGTTGTCTAACCCATCCCCCTTATCCCCAGGAGTACAGAGAGGCCTTCAAACTGGGCCCTGTGTCATCCTGTAGATATGGGAATGTCAAATACTGTTGTTTAACCCATCCTCCCAATCCCCAGGAGTACAGAGAAGCCATCAAACTGGGCCCTGTGTCATCCTGTAGATATGGGAATGTCAAATACTGTTGTTTAACCCATCCCCCTTATCCCCAGGAGTACAGAGAAGCCCTCAAAGGGGGCCCCCTGTCATCCTGTAGATATGGGAATGTTTACTAATGCTGTTTAACCCCACATCCCCATCCCCAGGAGTACAGAGAGGCCCTCAAACTGAGCCCTGTGTCATCCTGTAGATATGGGAATGTCAAATACTGTTGTCTAACCCATCCCCCTTATCCCCAGGAGTACAGAGAGGCCTTCAAACTGGGCCCTGTGTCATCCTGTAGATATGGGAATGTCAAATACTGTTGTTTAACCCATCCTCCCAATCCCCAGGAGTACAGAGAAGCCATCAAACTGGGCCCTGTGTCATCCTGTAGATATGGGAATGTCAAATACTGTTGTTTAACCCATCCTCCCAATCCCCAGGAGTACAGAGAGGCCTTCAAACTGGGCCCTGTGTCATCCTGTAGATATGGGAATGTCAAATACTGTTGTTTAACCCATCCCCCTTATCCCCAGGAGTACAGAGAAGCCCTCAAAGGGGGCCCCCTGTCATCCTGTAGATATGGGAATGTTTACTAATGCTGCTTAACCCCACATCCCCATCCCCAGGAGTACAGAGAGGCCCTCAAACTGAGCCCTGTGTCATCCTGTAGATATGGGAATGTCAAATACTGTTGTCTAACCCATCCCCCTTATCCCCAGGAGTACAGAGAAGCCTTCAAACTGGGCCCTGTGTCATCCTGTAGATATGGGAATGTCAAATACTGTTGTTTAACCCATCCCCCTTATCCCCAGGAGTACAGAGAAGCCCTCAAAGGGGGCCCCCTGTCATCCTGTAGATATGGGAATGTTTACTAATGCTGTTTAACCCCACATCCCCATCCCCAGGAGTACAGAGAGGCCCTCAAACTGAGCCCTGTGTCATCCTGTAGATATGGGAATGTCAAATACTGTTGTCTAACCCATCCCCCTTATCCCCAGGAGTACAGAGAGGCCTTCAAACTGGGCCCTGTGTCATCCTGTAGATATGGGAATGTCAAATACTGTTGTTTAACCCATCCTCCCAATCCCCAGGAGTACAGAGAAGCCATCAAACTGGGCCCTGTGTCATCCTGTAGATATGGGAATGTCAAATACTGTTGTTTAACCCATCCTCCCAATCCCCAGGAGTACAGAGAGGCCTTCAAACTGGGCCCTGTGTCATCCTGTAGATATGGGAATGTCAAATACTGTTGTTTAACCCATCCCTCTTATCCCCAGGAGTACAGAGAAGCCCTCAAAGGGGGCCCCCTGTCATCCTGTAGATATGGGAATGTTTACTAATGCTGCTTAACCCCACATCCCCATCCCCAGGAGTACAGAGGCCCTCAAACTGAGCCCTGTGTCATCCTGTAGATATGGGAATGTCAAATACTGTTGTCTAACCCATCCCCCTTATCCCCAGGAGTACAGAGAAGCCCTCAAAGGGGGCCATCTGTCACCCTGGAGATATGGGAATGTGTGCTAATGTTGTTTAACCCATCCTCCCTATCCCCAGGAGTACAGAGAAGCCTTCAAAGGGGGCCCTCACCCACCCTGGTGATATGGTGGAGTGTGCCTATGCTGTTTAATCCATTCTCCCCATCTACAGGAGTCCTGACACCTGTGTATGGTTGTCATTTAAACGACCTACGTAGATGATGCATTTCCCTGCTAAGGTGCTGTAGGACACACAACACCCATGGGGCTGGAAAGCGGACTGTAACGGAGGGTATGTCTGTCACACATATATATCAGCTATGTTGGATAGTCTACACATCTCATACAGTCTATGGGTCTGTGAGCTTCACAACACACAGCAGGGGATAGGCAGCAGACAGATGGTGGTCACAATATTCTATGTCCATGTCGTGCAATCACGTGTTTAGGCCGGAATGTTGTTTCCCCAACCTATGTTTGCATATCCACAGGTGGAGGACCTGAGGAAGAAGGCCCGTGAACTGAGGCTGTACCACCCGGAGTATCTTGAGCGTTTCAGCAGGGGGCCGGGACAACACCAAGATGGTGAGTTATCCCAGGAATAACTTTCATCAACAAATGTCACATTGACCTACCAGCCGGTGTGTTACCTGCATATGTACAGGTGTTTTGTGACACACATGGACGGCCTGTAATGTATGTAATCTTTCCCATATATAGACCACAGCAGTGATGGACCCGGAGACTCCCCACCCACCCTCAGACGGCCCACCACACGCCGTGGACGGGAGAGAGAGGTGGCGGAGGTGCAGGAGGAGGAAGAGGTGGAGGCGCAGGTGTCGGATCTGCAGACAGAGGATGTGGAGGGGTCAGAGGATGCAGATGAGGAGGAGGGGCCCAATGAGGACGATGTGGTGCTGGTGCAGGACTCTGACGTGGAGGGGGAAGATGGGGAGGAGGGGAATGTGGGCCACTATTCACCAGCGGATGGGCATGTTGTGCAAGGTGTGGGGGATGCGGGGGAGGGGGGGTGGGGGGGGCATGGTGGGGATGTCCCTGTGGGGGTGTTAGCATGGGTGGAGGGGGTATTGGGGGGGAGTTTGGGGGGGGGAACAGGCAGGGCGGGGGGTTTGGGGGAACACAGCACAGCACAGGTCTCTGTGGACCCCCGCCAGACACCACAGGCAGGAACATGGGACAGACATCGTAGTGTCACCGCGCCATCCACTGCCACCAACATATCACATGCACATGCCAGCACACAGACCACCGAGACTGTTTGTCTGTGTGCTGGCAGGTGTATGCACGATGTGTTGGTGGCAGTGGATGACGTGAGACGCGACATCCGTTTGGTGTTTCATGCACTGCAGTGTCTGACGGGGGCTGTCCAGCAGGTGAACGCTGATGTTGCACAGCTGCAACATCAACGTTCATCTGCTGGAGACCGTCACAGGCAGCATTGATGGCACCTGTGACGGCCACATGTGGCCTGTGCTGTGCTGTGTTACACAAACATACAGGCTGTGGGTGTTTGTTGTATGGCATGTTGCCAGTTTGTTTTTACGTTACTCCAATTAAAGTTGGACGTTGTTTTCTGGACACAATGGTCATGTGTTTCCCTTACACACTCACCATGGATGTAAGCATGGGATATGTATGTGGAACAGGATATGCATTGACAGTTGACATGGATGTCATATGTGGACTTGCTCTAAATGCATTCATGGGGTCCTATCCATGTGTGCGGGTGTGTGTGACACCTTGGTAGGCGTATGCGTTGTTGCGTCGGAAGGGATTCCCGGGAACATCCATGTCACATGGGTGGGCGTGACATCCACAGATCTGTCAGTGGTCATATGGCAAACACATATGCATGCCACCCATGTCTGTCAATGCCACATGCATGCCATGGTGTTGTTTGCGCAGCCATGTTATCAGTGTTCCAGCCAGGGGCAATGGTCACACATATGCGATCAATGTATGGTGTATAAGGGTATGCAAATACTGATGGGTGTGAGTAGTCATCATGCAAACCCTGAGCAGTTCCCCAGCCACCACATCGGGGGGTGTGTAACGGGGCATGCTACAGCCAAGGGCCAATGAACACACTCTGTGCAGGTGACACACGACAAGTGGTGCCATCTGTGTAGATGTACCTGCCACTGCAAACAGGACAACAGGAAACTGCTTGGGTGCTGGTCAGATGTTCAGCAGCAAAACATGCATGCACACACTACATAGGGGAGCACAGGGACAATGATTGTATGCACACGTTGCAGCTATGTAATCATATACATTTATTCACACAGATTTACTTTTTCCGCCGTGGCCTCCCACGTCTGGGCCGTCCCAGTTCCCCCTCCCCTGTTGGGGCACACCCCTGCTGTGCATGTGGTGGTGGTGGAGGTGGTTCCGAGCGTTGCAGCAAACCAACGATGCTCTCCAGGGCCACAGCAATTCGTTCTGACGGCATGGCTCTCACATCATCACGCAATCCCCTAAGTTCCTGCCGTAACAGGTCCACAGAATTGCAAATAGCTGCAGCTGCCTGACGATTGCCTGTGGGTGGAACAAAGGGTGGCCATGAGACACATCCCGAGTAAACAACCATCACATACAACAATGTTACGTATGTAGCACCACATTCTCCTTGTGAGTGGACATTCCATATTGAATACATGGACATATTAGCAGAAAAACCTTGTCAGCAATTATACTGTCCCAGCCACACACAGCACATTGCTCAGTTGTGTGATGTGGGGGTGAACACAGGTATACACTGGATGCGCAAAAACGCCCACATAATGCGTACATTACAATAGGCCCAGGAACAGATAGCAGACACATGTCCACTTTGTACGGGGGTGCAGCAAGTGCGCTGGACAACATCCACACCTGGGGAGTTGCATTGGTGATGCTGTTTGTTTGAGGACAACTAGGCCAGGTGGCGCCACACTTGTATTAATATGTGCAGCATGGACAGGTCACAAATCAAGCAGATGTGACTCTGCAAGATGCGCTGGCAGCACCAGCATTAGCAGCCTTACATGGCCAGGTCCACTGATGACACATGTGTCTCTGAACACAGAGGTTTACTTGCACCTAGGGCCAACAGAGAAAAAAGGTCTCATAACAATGCACGTACACCTCCATACACATGTGGAGGTTGTGGACAGAGCATGGGTAGCACCAGATGATGCAGCACAGGGGGACAGACGGCACGATTGAACACACATGGTTATGATGTGCAAACACCTGCACATGATAGCCACTAGGGATGTGTGCTGAGGGACAGAGCTGGGGGGGGGATGTGTGACCCAGGTTGGCAGCAGGGGTATCACCTGTGTGGTGTATATTCATTCCAAGAACAAAAGGGGCCAGGAGCTGAGCTGTGTGGTCAGGTGTGTGGGTCCCAAACCCATGGTATTGTGAGAGACATTGTTAGATCTAGTGTGGTTTGGCACATGCGGTTAGCCCTGTATGGTTGTCTAGCAGCATACCTTTGTATTGTACATACAGTGAGTCTGCAAGGACCTGTAGGCCACCCAAACCATACCGACATGACCAGTCGCCCTGTCAGTTCTGTACACTGTGCAATATGTGTGTCAACACACATTTGAACTGCTACTGCCACATCGTATGATTGTTTTGCACCAGAAACACAGACTGTAGGGTGTGGGGTCGTTGTGACATAGCAGTACATCACACTGTTCAGGTTTGCATATGGTAGATCGGATTCGCAATGGACCAGGGGACATTGGGCATTGTTTCACCTGTCACACGCCTGTGCTGCTGTGATGAGGCTGGCTGTTGCTGTTCCAATTGGCGTATTGAGGTTATGACCCATAACATGCTGCAACATAAACAACATCGCACTTATGTGTGCATCTGTAGGTTTGAATGTACCATAGGCTGTTATGTTGTGCGGCACAGTGCGATGAGCTAACATACACTGTGCCGTTCTGTTGTTCAATATGTCTACAGTCTACGGTAATTATAAAACTATTGCTCCAAAACATGCAAAAATGCTGATATATATTATTCTTATGCACTTAAATAGGATCATAAAGAGTGACCCAATAAACTGCTCATATATATAAGATATACCCCCTACAAATATATATATAATATATATATAAACCCCCTACAAATATGGATTTGTACAGTCTACGGTAGGCAGACATGTCACAGCTGTGTATGGTATTCTCTGACATCCACCACACCCCCCCCCAAACAGGGTCTAATGGTTTGTGTGTGGTGGTTGTGCCAGACCTTGGTCACCACTGTTGCCTCTCATCTGTGCGCATGTGTGTGGGGACACATCTTTGCACGCCTTAATAACCACGTCATGACTGAGTGCACAGAATGTGTGTCTCTGATTAAGATCAACATCAACACATATTTGTTAAACTGTACATGTTATGCTGTATGTCAGCATTGCAGAGGTGCTAGGTTATGTCCCAGTGAAGTTACTGTGTTGCACATGCGGAATCCTGGACATGTGGTATAGTGTTATGTCATGTAGGTAGGCCGGCCATTGTGTGGAGTGGATCACATATAAGATACTCCCATACGATGCACAGCTGATATTGTATGGACACTCAGCATACAAAACATTGGGGGTAACAAAGTTTTGCACCCACCTTCTGCATCTTGACGTGCAGATCTGCCATGTGCTCTCAGCTGTGCCAGCAGCACATCCTCCCCACACACCTCCTGGCTTGTTGGATGTCTTGCGGCTGGTGAATGAGAACCCATCGTCGTATCGCGCATCATGTCTGCCTCCACGGGCCCCTCGGCAGAGGTTATGCTGTCACCAGACACACCAACCTCTGGATCCTCCATGATGTGTTTCGCACGCATCGCAGCCCCCTCCGCCACCTCCTCCTGCTCCTCCTCCTCCTCCTCTCCCCCCTCCTCATGTGTCATCATTGTACTGTAGTCACCTGTATTGTGGGCACAAGATGACAACACACATATGACTGTGCAATACAGCTACGTATACGTGTGTGTTGCAGAATACACATACCTGCTGGTGTGGGGACCCAACACGTGTGCTGCAGACAGGGCCCCCTGCACACTCACATACCTGTCTCTCTGCAACATGTACCTGTACCAGGGAAACAGGTGTGTGTGTACCCTCTGCACACCTTGTGTGTTTGCCATGCCTCTGAGTCTGCTCCAATTGTGCATTTAGCCCCCACCCCATTTCTCAAACCACCTGGCCAACATATGTGCACACACGGATGCACATAACTGACAGGTACACCTGTAATTGCATACACCGGTGTGGGTGTGCCTGCCATCTTGAAGGGCATATCACATTGGGACATACTGTCATCACAGTGCTCCATGTGTTTTGTCCCCAACATACAATGGAGGTAGCTACCAATGTAAATCAACACTGGGCCATTGACAGGCACATGCAGCACTGTGCGTATAGTATGGCACATACACATTCACATCTCACAGGCGACTGCAATATGACAGCTGAGGAGAGGCAGTGTTGTGGGTGGAGGTAAGGGGTTGTTAGACGTAGACATGTCTGGGACAGGTTGGGGGACTGATAGGATGAGGGACACATGCTGAATGTGTCCCTGGAACATGGCAACAGAACATGGTGACACAGGCCAATACACAGATGTCTGCAGCTCTGAGGATGTACAACATGTTTAACTCAGGACAGATGTCAATCGTCCCAACACAGGCCATGTTTTCATGTCCCCACAGGGTCAGGTGTTGTATGACACATCTGCCCTTACCCCATGGGCATACGTGTATCACTGCACCTTGACAAGTCATTGTCAGACACATGTGATAGGGAAGGTTACCAGACACCATGCTGCACTCGGTACCTGCTGTGATGCCAGGCGTACATGCACTGCTCTTGAGATGCGCTCCTTATGTCATACACTGTGGTCTCTCAGTCCTTTCCAACAGTCACATATGTCCACATTTGCTTGCCGTGTGCACATGTGACTGTGAGGTGACAGACGGCGATAGCACAGTCACAGATCTAACGCGTTGTGTGATGTGCATGACCTCTACGCCTGCCAGATCTGCAGTGTCCAACTGCTCCATATTGTGGAGTGACCTACCCTGTCACACACTGTGTAACGTTAGTGGGCAAGGTGTAGTCCCACTGGTATTTTGGAGGGGGAGGAGCACCTTATAGGGACACCTATTGCCCCCGTGGCTGACACCACAACCCAGCCTATGTTGGCTACGTGACATATGTCTTTGAGAACACTATTCAGCTGTCCCCCTGTGTATTGCACCTCCTGGTATTGGCTTGATGTAACCTTTGGGGTGTGAGTGTTCTGTGTCTGTTTCACAGAACAGGGTATGAAGGTGTAGAGCACACACCTCTGACAGCAGCATAGTTAAATGCTAGCACAGTTACATACCTGTAAAAGGTGATCTCTGGGAAAAGCAGGAATCAGTCTCCACATATGGGTACATCGGCAACCAATGGAGCCTGCACAGGCATACCTACCCGTTTCCAAACAGTAAGCCTTGGGCAGCATACCTGGGGCCTGTACACTGACGTCCCGCCCTCTCCAGAGCCTCTCTCCATTAGGGTTCCCAAGCTGAGACAAGGGTGAGTTGCGAATAGGAGGATAGCTGAAAGGATAAAACTCATGGGGAGCTGGGAGGGTTGTCCAGACTACTACGTGCTGTTCACAGACATCACCTGTTACACCTAGCTCCGGAAACAAGCAGGAATGTGTGTTCACATATGTGGACTCCCTAGCTATGGAGGCCAGGGGAAGCTCCCTGAGATTTGCAGTGCCGAGGCACAGGTGGGCATCAGTCCCTCACGTATCTCCACCATCCCATGTGGGATGGAGGGTGGGATTTGGGATGAATGGACCTTCAATGAAAGACAAACAACTCACCGAAGGACTACTGGGGGGGGGGGGGGGAGTCCGCAGTATGCATGATAAGTGCATTACACATATCATATGAACTCACATATATAATGTTTACGGACTGGATTATAGGGGTGGGGGCAGGATGGGGTCTGCTGGATACGTAGTGACGGGATTGTCACGGCGACATCACAGCAGTGGGGATGACGGGCCTACCTGGAGCGAGCAGGTGATCCAGGTGTCAACTGGTTTGGATTGTGATGGCACGTCCCCAATGGCAAGCATTATGGGACACATCTGGGACCTTCTGGAGACCCATCTTCCGCAATAATTAGGTATGACAGACGCAGACCGACCGACTGAGACACCTATCCCAGTCCTTGCGGGGAGAGCGGTTATGGGGGTAACCGCATTCCCTAGTAACATAGATGTGTCATCAAAAGGGAATACATGTACACTATCTGTCCAAGCTGCTAAGAGATATGAAAGACATATACGCACGAAGCTTCAAGGGTAGGGAACCTAAGTAGACATGAATGCTGATAGCATCATACTGCATCATAGTGCATAACAGGCTCTTCAGACTGAAGAATAGTGTGCGGATGGGGATATACACTGTCTGATACGTCAGTCAGTTCACTCTCTTACATGGACAGTGAGGTGAACGTATGTAACATATATCAGTCCCTACGAGGTATCCCCACAGACACATATCTAGGTACAGATATACGCACATATCTGTATTTCAGGATATGTTTGGAGACATGTGTGGACATATATACATAGGCAGCTATATTTATATGTTTGTATATAATGTTCATAATAAAACACATATCTATATGTATCCATCTATATATCTATCTATCTATCTATATCTCTCTCTATCTCTATCTCTATATCCATATATATCTATGTATAGCTAGATCTATATCTATATCTATATATACACACATTTATCTCTATATATATGTGGGCCATGAATATGCACCGGCAGCAAATTGACATATGTATGTAGAGTTATGAGGACCTATTCACATACATGACTATATTCTTGATGACACATGTCTGCCACTGAGTCCCACAGTTAGTTTGGGATGGGGTATGTGAGTGTGAGACATTCTATTCGTAACAGGAGGCCAAGCCCACCTGACAGATACAATGATCATCAATCTCCATGGCATACAGGGATGCAGTATTGCAAACAGCGAATCACCAGGATGGTTGGGTGACAACAGGGGATAAGCCCAGTCTGTGCGGACATGGCTAACATCTGTTAGATATCTAACATGGCAAAGGTACAGAAATCCAGCCGACGGATACCAAGGGGACACACTGGAGGGATATGGCGGTACTATGCGGTCCCAGTAGCCGTGGATAGTCATGCATGAACGTTCCACCCTCTATACAATACAAAACCAGAGGTTGCAGTAAACCCACACAGACCTCTGATGGGGTCATAAACCTTGTCTAGCCATATAGCGTCGCCCTATGAGGATGGTGTTCGCTCTATATCAGGGCCCTCATAGTGGATGAGCTCTCTGAGAGTGCAGAGAGCATATGGAGGTTGAATTTGAATGAACTGTCTGTAAGCAGATACAGTGCCATATCCCCTGGAAGGAGTTGTCCAGAGATAAGAGGTGTTCAGCCTACAATGAGTGAAAATAACCATGGGCTAGCTTGGAACCACTACTACGGTTGAACAGGAACTGTGAGATAGAGAAACTGGAACATGTGGGATGTGTCTGCAAGGCAATCACTGTGCCTCCTGCAGGCACAGCAGCTGTAGAAATAGATGGGTGGCGGACATGGGCAATGGAACAAGGGACAGGGGATGGTCCTGTCCCTGTCTACTGAGTTATCCAGCACATATGTTCATGGCAGGACAAGCAATACCCTGAAAAAGGAGGCTAAGGAGCATCTTAGTAAGGTAACCCTCAGCCTACGAAAGTCCTGGATGAGAGGGTGTGGAATGTAGGTAACGGAGGGGTGACGTACCCATAGGGGACGTCAGCTGATGGCACAGTGCTCATGTTTGTGACAGACACTATTATGGGATAGTTTGTACCCCCTCCTCTCAGTGATGAGAGGAAGACAGATCTATAACCCAGAAACAAGGATATCCCGACATCTTAACCTCATGAGAAAGGGTATGCAGTGTAGTCTCCTGGGGAACACCAGTGCGGCACCTCTGCGAATACACTAACTGTATGTTACAGTTCCCCGACACCTATGATTTGTGTGAATGCTGCGGCTGCCTAGACTTTGTAAACATCAGACCATGCTGAGGTGTTCCTCGCTGTGCTACATCTGCATGATGGGCAGGTGACCTGACAACTCCTCATTTCCAAAAGAAAGAGGGTCAGGTGGGACATTTCCTTCCTACCCCCTGACACTGATGGTGGATTGAATGGCCTGTAGCCCTAGGGACGTCAGATGAACAGTGGGCAAAACTGACGTACAACCTCCTTGTTGATGAGGCTTTCTCCAGTACATGGTGATTGTGCCACAGTAGGTTGAGGCCATCTATTCAGACCTGCAACCTCGAGCCAACACTTGCAAAGTGCTACAATGGGAGTACCAGTGGATATGCCTACAGACCCACAAGGGTCAACATAAGCACGTGAGAGAATTATGATATACCATGCCTAGGACATAGAAGTTATGAGTAGTCAGCTACCTTTGACTCTGCCACGAAGGGCCTCAAACGGGACAGGTGTTGTGTGACCTCCTGGAGGGCGTGACTCATATAACACATATGGGATATCATCCGGGATGGCAGCATAGACGTTTGGACATTGTGACGTCCAAAAGCATCATGTGCTTTAGAAGCACGACCTGGCAGACAGGATGACTGCTCCGTTTAACGTCTGACCTTCCGCATTGCTGATTCCACTACCAAGGAATTGGTGGGGGGTCGGGTATTATGAGATCCTGGAGAGGGTGCCACCTCATACAGAGCATCAGTTTGCTGAGGCAGGGGGAGGAGGAGCCCTCCAAGGTGATATCCACATTTCCAGGAGGCAGACCTGCGAAGAAGGATTTATAAGAGACGTAGGCTGTCCGTTCCTGCAGTGGCGCCAGTGGTAAGCGGAAGGTCAGGGATGGGAATAGCCAGATAGGTTGCCATGTCAAGGTGGAATGTCTGAGACGAAGGTCATCCAAGGGAAAACATCCATGGCAAAGGTAGGTTTGCAGTAGCAGCCTCAGCACCAGAGGGTGCAGACTGATTATGAACACAACACCTAGTGGTGGTGTGGAGGCACTTGCGATCAGGAGACAATGCAGGAGGTACTGCATTGATCACTCCGGGTATCAACTCCACACTGGGTATCAATAGTACAGCCCTTGATGTTGTCATCGGTGGCTGCTGAAGCGGCACCAGGACAACTGGCGTGGCATAGCAAGTCTCCGTAGACGTGCGTATCCTGAAACAACAATGTGCAGTTTCAAAACACATCGTGACCCAATCCTCAGGAGTACATATCGGTCATGGAGTAGGCATCTAAGAGGGTGACTCGATCGAAGTATGCGTTGATGGTACGGACATCGGTATCAGCAATGCCAACACACAGAACCCGGTCTGAGTGTTATATATTGGTTTGGACGGTAACAAGGACATGCAATGACATGCGTCGGGGGAGGGAGAGGCACTACATACCGTTGCTAGTGACACGATATCGGTACTGCTCGGAGCGGATATCTACGGCAAGCATGGCTGTGGTATGTTCTGTGAGGGGTGAGGCCCTGGAACAAACTGCAACCCCTTTGATTCTTTGGGGCCAGGTGCTCCGCGCAGCCTATGTGAGGGCAATGTCTGTTTGAGGGTACGGACGGAGCCATCCCCATGCTGGCCATGAGGCGTACCACGCAAGCATTAACTAGTCCTCAGAGATGTTGTGTGGGTTACCTGATCCTGTAGAGTGGGGACAGCTTTGTACCCCATGTGGCATGGGGACAAATGTTATCGGAGGGAGACCTGAGGACGTCATGCTTCCAGCACCGTGTTTGGACAAGGCAATGCAGGCGGGAAATGGTCATGACACTATACTGGTTGGACAACAGTAAATGGAGTTTAAGCAGGAAACGTTGTGTCCACAGTCATATCATTGCCCCTCAGTGAACTCGGTTAGGCTCTTCGCATTATGCACAAGGCCTTGCAATCACGCCCGCCAAGAGGGATGTGGAGCGAGCCATGTAAGGCATGCGAAAATGTTTATGTCAAACGATTCTGGACATACTACCCCCAGGGGTACCTGTGTCGGTGTCAGCATACCAGCGTGTTCACACCCGACGATATACAAGGGAGATACTGGCCTGTCTGCCCAGAATACATCATTGTTCCACAACTAAAGAGGTGTTTCGTTCTGCCCCCCGCGGTGCAAGCCAGGAGGATTACGTCCTTTTGTGTCAGGTCGTTCTCTGCTATAGGAGGCCTCGAAGCACTGAAGGGAGGCTGCTGGAGACGGAGTCAGTTCCAGCGCGCAGAGGGGCGCAAGGGGATGTTGTGCGCAAATACGTTATGTATCAGTTAGGCTGGGCAGCGATTCCCGTGCCCCCAGGCGTTCTGTCGGTACTGATCAGTCACATTGGTGATGGTCTGCATATCCCTGGGCTTGTATTCCTGTCCGATGCGTCTGCGGCAGATAGCAGACAATTCGCCAACTAGCACTCACATACCTATCTACAAACACTGGTGATCGCCGATGGGGGTCATGAGTCTTAATGGATTGGCGTAGCATAACTACCCTTCCTGTGTGTGTGCGGTGGTCCAGGGCCTTAGGGCAGCCCATATGTGGTTAGACAGGACGTCGAGTCTCTTTGCAGTCTGCTGTCGTCCAGGGGGCTGAGCATGGTTGGTTAGGGGGCCGCCGCCATCTGTGCCACGTGCATAGCTGTTCGTCCTCACACATTTGCGGGACGCACGAACACTCTTTTGATGTCGGAGAACCATCTTTTTGAGCTTCTCTATGTCTCGCCGCGTGTCGCCGCGGGGTCTGCCTCAGCCCCGCTTCTGGCTTAGTCGCTCCTGTCCACGCCGCATACCGCCCTCGCTGTTGATAGTCTGCGTGGTGCTCAGGCCTGCCAAAGAGAACCTCGTATTGCTCTAGCACCATGGATAGGAGGTTGTGGTTCTCCCTCATCTGTGAACGGGCGTGTGGCGCCTCCTCTCTGTTCAGGCTTTCAGGCACTTTGTGACCGGACAACCAAATGCTCTTCCTTTTGCGGGTCCTGGCAATTTTGACTCACCAATAGCCTAGCAGAAGCGATGGGGTCACATGGCGTGAGACAGTGCGGGTCGGGCCTGTGTGAGCACCGGTGCTGGGGGGGCTCAGCAGCCGATGGCGATCACAATAAAAAAAACCATAGGCCGTCCTGCACGGAGTCTCTGGTCCCTGCAGTGGCACTGGTGCGCCCACCTTGCCTCACCCTCCACTCCCGTCTCCTAAACTCGCCCTCCCCCTATACTCTTCTCTCTATCCCTCCCGCGTTCGCGACCTCTCTCTCTCTCTCCTCTCTCTATCCCACCCTCTCCCCCATCGGTCGCTCTCATCTCCCTCTCTCTATCCCTCTCTCTAATCCTCCCCCTTCTTCTCCTCATCTCTGTCCCCTCTCTATCCTTCTCTCTAATCCTTTCACTCAGGTGCTCGCCTATCACCCTCCTCTCACATGTCCGCTTCCCACTCCCCTCCTCACCTCCAGTCAGCATCAATCCTTCTTCCTCTCCTACACCTACGTACAACACAGACTCAACAGCTATATACTCAATAGCAATAAACCAACACAGTAAACGGAACAATACACCCCAACGAGTAGGCAGAGAGCCAATGAGCAACAACAAACCTATTTGGCTACAGTATACAACACACCTCCTCCTACTATGAAGCCCTCACCAACCTATCCTTCCACAACCTATCTCTCACACAACTATACTTCCCTCTGCAACAACGCTTTCAACGTTTCCCAGGCGTGTAGTGTTTTTATATTTGTTTTTTGGCAACGTTTGTTAGCTTGCGCTTGGCGACATTGTGGCGACAGAGAGCCGTGGTGCTAGCTTGTGCGCCGGTGGCGTAACTGCACTTACGCATAGTGCAATGTCGTTGGTGGGTTTGGTTGTGGGGCGAGGGCACCGCAATGTTGCAACTCTTTGCGCATGTGCGTTTGTGTGTGGCAATCGTCACGCAGCAGGCAACGCATGCCGGTCAGGCATACCGAGATGCTCATGGGCGCCGTGCACAAACAAGAAAACAAACATAAGCATCAAATTGGCATTCTAGAGCGCTCGCACACATCCACCACGCTACCTGCGCTATCATTTGAACGTGTGGCGCGTGCGCACATCAAACGCCCATAGCCTAACGGATTGCATCATGCGGGCAAAGACTGTTGTAGAACAGGGGCGCCGCGCACAAGGCGGCTATATTCGGCACAAGCGGCGCTATCGCATGCGCACATTCTATACGGACATCCATTTAGCTCTATATAAAATTAAAATGATGCCGAACATTTTGGCGCACATTGATGGTTGTTTTGTAGGCGGGCGGGGGCGGTAGTGTTGTTTGGGAGGCCTAGAGAGAGGCTGAGAGCAGGTGTTGTTAACACTAGTGTTGTTTGTTGTTGTATGTAGTGTTTTGACTGTTGTCTGTTGTGCTTGTAGTGCATGTACAACTGATTGTAGTGGTTTCTGTAGCGTTTGTAGTGTTGTATTGTGTTGATGTAGTGATTGTATTGCTCATTATGTATTGTTCTTTGTTGGTGATTGTCTGTGTCCAGTGTCTGGTCTTGTGTGGCTAGTGGTCTGTATTTTTTTGTAAGGTGTCTCAGTGTTTATCGGTGAGGTGTGTGTGCTGATGTGTGTGTGTGTATCCACAGTGGAGGGATTGATGGTCGTAGATATATTTTGTTGCATGTGCGGCCGAAGATCGTGGGCTGATGCTGGCGGTTGCTGGACAGGGGATATGGTGTCGGCCATGAGTGGCTGTGGCACATGGGCATGGGTGTTGGACGCGCGCAGCAAATCAGACGCTGCTCCTGTGGAGGCGGCACAGGAGATGTGCTGTGCGTAGACGCGCGCAGCACGGCGTTCCGAGGTGGCATGGCGTCGGCAGACCATCTGCCTCTACCGGCCCAGGGCCCATCTCCAGGGCATGAGCGTGAGGACGCGGTCATCATCCCTTTACCTGACTAATGGGCACAAGGGCTATTAGTGGGTGTCCTAATTCTGATCCTAAGACGCTGACCCTGGGAGACCCACTTCTGACGTCGGCGGTGCTATTCCTACATGGGCCATAGCTCTGGTATTAGTCAATGGGCTCCTTTGCTGGCTGCTTAGTACATTTTTTTGCTCTCTGGCTGTTTCCAGTCCT